>SSNR01000303.1:587663-611178 GCA_006937965.1 Callopanchax toddi
TCATTTATGTACGTCTCCATGGCAGTTCGTTCAGGCCTGGACAGGTTGTAGAGGCGACCTGAGGGGAGTGGAGCCCCAGGGAGCAGGTCAATGGCACAGTCGTAGGGCCTGTGTGGAGGGAGAGAAGCAGCCTGCTCCTTACTGAAGACTTGGGCTAGACCATGGTACTCGGGCGGAACGAGCTCTAGGTCAGGAGGAGGGCTGCTGTGGGGCTCAGGACTCCCAGTATGGGGAACAGCAGAGCGAAGACAGGTGGAAGAACAATAGGGACTCCAGGCTTCGATACGGGACTCAGTCCAGTTTACATGAGGATTGTGTAATTTCAACCAGGGATAGCCTAGGACCACAGGACAGGAGTTGGTGGGAAAGACCAGGAACTCGAGCTCCTCCTGATGGTTACCTGAGGCAGTGAAGAAAAGGGGAAATGTGCGGTGTGTAATAGTGACTAGGGGGTGTCCATCTAGTGCACTCACAGACAGAGGAGGTTCCAGTGGTCGAACAGGGATTTGTAGCTGGTTAACAAGTGTGGGATTTATGAGGTTCTGTTCGGCACCAGAATCAACTAGGGCTTGAACAGGGAGTTGATGTTGGTTATGCTGAAGAGTTATGTTGAGGGTGAATCGAGGTTTGTCAGTGTTGGAGCACCCACCCACCAATAACCTCGGTTCTATTGGCGGGCGGCCCCGTTTGGGTGTATAGGACACGAAGAGAGGTGATGTGAGGGGGAACCACAATACATACAGCAACCTGAGGTTCGTCTGTGAGCCTTTTCCTCAGGGGTGAGACGGGTCTGGCCCAACTGCATGGGTTCGGAGTGGTTCTGTTCGGGTTGGTTATGTTTGGAGCGAACAGCAGGTAAAGGTTCGGGAGCAGGCATGAGAACGAGGTCGTGGTCCTGTCGTTTCACCCAAACCACCTCTCCTAGCTCTNTCGAGATGTCTGGAAACACTGAACAACAGTCAACCAGCTGCAGTCCCACTACAGACCAAAGGGTCAAATCTTTGCCCAGGGCCTGACTGAAGCTCTGACAGCTGAGCCTGAAGAGACAACTGAGCAGTTCAACTGGCTTTAGAACAAATCAGCTCCAGGACATTTATCCCTTTAAATAATGAAATATAAAAATAAAAAAACTTGTACTTGTAAACTGAACTGTCATTATCCTATTAATATAACAATTATGTAATGAGATTTATTTTATTTTATTATGTAATTGCTACAACCCGGGTCTAGGAGGTAAACAGGGGTCTAAGAGTCATGTATAACAAAATTATGTTTATTTTTCTCCCAAGGAAACCAGCAGGAAGAGGCACTGCAGAACTGAAGGATTTCTAAACTAAAAACTCTCTTCAACTCAAAGAGGGGAGACTGAATAACTGAACACAAAACGCTGCGGAAAATAACTTCCAGGGAACGAACGAACGAACTAACGAACTAACGAACTAACGAACTAACGAACTAACGAACTAACTAACTAACTAACTAACTAACTAACTAACTAACTAACTAACTAACTAACTAACTAACTAACTAACTAACTAACTAACTAAACTAAACTAAAGACGCTCTGTATGAAGAGGATGGAGGGAATCTACTCTAAATAACTAACATAAAGCAAGCTCTCTAAACGAGCAGAAGCAGAACCTGCAGAGATACCAAAGTTCTAATCAGAACACCAAATGCTAAAACGCCACTACTAGAAACCACTATGAGACCACAGCCGAAAGGGGGATGTCAGCACAGATCTGAGCTCCCCTGATCGTCGGATCAGTAGCTGCGCTGATTGTAAATTCTGCGTGGCTCCTCAGCGTGCAGCTGTCCATGGTGCTGAACAAGAGGAGCATGAACTGTCGCAGGAGCCAGCCCACACTGTCGCTGTCCCAGGTGCTGAACAGATAGGCAGCACAGCAGCTGGCACAAACCGGGGCGCACCTACAGCCAAATTACAGGCACCGTAACAGTAATAAAGAAATAAATCTGTCCCTTTCAACTGTCAATCCTCCACCAAGGGGCAGTACACATGTATAGGACTGGTTAAAGCAGGTTTTTGATAAAAGTACTAATCCTGATACTCCATCTGGTTTTAGGGCCAGAAGAAGTGATATGATGCTAATTAGTGACAATAATTTACAAAGGGTTAACCAACTAACCCCACCTGCTCTGTGGTTTTTATTCTCAGGACTAAGTGAATGGCTTCTGGTTTTGTTCATCTCTGTAGAAAATGTAAAATAATAATTACCTGGTAATGAACTTTAAACCAGAAATCATCTGTAAAAATATACAACACTTTACTTTGAGTAATATGATCTTTGAAACATCTAACTAATTTGACTTAATGCTGCTCTACATTTGAATTCAGTGCTCTCCCTCTGAGCAGGCAGAGATGTTAAACTGGTATGAATGACCGGTGGGCGTTTGTTAAAAATAGTGGTGGCTACCTTTCAGTGTGTTCTCTGGAAGAATAAAAGATCTGACTGCTGTTACAGAAGAACAAAGAACACTGCATATGATGTCTTAAACACCTTGCAGAAATACCAAGCAGGTGGAATACTCATCAAAAGACGACAGGAAAGAAGCACAAGGCCATCTCAGTCAGTGTTGACAGGCAGGGGCAGTAGGAGCCACTGCGCATGCTCCTGGGTTTCACTGAATGCGATGATGTAATGTTGACCCACTTTAATATACTTTGGTGCCATGGAATGGAAACATACTGTATCAATTTATCAAATTATTATTTTGATATAACAACTTTTAAGCATGCAAACATAAATGGTGGTATTATTGTGGCCTTCATGACCCAGTTTGACCTCTAGATGCTTATATGATTGAACCAACTTCATTTTAATTTCAAAGTTAGTTATTAAAAGATTGCAAATGCTATGTTTTTCATTTAGAGGATGCTTCTATGCAAATCGACTTACATTTTGTGACCTTTCTTCAGGCATGTTGTTATTTGTGGGGGAAATTGGGCTACCTGGAGGGAACACACATGTATCTAACGCCACACAGGAAGGCCACAGCCAGGATTTGAACCTCTGACCTTCTTGCTGAGAGGCAACAGTGCTAACAACTGCACCACTACAGTAAGTCACAACCAATTAGCTAATAAAATACCATAGTTAACAGAAATGTGTTATATTTTTAAAACTTATGTGTAAAAAAAACCTTATTATAATTAATAATATGAAATATAAACAAATGTGAGAAACTAATTCACTGGACCTAAATCTGTGCTTCTTTATGAAAATATAATAAAAATGTAATAATTTGCTCCAGTCAGAGAGATTGTTTGTTCCCAGTCTGTTTTTTTTAACTGACCACAATCTTATCACTTCATCAGTAATATCCTCCTCATCCTAATGAAGTCATAATTAATCTCAGTGTTTTAATACTAGCAACTAAAATACAGAACACCATAAATTATAATGCTTAGAGTCTCATTTACCTACCAGGAGACATTTTCCTCTTATTGCACCTGAATCTTACTTGCAGTAGACAGCAGTCAGAGGGATTTCAATGTGAAAATTAAGGGTGAAATTCTCATATGAATCACGCTAACAGCCATACCAGAGTAAATCCAAGAGTGAAATTTCACCTTTAAAAATGATCACCTTTCTGGCACTATGAGCAAACTCTGCATAAAGTGTTTTTACACCTTTAAACTTTGAAACAAAAGTTTATGGTATCACTATTTATTGGACAAGCTGCTGGTGTTACTTCTAACCTGGCTGCTAAATGTATCCTGCAGCAGATCCGACCAGACTTACAGTTCTGACAGTGAACACTTCATCCCTCCTTCAAATTGAACCTGTGTAGTTTAGGTCCATTTGGACACATGATTTCTGGAACTAAAATAAACCAAAGGTCTATTCATACCTCTGCCCTCTGCCTACTGGAGCTGAGTCTTAACTGTTTATAAACTAAACAATGATGGACTCTTACCTAAACTGAGTTTCCACAATATTAAAACAGAAACTTTAGTTTAAGTTATAATGTGGGTTTTGCAAGCATTATTTTTCCAACTTTTAGACTATAGTTAGCTTAGGGTCATGGTTAATTTGGCAGAAAAAAGTTCCCATATTTGAAGTGTGATTCACTACAAGAGCTACATTAACTGCTGGTGATATTTATGCTGGTAAATAACTTTGATAGATGGACAAATTCCTTTTTGTCTTTCAGACCATGAACTATACAGTATACAGTTTGAACGAAAAAAAAAAAACTTCTAATTGCAGTGGCTTAGTTGAAAAATATAAAATGTAATACCGTATGTAAAAAAATTAAGGGAAGCAGCATTTCTTGTAATAAAAAGCAGCAGAAAAAAATCTACTTAGTTATTTATTGCACTTAGATTAGATGAGAAATAAGAATGAAACCATTCAAACAATTCTCAGGATCAGGATCAGAATAATGGCTTAATATGAATGATGTACAAATGTTTATGTGAAAAGAAGCAAAACTAATTTGACACAAAAACAGTGATAAGCAAAGGTAACCCCCCCCCCACACACACACTTTCACTAATGAACAATAAAATCTACTAACATGAAAATGAAACAACTAATCAGTATTCAACATTCAAATGCAGCATTTTGTAAAGAAAATATTTTTAAATGTGCTTGAAAATACCTCAGGTTTAATGTGGCATGTTGAGGGTTTTTAAGTGTATCTGACATTATTTATAACACAGTGACATTCACTTTTATGGGGAAAAATTAGGTTGTTATATTGAGCATACTGTATACATGTACAGTTCATGTACGTACACGTACAGAGGTGCACATAACTTTGTCATTTAGGGGGTGGGGGTCAATGTGTGTCAATGAGCTTTGCAGCTCGTCAGTGTGTGGTCACAGGCTGAGCAGTCTGTACCGTGACAGCACCAGTCCATTAACCATTAACACGTGGATGTCTCCGTGGTCCGGAGGGTCACGAAACTCCCGCTGCCACATGAACTCCAGGATACTGTAGGTGAAAGTGAAACTTAAAATGAGCTCAGCTCAGGTTGCCGCTCACAGAGCTGAGTAAACAATACCACGCTGACTTGAAATGGCAATTTAGTGGAAGAAATACAGTTTGAGGTCATGAGTACCCCTGCTATAGATGGCTGACAGAACGCCAGTACGTAAAGGAGCATAGTGGAAAATGGAACATTATTTTTTATCACTCATGTGCACCTGAGCACTGCTTATGTGCACATAAAAGTCACATTCATCTCTTTGTTCATCCAATCTTAACTGTAAACAGAGTCCTAAAGGTCAGGGGTCAAACTAAAAGTTTGATCATGCAACAAACAAGGTTAAACAAACTAAATAACACATTGTAATGTGGAAATACTAAATAAATAAAATATAAAACCTTTACACCAAACTTCTCATCTAGCTGAGTCCAAGAGTGGGGAAATGATTTTAGATAAATGAATAAATCAACAAATTAGGTTTCAAAGTGTGTTTGATTGTATGATATAACAGCTTTCCATACTTCAGCAGTCACTGCTTCTGTGGACCTGACCTTTCCTCAGCTGATTAGAATCAAACTGGTGTCTCTTTAATCCTCTGTATTATTCTGAAGTAGAGGTTGATGTAGAAACTTTAATCAGCTCTACTGGTTTCTTCTGCTGCAGCTGTTAGCGAACCATTACCGGCTAAACAAAACCTGCTAACACTTTGGGAATTGATCAGGCATTACTAACAGACTCATAGTTACTGATACTTCACCAAACCCAATGGCAATGCTGTAAGGATTCAAACACCTTGTGTATATGTACTGCTACACAACTATTATTACTACTATTATTACTAGGGATGGGAATTGATAAGATTTTTACGATTCCGATTCCATTTTCGATTCTGTATAACGATTCAATTCTTTATCGATTCTCTTATCGATTCTCATTTGGAAAAAAAGAGAACAAACCGATCTATTAGCTTCAAGCTGGTTTATATCTTATCTTTGAGTAAGATACAAGTTTAGAAGTAAGATGACCTTATACATCCAACAGTGAGGTCTTAAGAAAACCAGAGCCTAGGGTCACAGGGTGCCCAGAAAAAAAAGTTTCTAAGTATAAAATAGTAATAAAATATTATTTTGTAGAAATAACATAAAATACAACAAATTATTCTGTGCAATTCCACAAGAATGTAACATTTCAACTCTCTTTTTAAAAAGGATATGAGCTGAACACACAAAATTACATCAGCCAGCAACAAATACAACTCAAGTCAAGTTCAATGGAACTGTGCATTGTGCAATTTTGCAACCATCAACTATGGAAAATTAACAATTCTTCTGCAGAAAAATGAGCATATCTGCTTTTTCAAGAAGGATTCCTGATCTTTCTGGACTTATTGTGTCTCCAGCTGTGGAGAACACCCTCTCAGACAGGGTGGAGGATGCCTGCACATAGGGCTGTACGTTATGACGAAATATTTCGTCTGGACGATAGAAAATGTCTACTGTCAGATAAAAAGCTCTATCGTTTAAGCCACGATAGAAGTTTTACAGCATAATGCACTTTATGGGATGTTCATGAACGCACCGCGCAGCAACACATAAACAAACATGGAGGCAGACGGTAGTGGACGCGTTTTAGACCAGAGTCAACAGGATAACCAGCTAACCCAAACCGAGGAGCTTATAACTAAAAGAGGGACAACTTCTGTCTCATCGATGTGGTTTAAATATAAACAGACCGACGTGGACCAGACAGCAGCTGTTTGTAAAGTTCGCCGACTCCCGGTCCCAACAACGGACTCCGACGCCACTAATATATTTTATCACCTGCACAAAAACCACGTTGAAGAATACAGAGACAGTCAAAGAGCAAAAGCTGCAAGAGCAGCGTCGAGTGTTGGAGTAAGAGCTCAGAATGAACTCCAGACACTGCTACAGGTTTTTACCTGCAGCATGTCATGTAGCTCCTATAGCTGCCAGCTGAGCGGGAGGGAAGGAAGGAGGAGGTTACTGCTGCTGTTACCACGCACATCTACAAAGATATGGCTCTAATCTACACGGTGGAGAAACCTGAGTTTAGTGACTCGTGGTGACGTAGTCGCGCCGACTGGAATTTATTTTTTTGCGCCGACTGGAATTGATAAGAGAATAGTTAGCAAAAATGGCAAACGATTCCAAGGGATTGAAACACTGGGAACCGGTTCTCATTAAGAACCGGTTTTCGATTCCCATCCCTAATTATTACTGTACTGCTACACAACTATTATTACTACTATTACTACTCCTCAACTACTTTGACTTAATCTGCTCCAGAGTTTGCTGCAGTTGTCTTTTGTTGCAACTCAACTGAGAGCAAAGCGTCACAATACATTATTAGTATCTGTTTCATTGTTTTGGAGTACTTTTACGAGTACGAGTATACGACCATAGTATCAGACCAATACCTAAAGCTGGTATTGGGGCATCCCTAATAAAACGCATAAATATGGTAATGCAGAACTGACAGTGGTGTAGATGTTTATAAATAAAGTTGCCTGATCTGCTGTTAACTTTTGCAGATTGGAGCTCTTTTAAGAAGGCAACAATACACTTTGGTGTTGGCTGGTTGTTGTCCCATCCAACAGCCATTTCCTGAAAGAAACCACCAAGGAAGCAATTTACAAGTAAAATAAGAATTATTTATAACTTTTACACAGAAACACTCTTCAAAATGGCAGAAAAATCCATTGAAGCTCCTAAATTAATTCATATGTTTACCAGGAAATACAGGCTAACTATATTTTCTCTGAATTTCAAGCAGTGTCCTCTTCAATACACCTGTACTGTCAAGAATCTGCACTGCAACTGAATGATTACAAATGCACAAATAGAGATGATTTAATATCAGGGGAACACATGCAATAAAAAAAGGATAAGCAAGTTACAGTTATGGTATATAATGATACTGACTCTAAAATAAAGCATGGGTGGATCTGGTGCCTCTGCACTGATAAATGCATTCAGAATTTGGTATGGTTGCAGCAGGGATGTGAATAATTAAAAAAGGCACATACTGTTGTGGAATATAATTATGTTTACTAAGAAATAAAGCACAGATTGATCTTGTGCAGAGGTGCATGGCGATAGTGTCTATATGTATAGGACTGTAAGCACATGGAGATGCATATGAGCATGCGGATGAAGTGCAAGTAATAGTTTGAAGCCATCAGTCACGGGCACAAAATGACAAACCCTGCATGAAGTGGAATTTGATCAAGTCTCTTTCTGACCTTTAACTCTGGGGTTAGATGCCACAAAATAGTGTGGTGTAAAGGAGCATTTTGACAGCAACACATCATTCAATCAAAGACTTACATGTCCACAAAGTTCAGTGAAGAGGTGTAGTTAGCCACTTCAGTCTAAGTACTTGAGCTGAATGGTCTTGTATGACCACTGAGGGTCAGGTATGAATCATTTCATCTAAACTTCAGATTGTGCCCTTTTTTTCTGTCTTTTCATACCACTGTTAACTGGAGGGGTTTCCATATCAATGTTTTTTGTTTTTCTAGTATCAGTTTCAACATTTCTATAAATTGATTTTGATCAAAAGACAAGTAAATTAATTCCAAGTGGCATTAGTGACATTTTAAATCTGGGTCTCATGACATCCTTGAAGGTGTTCAATACCTAAAGGTCAGACTAAGGCTATTTGTAGGTGGGCTATACACATTGAAGTCTATCGTTTAGCCTTCCTGTAGACTGATGTCTACCTCAATAGAAACTTAGCAGCACATAATGCCAAATCACATGCTTTGCATGAAACAAATGAAAAAAGGTATAATTGTTTTACTTCTGCTCATAATGCTACTTCCTGCTATGTTACACTTTTTTATTTTGAAATATCTCCAACAGTTTATATTCCACACACCATTTCCTCTGAGGTCTTTCCTCTATATAGTGTAGAGGTCACTCCCACAGGCGGTGCTGTAGGCTCTGTGTCTACCTAAAAGCTATTAACGATGCTTTAAAAGCCCATGAGAAAGAACAGTACCTGGGATTTGTCATCTCAAGTGATGAGGTGAGCGAGATACGTCTAAACACAGTCATATCAGTCTGCTCCAGGTCCAGCTTCTTTATAGGCCTCTTGTATGAATTTATATTAACAGTCCTACTAACTTATTCGTCAGGAGTATTCTCAGAGATATAATGTCTGTAACAGATCAGTATTGTGCAAAAACACATCTCAAACCCATCTCTTTCGCCTCAACTTGCCTAGCCTACTTCCTAGGTCAGCCTAGAAATATAATCCCTCTAGCTTGTGCTGAGTCGACCCAGGGCCTCCTGCAGGCAGGGCATGCCTGAAACACCTCTCCAGGGAGGTGTCCATCCAAAGGTGTTTCATCTTCTTGGGTAAACGTACAGAAGCCCCCCCCCCAGCCCTCCCCCTCTCACGCAGAGCAACTCCAGCATAGAAGATAGTCCAATCCTTCTTGAGGACTTGGGTTCCAGAGCCAACACTGTGTCTCGAGGTGAGCCCAACTGTATTTAGTTGGTTACGTTTAAGCTCCAGCTCCTTCCCCGCCAGGAAGGTGACATTCCACGTTGATTTTTTATGTCCAGGTATCGGACTGCCGAAGATCCTGGTTTGGTCTGCTACCGATCCACAATGCACCTATGAAATGAACATGAAACTGCCACTAGGTTGTGCCCAAATGATTACATGTTGTGAAGGTTGCACTAACTGTTGTTCAGACTTTGATTCTGTTGTGAGAAATGCACCAAAGCGAATGAGAAAAACTGTAAAGATGACAAAACCCTAAAATAGTCAGTGTCTTAGAAAATTTGAATATTACATCAGATCAATTTAACAATTATATTTTAAACAGAAATATCAGGTTTCAGAATAGTCCGTTTAATTCATTGCACTTAATGAGTTTTTGTAGCTCCTCCATGAATACTGTGTCAGTGCTTGGTGTCATGGAGGATATCAGCCTGTAGAGCTGCTGAGGTTTAATCAAGCCCACAGGTAGCTTTGATAGCAGTCTTCAGATCATCTGCATTGTTGGTGTCTCTCATTTTCCTCTTGGACAATTCCATAGAGATTCTCTATGGGGTTCAGGTCAGGTCAGTCTGCTGGCCAATCAGAGCTCAGTAACACCATGTGGTTATTAAAGCAGCTTTTGGAACCTTTGACACTGTGGGCAGGTACCGAGTGCTGCTGGATAATAAAATCAGCATCTCCTCCTCGTGTCAAACCACTCCTGAACCATGACAACATCAGGAGCATCTGACCTGGGCTAAGGAGGACAAGAACTGGTTCAATGTCCTCCTTCAGATGAAATGTTTGATTATTTTTAGTGAAGCAGTGTGTCATTCTTAAACTTTTAGCCAATGCTGGAGTTACAGTTGTAAGTTGTTTAAACATTAGTTAAACTGTTCTAGTTGTTTGTTTCTGTGTTGGCCCTGTAAAGAACCCCTGTCCTCAGTGAATCCCATATATTTCTCTTTAAGACTTGGATTCCTGTTCACCCCTGGAACATGGGAACACTCCAAAAGTTATGTTCAATCACCTGGGTCAAAGTCAAAACTTTTAATCTATTCATGTGTTCTGTGGTTTGCTTTTGAACCCAGCACCTTGAGTCTTGTTTTTATTTTTAAATGCAACATCCCAAGCTCATGTGGCAGGTTGTGATGTAAAGGAGCCTGGCTGAGTGTGGATTCTGTATCAGGAGGCCAACATTAATTCACAGAGAGCTTCTGTTACCTAAAGGGGCAGCTGCTTTCAAAGAGGCCGCTCCACCCATGTCCTGCTGTGCCATTACCTGCTCTAACAGCAGTGATTTGTTGGTGACTCTCACCGGCACACTGTGATGTAGGTTTGGGAGTGATCTCTATTAAAAAGTCATTAAAGCTTAGAGAAAGCATGGTGGGCTCAGCCCTCTTGGCTAAAGGCGCCTCTGGAAATGACTCCATCCATCATAATTACACCAACCGGACACTGCCTCACACAGGCCAAGGGACACAGATCCCTCAGTGACCTCACTGAACCAGGTTGCGAGGGTAAAGGAAGAGCGAAGCGAACAAATGGGCGAGGAGTTTAAAAGTGTTAACAATAAAAAACCCGCAAGACAGATGGAGAAAAAGAGACCCAGAGTGAAGTATTAGGAGGACAGAAGAAGCCAAAGGAGCAGCTGGGAAAAGGGAAGGCTTTAGGGAGAGATGGAAAAAGCAAAAAGTGAAGGAAGACAATAAGACCTTGTTTGAGTCCAGTTTAACGGTGAAAAAAGGGCTGCTGTCACAAAAGAGATGATTTAAAAAAAAGAAAGCCTATTTCCTCAGTATCTGACAGTGGGCTCTGCTGCTGTGAATCAGTTAGTGCACAAGGGATAGTAAGAGGTTTTTGGTAATTCTGAGGCCAGAGGCAAACAGTGCAACCGGAAATTAGGTTGGATTTAGAGAAACACATTATCTGTGGGTCTGGCTTCACTCATGACCAATCAGATAAGTATTTTTCCTTCCTTTGAAACTTAGAAAATTGTATGAGGTAATTGTCCAGAGCATCACAAGAGCCTATCTTAAAAAGAAACCAACATCCTTGTGTGGGAAGCACAGAATTGCCACAAGTGAATATATGGTACCTTAAATAAACTACTGAAGGCTGTTGATTATATTTGGAGCTGTAGCCATAGGGGAACAGTTGCTCAGCTCAGGAAATTACATTAGAAAAAGGCTATCAGAGGTTGGCAACAAATCACAATGTTTGCTCATATTTCTGACTGCAGCCTGTCCGAGTGCACTTCACTTTACAGGAAAAACAAACAAACTTAATGACCTTTGAATCTTTTATGGGGCCAACACACAGAAACAAATACATATTTAAATACACAGAAATTAATTTAGCCTATGAGGCAGGGGCTTAAGCAAATCTAGTTTCTCCAAACACTAATCGGATCAGAATAATTCAAGACTGGAAACAACAAGAATTTCTAAATATTTATCCTCAAATGGTCTTTAAGAAACCATTCCAGCAGAACACCAAAACATGTTGGACTTTAAAGCCTGGGTCCCACAGACAATGTCACGACGCGTCCTTGATGAGTCTTCTCTCTCTGGATGTGTTCCTGAAGCTGTTGAACACAGCATGCAAAATCACACGATAGTTACAATATCTTGCAGGAATTGAGGAGAGAAAGTTTGAAGTGAATCTTTTGGTCTGTATTTGGTCAGAACTACCGTCGTGTTTTGTGGGATTATTTTTAAATTCTTCAACAATGGGTACGTGAGCTATTTATTGGAATAATCTGTTTCTAAAAGTAAAAATATGTAAATATTCCACAATGAAATGCTCTTTGTCCATGTACTGGCAGTTCTTTTGTTTGCCATGCTAGTAGCGGTTCAGCATATTGTCGTAATGTCTGTGTCATAAAGTACTCCAGCCTTGCCACGGTGCTGAAATAGAACTGGCATGTATCTTTAGCGCCGCGGCGTAGACCGGCGCTTTTGGGACGCACTGTGGCGCTCCCCGTGAGACCACTCTCACTGACTATAAATGTTTTATGTTTCCTCATTTATTAGACACTTTTACGCAAAGCGACGTACACAATTAACTCCACAGCTGGGATTCAAACCTGCCACCTTCTTGCTGCGAGGCACCAGTGCTAACAACTGAGCCACCATGCAGTTTTGTTTTGAAATCACGACTCGGGCGTGACACAGCGTGGTGCTGATGTTTCCTGTGGGCCCCAGGCTTTAAAACATAGACTCCAGCACCAGAAGACCTCAGCAGGTGTTTGTCCTGTCAGCTAAGAACAGAACACTGAGGCTACAATTCACACAGGATCACCAGAACTGGACCAGAAGAGACTGAGCACCAGAACTGGACCAGAAGAGACTGAGCACCAGAACTGGACCAGAAGAGTCTGGAGAAACATTTCCTGGTCTGATGAGTCTCAATTTCAGCTGCAACCTTCAGATGGTTGGTTCAGAATTTGGTGTCAACATAAAAGCTGGATCCATCCTGCCTGGTATCAACAGTTCAGGCTGATGGTGGTGTGAAGGTGTGGGAGTTTTTCTTGTCCCACTTTGAGTCCTTTAGTCCCACCTGATCCTGGTGTAACCTCTACAGCCTACCTGAGTATTGTTGCTGACCATGTCCATCCCTTGATGACCACAGTGGACCCTTTTCTGATGCTACTTCCAGCAGGATGATGCTCCATGTCTCAAAGATCAGATAATCTCTAACTGGTTTCTAGAACAAAATGAGTTTCTCCAGTGACCTCAAGAGTCAGCAGATCTGAATCCAGTCCAGAACCTTTGGGATGTGGTGAAACTGGAGATTTACATGTCAAAATACATCAGCCTCACTAGAAGCAGGTTGGACCACTTTAACCTTCAGAAACACCTTTATTCTTGGTGTCACTGATTCAACAAGAAGTGGAAACATTTCTCAGAGGTTCTGGTTTCTACTGACACGACAGCATCAGCAGTTGTGGCTGATTTGTCAGCTGCACATCAATAATAAGGATTCAAAGTTTTTTAAAATGTCGCTGCTATGATGAAATGTTCCATCTACTAAGGTTCATTTCAGTCATCATGGGTGGGCAGTAAGAATGGAACAATCCAAATATGTCTGACCCACAGGTCAACTCTAGGAGACTGACTGAAGCCCACAGCTGTGTGTAACGGTCAAGGTAGCTAAAAGAAGGAAGAGATGAGCAAAGATCAATATAATCAATCAGAACAGAGTCCGATTAAGCCAACGAAACAAGTCCTTTTGTGGAAGGCTTTTATAATGAGCATGAGATTGCGGTTGAGGATTTTAGCGTATAAAAGGATGAACAAACTTGGAATTGTTGTCTCTTACTTGTATTGCAACTGACAAGTGGACACCCACATTCTGACAAACGACTTCCAGTCACTGATCAACAGTCTCCGTGTCTTCTTCATCAGCAGTAAGAATCATCATCAAAGTCTCAGGTTGACTAAATTGTAAACCATGAATAAAAGAATTAGATGACATTGAAAAAATATATTTATTATTTTTTAACAATAAAAAATGTTTTTGAAATGTTATTGAGACTTGAAGTAGTTCAACTTGAATGCAACACCTTTAAATACATGATGTCATTGTATTCAACTTTGGTGTTTAAATGTGATTGTCCTTTATAATTCAAAATCTGGTGAGACCAGCTCACAGCTGTGTGTGTGTGTGTGTGTGTGTGTGTGTGTGTGTGTGTGTGTGTGTGTTGCGTTGCTAGAAAACCTTTGGCTCATGTCTTCAGTTTACAGCCTGCTTAGTCAATATGCTGGCAGGACTTTTTCTAACAAGCCAAACAAAATTGACATGTTGACTGTAATGTTGGTAAACATGTATTTATTGTTGAAATATTTTGTTCCAATATGCAATACAATTCAAAACAAAAGGCACTAAACCTCTCTAATCTAAAAATAAGATGAGAATCATATTAGAAGTCCTTAAAACATTCCAAATTACTTTCAGTAATAAAACCACAATGCCATGCCATTCCAGGCAGATGGTATCATTACCAGAATATTATTTTAAGAACACTTTAAAGCTTTAAAAGATGGATATGGCTCAAATCTAGTCTGCTAGAAACTGCCTTTATGAGTCTATTAGAAGTCTAATAGAAATGTGTTGCTCAGTGTGTTTAATAATTCTGCTCTAGTCCGCTGGATCATCACTTTTTGGCAGAACATCAGAGACCTCTGCAGTGACTGACAAGCAGCTGAAATCCCAAGAAACCAGTAGATGCACATGCTGCATCCAGTGGTTCACACCCAGCTGACAGTAAAACCTCATCAAATTCTTCTGACATTAAATAAAAAAACAAAGTGTTCTGGTTGAATAGGAGATCACTCTGTCTCCACGTAAACAATCTCTCACTCTGTTTCCAAGTAAAATGAAAGCAACTATCATGCAGTGTTAGCTGTGTTTAAATGAGATTTTATATCAGCTGTTTTGTGGTTTGTTAAACGTTTTGTTATTGTCCAGATTGGAATGGTCTGCAGTGAAATGGAAAAACAAACCCCTGTGTTTTATTTTGTTTGTAAAGATTCTCCTTTATGACAACTAGTTTGGGATTAATATTCCATTCTGCTCTGCTCAGGAGAACACTTCTAGATGTCAAAATACTTGTATACTGGTAACTTTACTTGTATTTACAGTAAATACAATTTTACCAGAGAAACTGAACTTTTACTTGAGTAGATCATATTAGCAGTCTACACTTCTGATGGCTTTTGTTCCTCATCCATCAGGACCTTCGGCTCTAGCAGTGTCACCGCCTGACAGCAGTGGAAACTGCTTGGCTTTTCTTTCATTCAAAACCTTTTGTTTCATCTTTTGTTGCAGCAGATTTAGTTCTAGCCTTGGAGATTTCCTTTACTTTGAGTCACTTGGTGATGTGGTGCAGAGTTGTTCATCAGCAGCTCAGCAGGTGGCAATCCGCATTCAAGCAGTGACGCTCGGTAG
Organism: Callopanchax toddi; assembly: GCA_006937965.1. NCBI lineage: Eukaryota > Metazoa > Chordata > Actinopteri > Cyprinodontiformes > Nothobranchiidae > Callopanchax > Callopanchax toddi. The sequence continues at coordinate 603,085 of SSNR01000303.1, forward strand.
GTGAGCGGAGCAAGGTAAGGATCTGAGTCACTTTCTGCTGCTGTCTTCAAAGTCACTTGGGAATGTGGACGGTGTTTCAGTCTTTCCATTTGACTGAGTACACAGAAGACTGGAAGTGACATGCTTGAAGTCATATTACTCATTTTACAATTTTCTGCTGTTGGAGCAGGGTCCATGCACTCTCTACTGGTGTGCCGTGAAGCATGTAGAGTCATATTATGTTACAAAAGCTTGAAGATGATAATAACGCCATTTCAATGAAATTTAAGTAAAAGTCAGAGTCACTACCACATGTCTAAGTTATGCTAGAATATCATGAACATTGGTGCCTTTTTGGGTTTACTTCATGCTTTTGTTGCATGTTGCGGTATTTTAACAGAACTCTGTGCCTTTGGCATTTTTGTTGCATTTCTCAACCATGACATGAGATTCATCAACTCATGTGTCAGACTTCATGGACTGATATTCCTATCCGGCCATAACAACAGTCCATTAAAACACCAACTCAATCATGATGCATTAAAACCGAAACAAGATCACTGCAAAAACTGGTTTCTAAGAACGTTTTAAAAAAATGTTTTTAGATATTTTAACTTATTTTTGTCTAAAAAGAAAAAATATTATAACCCTACTTAAAGCTGATAAGTGGAGCATTTTTCTCTGTATCAAAGTTTTCTAAATGTTTCAAATGATATTTCAGATCTAAACTATGATCTATGGGTTGAGTTCCACAACATCTGTCATTCTGATGAAGACCCTCCTTCCTCCTAGAGACCCCTTTCCATTATTTCTGGCCGCAGACATTTTTTAGCCAATAAAATTCAAATTTCTGCATTGTTGGCATTCTCTCAACATGCATGCGCATCGAGCAAACCTGTACCAGTAGGGGGCGCTGTCGTACAGGACGCTCCTTGTGTTTCTCTGTTTGCGTCTCAGACTCACAGCTCATTTCTACTAAAAACCTACCCATTCTCCAGCTAAAGACGGATTTATTTTTATTTTTAAACCTTTCACCTCACAGAATGGCAAGGCTTGACAGGGTTATGCGTTTATTTTGGTCAGAAAGTTCATTCAGGGCCGAGTCAAGTTCAGCTTCAGAGTCCAGCAGCAGCTCTCTGCTAACAGAGCTAATATCAGAAGCAGCAGGGACAGAGAGGGCTCATCAGACCCTCGTAGTATTGTTGGAATAAGATTTGTGAACTGTGAGTCATTAAACCCTACACATTGAGCGGTACAGTTATGCCTGCAATGTAATGCGCCGTGTGCACGCGCACACACGCGACCGGACGCGCGTGTCGAGATGTTTTGAGGAGGAGCCTTTGGACGTTAGATTCAAAAACTGCTCTCTTGATGAAGTCCTCCACAATGTGGCTTTATGGTCAAATTTTAGATGAAAAAAACCAGCTAAAAGAGTAAGCAAAATTTGCTTGGCTAGATTCCTTAAAACTAAAAGAAAAGTGCTATTTCATGATTTTAATTCGGAGAGTTACAGAGACAAACTGGCTAAAGTGAAAACAATGAAAAATAAGTGTCACAAAAATTTAAAACTACTCAAAACTGAAAATATTCATAGTAATAAAATCAAATGATATAGTGTAGATTTTACAGATGTTACTTTCATCCATGCTGATGCACACTGGCTCTTTGTAGCCAGCCACCAATCAGCTGTGACTGACAGTTCTGCCCTTTTAATCTCAAGTAGTTATTCAGGAAAATACTGGGTGGAAAATAACTGGTAAACAGTCAAATATGCAATCATCAACCTGCTATGGGATGGGGAGCTGTTGACATCAACTGGGGATATAGTTGGGCAGTGGACTGAATGGAGCTCCTCAATCCCACTGACGTGCATTTCTATGAGGAACCAGAGCTGGGAGACCTGGGGATGGACTGTCCGATCTTTGGGGCAGAAGCCGCTGACGTAGACAAACAACTACACAGCGGTGGAGCCACAGGGGTGGATGAGATCCATCCTGGGTGTTTCAAGGCGATGGATGTTGTAGGACTGTCTTGGTTGACACGTCTCTGCAACATTGCGTGGTCATCAGGGCAGTTCCAGTGGAGTGGCAGACAGGGGTGGTGGTCCCCATTTTTAAGAAAGGGGACCAGAGGGTGTGTTCCAACTGGATCACACTCCTCAGCTTCCCTTGAAAGGTCTACTCCAGGGTCCTGGAGAGGAGGGCGGTTGATTCAATGGTTGAATCTCGGATTAAAATAGAAATGAATATAACTTGTTCTTTACCTTTATGTAACCCACCTGAAAAAGGGTTAAATGAGAATTTGTGCTCACTTCCACATATATCTCAGTACAACATGGAGTTTGTTCTCTGCATTTGACCGGTCCCTGAGGGAGCAGAGGGAGCCATTTCTGGTGGCGCCCTGGAGGCAAAGACAACACATCACACATGAACTGATTTCTCTCATGAGCATTCCCAGGGCAGATGGGAAATTTCACAGAACTTCTCAAGATTAAATTGTGACTTCAGACTAAACAAACATGACAGCTTTCACTTTAATTATAAACAATGCACTCATGTCAGTTTTGTTGCCAGATATAGCAAAGAATACAAACAGTTGTTTGATTTTGGATTTCCCTCGCTACGTGCAGCATGCCTCTGTCACCTCGCTTTCTGATTGGCTACACATCACATTCAACAGTCTGTATGCTTATTTGTCCTCAGGGAATACTGTAATCCCACATTTTGGATTTCCCCAATTTGTGATCGGAGCGGTCCTGACAGCCTTCCAGAGTCTGCAGACGATTTGAAACTTCTGTCATGTAAACCAACCCTTAGGCTCAGCAGGACTCAAAGAGCTCACCAGAGACAGGACCCCGGTTTAAAGGACATCTTCCATAGCTGGGCATAAATAATACATTTTTCAGAAGAGAAAATGATTAACAGTTAATTATCAAAGTGTGCTTTTGTGACTTTTTGTCACCCTGCCAATAAACAGTGAACTGGATCAGAAACCAGTCATGATGCAACAGCAGGGACTCCTTCCCTTCTCCAGTATCTGTAAACTCCTTGGATTTGATACCTGTGCGACACATTTTGTTGATTTTTCATCAACTGAATCATTTACAGAAATCATTTTTTCACGACTTCACATCGTTTTTCTGTGTAGAAGACCTGTGTTGTGTCTGTAGTGGGATTTAGACTGTGAACACAGCACACCACTGTCTCTCACCTATCACCAAACAATGTTTTGTTGATGAAGAAATACAGAAGCGCTGGGGACAATTTTTGACTCACATTCATCGTAGAGGATTCTGAAAAGATTGGAACAGGTCCAGCATTGGTAAGTTTTTTTTTATTAAGAAAGTACTTACACTACTGAAAATATTTTAGAAGTAAACATAGATGTTAAAGTAACAATTTTTTGAGATTTTTTTTTCTTGAAGACTGGTTTCTGAAGAAAAACAAACTAACGCTACAACACAATTAGAAAATATCAAAGTTTAAAAATAAAGACTTAAATGTTGTTCAATGACGATCATTTATACAGATTTCCCTTCTGAGACTCACATATTTCTAAACAGACTTCTGCCCAAAGTCTCCTGTTTTCAGGATTATAAGACAACACATTTACTTACATTTGTTTTTACTTCCATTAGAATCAGAACTGTTACACATTGTTAGGACTGGAGAGAGACACAAAAGAAATAATAAAAAAAAGGTTACAGTTGGGAAACTGGAAGCAGGATGTAAATAACATGTTTTCATGATCAAAGTAGTAATTATAGGTGCACAGAAAAGCAACAGGAATGCAACTGACATTTCCCTTTGTGAACTGTGATGACTCAACATTTGATGTATATTTTTAAGGAATTAAAATATACATAATTTATTGTCCTAGTGATGGAAATCACATACGTTTAACTCATGTAAACACCATGTTGAACACTATAAAAACATGTAAAAGTAATTCCCACTCTTTTGTCTGCTCTATGAGGAATCAATAGCATTTTATTTAGTATTCTGAGAGGTCTGTAGAGTTGCTGTGTGCAGTTCCTATCTGGATTTAGTTACCTGTGTGTTTGTCTGGACTGATCTAACTCCTCCATCTCTCTGTGCACCAGAAGCTCAGAGCCTGGCAGATCTGCCAGCAGGTTGGAGGAAACATCAGCCCAGAGACAAAAACAGGCTGCGAGAGGGACTGGGGTTATTAATGATGACCGCTGGAACTCGGCAGAGTGACAAAACAAGGGAACAAATAGCATGTGAAATGCACACCTGTCTCCTACAATGGCATGGGCCACAGAGGAAGAGATGAGGGCAGATGAATGGTATGAAGATGGACGAGCGGTGACAGGAAACCATAGACAGGGATGACAAGGTGCTGTGGAGGCCAAAACTTTACTTTTCTTTCTTTCTCCTTAAAAGAGTTGGGGGACAATAAAGAAGCAGATACAAAACAGAAGAGGAGGTGTAAACACTGTATAAGAGCATATCTGCAGAGCTGGAGGTGGTGTAAGTGTTTGTAGAGAAACACTAGAGAGTGAAGAGAAGGGGGCTGCAGAATACTGACGAAAGAGGAGATGTATAATACTGTTGCAGGGCGGGAGTAGGTGGAGGAAGAGAGCTGCAGAGGAGGATCTGCTCAGCTGTGTTTGAGTCTAAAATAGAGTCACGTCTGATGAAAAAATAGTGGAGAAGGAGAGACAGAAAGAAAAGAGAAAAGAGATGCTAACCCATATTTCTATCACGATGCAGTGTCAGTGGTCAGTGTGTGAGGTTTCCTGTTGCTTAGTTACTGTATTGCAACAGCAGCGCCCGCCAGTCTCTGTGCATGTGTCATCCTCCCAGTGGTGGGTGTCTGCACGATTCTCCCACTGCTGCCGCCATGTCTGCTGCCTTGAAACTATAATGCTGTTAACAAGAATCAGTCTTCTGACAGAAAGCTTTCACCCCCAGCAGGTCCAATGTGTAGGCGCCTCACCCACCTTGCTATATTCCTCTCCTGACTGTTGAAGGAACAGCGGTGCCCAGCTGGTGATGGTGCCCTCTGAATATGGTGTGTACATTGGCCCCAGTGCCCTGTAATAACCCCGCCCATCAATCACCATTGGCTGACAGCCACAGCCTGGGCTCACGCCCTAAGGAAACATGAATCGCCTTTCCCCCCTTCAGGATGATAGATGAGGATGGACCTGGTGAGCCCTAAAGGCTGGGGCTCCAGTGTGAAGAAGCACTGAGGTTTAGGAAGGAAGCAGACAAAACCAAGTCAGAAGTTACTAAAGGATAAATTAAATTCATTCTAACTCCTGAAACTGTTAGCTTTTTTCTCAAAGTAAGTGGAAAATGGCTTTGGGTGTGATGATTCCATATTCCCTTGGGGAATAAGGATGCATTTTAATTATTTTCCTTGTTTGAGGGGAAACAGAAGTTTCACATAACTGAATCTCTGGAGAAAAGCACAGCAGGGGAAAAAATGTCAGGTTTCTTTCACTTGTTTTAAAAAAAAAAAGCTAAATAAATAAGTTAAATGATTTGAAGCAACGTGATAGAAAATCACTTCTTCACATGGACAGCTGAATGAGTTTGAGTCAAGCAGCAGAAAGGTTTTTACAGGTGATGTGATTCATGAGAACAAACAATTACAGCGTCTCTGCTGTTTAATGTCCAACATGGTGCTGATAACAGAACCGTCATCAGCAATGAGCCAGTCCACCGTCAACTGTGACAGAACTCTGGTGTTTTAATAAGACGCAGGGCTGTTCCACAAAAACCTTAAAAAACAAACAATAGACTGTTATTACTGTGGTTTGTCTGCAGAGACGAACTTACCATGAGGCAAAGGTAGGTGACCGGCCACTTTAAGCCCTAACATGTTGAATGAACCATGTCATAAAATAAAACATTACTGTAACAGTTCATTGTAAAATAATTTCTGTGCATTTCACTATAAAATACAAAGTTTAGAGGAAAAAAGTGATGGATCTAGAAGAAAGTTTAATTCTGATCAGGTTTACAAGATTATAGGATTATTTCTGCAAATAGAAATATAGAATATTCAAAACTATTCAGATATTCCTGCAGGAAGAGCCCTGCTGCACCGGAGGTATCTGCTGCTGTTAGTGCTGCAAATAACTACAGAATTCAGTAACAAAATATGTAATGCACAACTGATAGCGAAGGTCTATTTAATATGTTCACATGAACGATTGGTGAATGGAGTTGGCATAAGAGTAGAAACACACCATTATCTGTTTTTTTTCTCTTAGCTATGCGCTCATAAGGTCATAGCTGAAACAGGTTTGAACGTCACATGAAAAGGATCTAAAGGGAAATGCAAAAAGATGCATTTGTGTTTGCATGACGAATGATAGTTAAGGTTAACGTTGTGCAAGAAAAGTGTCATTACTGTGAAAAGCCTACCATAGTTGAGGTACGGTAAGCCACTAAATTATATACAGTAATATTTAGAAATAATTATTTTGTTCCATGATTCAGTTGTTCTTTGTCTTATGTTGAACACCTGGACAGGTCATGATAGCTATGAGTAATAACAAGTACATTAGAAACCTGAAATAAAATGGATGATAGTGAAAGCTATTTCAGACTTTAACAAAAACTATTCTAGATCAAAATAATTTGTGACTTATCAGACCCGAACCCCAAAACACGAATGGAAAAAGTGCTGTCATTTAAGCTAAGGAAAATGACTTAATCATTATTACTGGTAGTTTATGTATAGGCTCCTTTCAGGATGTTTAAGGTCACTGTACATAAAACAAAAGAATTATTACAAAATTAAAACCTGATGAAGCTGTAAAATATTTAAATAAAATGCACCAGTAAATATACCACAATTAAAGAGAAAAGGCCTGTCTGAAGAGTTGAGTTTTAAGGTTGGATTTAGAGAAAGTCTGACGACCTTGTGTCCAGTAAAGAGGCACATATGGGCTGAGAGGCTTCAGCCCCATAGTGAACAGGTGGACGTAGGGGTGTGTCCAAAAACTTTTCCGTGGGGGGCCAGGCAGGCGCAAAGACTTTAGAAGGGTGGCACACTAAAATATAAAGTTTATCTAAATGTTCTGCAGTCTTGGATTGCAATGAACAGCAGGCCAATAACATTTCCTTTCTGGAGTAAAATACATGGTCTGTTCAGCATGCAAGAACTATGCAGTAGATTCAAAATCAGGGACATCTAGAACACAAACATTTGAATGCATCATGGTCTCTTTCACTATAAACCATCAAAGACAGTCTGCCTGTGCATGTTTTCAATGTCAGAATTACAATAAGTAGAATTAGAAGAGAGTTTCTGCATATTATTTACAGATTCTGACAGCTGAATACGTCTGTTTTTGTGTTTTTGGCAAAGTGTTCAACAACGTCATTCAAGTTCAATGACCTTGCCCTTTTTCTCTCAGTGCTGAGCACGGCAATGTTGCTGAGCCTGCCGTCATTCATTCATTCTTGTTCTCAAATGACTTTTTATCAGCGTAGCTGCTGATGTTTGTCCTGCAGTCTGCGGCTGCTTCTTCTTCTATTACTTATTAATGGCAGCTGTAAAACAACCAAAGATGCATTTCCACCACATAGTGACATGGAGTGTAAACTGGAAGGTGGCATTAAAAAAAAGGGAGGTTTTTCCTTCAACAAATTGGTCTGCATTCTGAGGCTTCCAGTTTTGAGTCAATAATCAATGTGTGCTATGATACAATCAAATTGATTTGATTGACAGCTCTGGTGGGGTGGCCAGGCAGGGTGGCCAATCAGATTTCAAGGGTAGCCAGTGCCACTTCCAGCCACCCCTATGGCCCCGCCCCTGGGTGGATGGATGAGCTGGATGGAAGAGGACAGGATGATGATTGATAATAAATAGATTATATCTGAATATCTAAAAACATTTTTGTTTTTGACCCTGAAAAAGTTACTCTCCAAATCTGACATGTGTTTTTAGTTGTTATCCTAATTCCTCTGATATCTAAATAATCTCTAATGCAACTTAATGCCCATAACAGAAACTACAACTCCTCACAGTTGTATAAGATTCATTTACTCTTGAAAATAAGTGTTTGAAGACTTATGTTACATATGGCAACAAACATCACCAAGGTGAAATAGGTTTGCGGCGGGGGTGGGG
>SSNR01000303.1:611482-634988 GCA_006937965.1 Callopanchax toddi
CACCCCCCTCAAATACTCAAATTTCTGAAGCCTTCATTGCTCACTGTATTGATAGGACATATATCTTTGGCCAAATAAAAAGATATTGCGTCTGTTATTTCTGCGTGTCTTTGTGAAGAAGATGGATACTAGCCTAGTATACTAGACCGTCAGCACATATATAGTCTGGTTTACCAGGTTACCTCATCTCCAGATGCTGCAGCATTTTCCAGTCCAGACATGACTTGCTCTCATCAGTCCAACTTGCTGCTGCCATAATGTGTGACTGGCTGCTACAGTGCTGAGTGGCTTGTGCACAGTTTTTATTTTGGCAGCTTAAGGAAGCTTTAGCCATGCGTTCGCCCCCTGGTGGTTGGCAGAATATTGGTTGAGGCGGTGTGTGATGAAGAGGCAAGAAGAAGAGCTCGCAATTTGAATGGAAATATCGTTGACGATCAGGTTCATTTAATTGTGGCCACCAAAATCTTGATCACGATCAAAATTCGATTAATTGTGCAGCCCTATGTGAATGTCTCTGAGACAAGTCCATACTACCTGGATAACATCATTAATCCAGTCATTGATCCTATGCATGAACAGGACATGCCTCATTCCATCTTCATGGACCACAATGGTCCAGATCATCCAGGTAAGATGATCTGATTAGGGAACGGCTGCTGGAGACCGGGGGACCTCAGAGGGAGTGACCTAGACTTTCTCCAGACCTGAATCTCATTATGGGATCAGCTGAGTCTCCTGTAGACACTGGTAACTCAAAGACCTGATGCCCTCCTTTCAAGAAGAGTGTGATGTCATGACTCAGCAGACAATAAGGCAACTTATGCCATACAAAGGTAATTCTTTGTTTTCTGGGATCCATCAGGTCCCAATAAGCCAAAATAGCTAAGATAAATTAAAATGCAGTTATGAAAGAGTTCAGGTCTTAGGAGGATAAAGAGAAGGTTCTAGCACTGACCTGCTGGCTGCTGCTTATTGTTTCTGCTGTGATCACTGTTAGATGTTTGTGCAGAGGTTATGGTATATGGTGGTATTTTCACATTATTTTGGTATATTTTTTATAATGTCCAAATTTAAAATAGATCTGGCTTTAATAATATATTTTCAATTTTGAGCAGATTATTTATAGTTTTTAAGCATGTGTAGTATATGTATTGACATTGTTTATAAGACAGAGTGCAGTAAGAGGAAGTTTTCGGGCCGTGGGGGGCCTACTGAGCCTCTCAGCCCCGGGGCCTATCGGCTAGTTAAGGTGGCCCTGTCTGCCACTGTCATTTTGTGGGTCAGAAGCCAAAAAGTTTGGGAACCACTGCTCCAGAGTATTGGGTCCTTCTCTACAGGCCAGCTCATCCTTTATTTGTTCATTGAGGGCTTGATAGCTAGGGTGTCCCAACCAGAGGAGGCCGCCAGAGTATGGAAATCTACAGCAAAATCGGCCACAGATCTGTGCCCCTGAGCGATGCGCCACAGTCGTCTGGCGGTTTCTGTAGGAGTCTCAGAAGATCCAAATGTTTGTTTGAAATCAGAAACAAAGTTGTCAAACATGCTCTGAAGAATGGTATTGTAATCATACAATAAGGCTCTGTCTCTAAGAAGACCAATGACATAAGAGATCTTAGAAGCATGATCAGAAAAAGACTGTGGAGAATGACAAAAAATTAAAGAACATTGAAGCAGGAAGCCATCACTTTGGCAATCTCACCCGTGAAATATTCAGGAGTAGGTAAGGTCACATCACGAAAGCGGGGAGGGTCAGGTGGCATCTGAGCTTGTACTGCAGCAGTGTTTTCTGTGGGAGGACTGGGAGCCAATGGGGGCAACCTGGTATTAAGGTTGAATACTTAACACTTCATGCAGCATTCAAACAATGATCTACCTCACCTGCATATCTCTGGATTCAAGCCTGCATTTACATCCTCTCATTCATACCATCTAACATATAAAGATTTATGAAGTTGTTCACATGATACCAGTCCAGTTGATGTTGATGATGATATGTGGAACACATATATGAGGAACCACATCTGCTGTTTAGACCAAAGACAACTGCTTTAAAAAAACAAATTCCTCGGTTCTGTTGATGCGTTCTTTCTGTTGGGTTAAAGAGGACAAGACAGTTCTATAAAAACACCTCCTGAAAACTTCTCTGTTACAAATACAAAATGAAGACTCCATAGTGTGGAACATGTTTATGGTTTAATGACCGCTTGTTTGAAACACACTCATAAAACATGTGTTTCCTTCCCAGCAGACATTGTTATCTAAATGCACAGAGACAACTGAGAGACTCATGGCTGTAAATGTGAAAAGAGATAAATCGCTGATTTTTACTGCTCTTCTGTTAGCAGAGAAGTGATGGGAGTGAAATTAGGAGCGTATGAGTTGATGTTGTGGTTCAGCAGCAGCCCCTGCTCAGATTATGCAAATGTGTTTAATGCTTTATCCTGCAAATAAATTGTTGCTGCTAGTATTTCTGCCAACTTGTGCCAAGATGTGCTCAGAGCAGCAGTTCCACTTTATTATTTTACACATTCTGTCGGACTGCAGTAAAGAGGATTTTCCCTGTAGCGTGTTGAAAAATGAGAGACATTGTCTGGAAAATCATAATGGCCATAAACACGGGCCGAGAAGCAGACTTCTGTTGGAAACATTAACTGCTTTATAAATGAGCTGACTTTATTTAGACTCTATTAGGCACATCAGCAGCATGATTTAGATGGAGACAAACTCTCAGAAGCGTAATGAGATGCTCACACAATAGCCTGCTTTACATCCCACTGTCCCAAGTCAGTGAAAAATGGGAAGGCCTTTATCACAGAATGGGAGCTAATTGCAGTATATTTATAGTTAATATCTATCTGAAGCTTTTATGGGACACATATTGTGTGTAAAAGGAAAGAAATATCAAAATGGAACAGTTTTAGAGCATTTAAACATTTGGTTATTTCTGAAAGCTGAGGGGCAGCGAGATGTTGGAACGCTGCTTTGTGATTTCCTCTGGAGCTGCCAGAATTGCATGTTAAATGAGGCTCTGCCACTGGAGCATTTTGTGAGGAAGGCTCACTGACGTCTTCCTCTCAGATACAATGTGAATCAGCTGACAGCAGCGTCTGTCACTGAGCAAGTCCTTCCTGGTGGGATTGTAGTTTTTTTACTGAGTGAATCTGCACTGTGGTGAATTGAACTCACTGAATAAATCATGCATAAACAGACCGATCAGTCACATAACTTGGGTTTAAAAAAACTAAAACAATACAAACATTTATTACTTGATAATCACTTGTTGCTTAACTTGAGAAGACGTGTGAAAGTTTTACAGAGACAAACATACAAAGTTTAGTCTGGCTTTGTTGTTACCTTTGATTTAGAACGTTTTTAATCCTTAGTTGAAGATGTTATAATTTTCAAGGTCTAGAAGTCTTTTGTGCAAGCAACAGTTGCATTGTTGATAATGTTACATTCTTTTATGTTGTTATTTTTTACTGCATTCTAAATTACTCATAATTACTCAAAAATTATATGAAATGGTAATCAGAGTTGTATATTTGTAGGTAATTCAAACATAATTTAAACACGTTTACACATGTGTAAAATACAAAATCCAATCTGCCTGTCTGTCTAGTATAATTAGACAATGATTTTTATTTTACTGTTCTATTTTTGTATGCTTAATACATTTTAGGATTATTTTTTTCTGTAAACAGTTTGTCACAACCCTGATGTATAAAATATTTTTAGGGAAATTATTTTTTGAACTGATCTGTTTATAATTATAAAAATGATAATGACCATTATACTTTATTGTATAATTTAATAATATTGACAATAATAAAATTGGCACTTGCCCTCTGTAGTACTTTGTGTCTCCACTAGAAAGAAGATAATATGGTGCGGCGTGTAGCTCAGTAGGTAGAGTTGCTGGTCTGGTAACTGGTTTGATCCCAGCTCCAGCTGGGATTAAACTTTGATTTTACTTTGATCTTTGTTCCTGGAGACACTTCACCCACCTTGTTTACTGGTGGGTCAGCGTGCACCCAGGGCAGCTGTGGCTCCAATGTAGCTTATCACCAGTGTGTGAATGACTGTTGCGTTGTACAGGGGAGTGTAGAACACTCTAAAGATCTACAGAAATACAGGACATTTACCATTATTCCCACGGCTGTAAGGCTGTACAACTCCACTGTTTAGATTCACTTATCTAACTCTGTAGGGTTTGTAGAATGGTCATATCGGTACATTTCCGTACAGTTTGTAAATTCACTATTGCATTTTGTTTTTATATTGATATTCTAATATCAGTTGATTCCTGTACAGCCCTGTAAATCCACATCTGTATTTTATCTCATCCTCTTATATTGTCTCTGTGTCATGTGAATGTGTCATTTACTTGCTTTCTTCTCATGTGTATGCTGCTGTGACAAGTGAATTTCCCCACTGTGTGATCAATAAAGTCATTCTATTCTATTCTATTCTATTCTATTCTATTCTATGTATAGAAATTGTGCAGGTGAAACTGAGAGATTTTTCATTTTGGTCACACCCCTCCAGGCTCCAGTTTCCTCCCCTCCTCAGTCACTTTGGTGCATTTCTCACATCACTATTAACATTTGGACAACAGCTAGTGTAATTCTCAAAACAATTAGTGCAAACTGTAATAACTTGGAAAAGTATCACTTTCTCAAACTGAATACTGTAGGCAAAGAGTACAAACATAGAGATGTGCACAAGAGAGTACCGTAGAGAGGAGGGGAGGTGCAGGATAGGTGCTAAGATGTTCTCTGAAGAGCTAGGTCTTCAGGAGTTTCTTGAGGTTGGACAGGGACGCCCTTGTTCTGGTAGCTCGTTAGGTCATTCCACCATCTTGGAACGACACATGAAAAGAGTCTGTATTGTTTTGGGCGTGGTGTAGGCACTGCTGATGATCCTTGGATGTAAGCCTTTGATAGAGGTTTTTAAGTAGATGGAAGCTGTTCCATTCAGGACTTTGTATGCGTAATAGCTAGTGTTAGTGACTTGAATTTGATGCAGGCAGCTAAGGGTCGACAATGGAACTCAACGAAGAGAGGGGTGACATGTGCTCTTTTAGGCTGATAGAACACCAAACATGCTGCTGTCAAATCTCCGATGNCACGGTCTGTGGCCACTTGTCTTTCAGTGTTTTTCTGCAGGTTTCTACTCTCCTGGGTCTGCTGTTGCACTTCTGGGATTGGCTGCCTGCTCTGCTCCTCCACCTCTTCCTGCAGGAAGCAGTTTCTCCACACTGATTGGATCATTCCTGTTGTGCTCCACCCCTCAGTGGAGAAGCTTGACTATTTAAAACGTAAGCTTGCGTAGCTTGAGCATCTCGTAACCCTTGCACCTCATGTAGCCCTGCATATAATGAGCCAACATCATTTTTCCTGAAGCTGAACACTGCTCACACCTCACCATCTTGTTTTAGTATTGTTATTATTTTAGTCAGAGTGGAATTCAGTGTTCTTTATTTTTCTAATTATGACACAAGTTTTCCCCTCTTTCTCTCTCTGCTGTCTGAAGCCGACTCAACCTGGACAATTTGAGGTGCTCTAGGAAATCTGCAAAACAAATTAGCTTAATAAAACATTTGTGCTAATCCCAATACAGAGGTGTTAAAAACTTAGAAATAGGTGCATTATTATGATTCATGTGGCGTTATTAGGATAAAATGTAAATGTAGCATGAAATAAACACACTGGGAGAATAATTCTACATACATTACTGTAGCACCACAAAACCTGCTTATGTAAATATAGTGAAAATCTCTCCTAATTAGAGAAAGGGGAGTTGTCCACTGATCAGGAGATCAGGGTTCAATCCCAGGACAGATACTGGACCCCTAACTGCAGGTACCCTAAAACCAGCTGCCCTCTGCTCCTCAGGGACGGGTCAAACTAAATCCACTACATTGTCCTGTGGTATTATATACGCATGTGACCAGTGTTGAAGTGGACAACAAGAAGTGGTGGTACTCTCTTTAATGGAGGTCGGAACATGAAATGTTGAGATTCCTGAGTGTAAATATAGCTCAGTAAAAAGACGTTCCCCTCTCGCTATGCATCATAATGCAAATTGAAAGGGATGGAGCTCAGCTCAAATCTCATATATAATCAAATTAAATTAAATGTTGTGTACGTACATACAATTATTACAATTTCAAAATTAATTTCCATTGCTTTATTAATTATCAAAAAAGCCAAACAGAAAATGAAACCTTCAATCTCTTATCATTTGTTTAAGCTAATAAACACGGCAACAGCAGCTAGAACGACGCATGCGTGGTTGACCGGTTGTCACAGAAACCACTGTTCGCTTGGTCAGTCTGCGCCTGCGCATTGTGAAGAGCGGCAGACGAGAACATAGACATATGTATGCACAGATGCCTCTTTACGCCCTCGATAATGGTTCCAGCGCTTAATGAGGCATCTACATTTGTATATCTATGCCGGTTAAACCCAAACACGGAGGTGTTGTGGACGTGAGCTCACTGACCACTACCAGGGGTGTCCAACTCATTATTGTTCAGGGGCCACATGCAGACAAATTAGATGTCAAGTGGGCCGGACCAGTACAATCCTAAAATAATTACCTATAAATAACAAGTGCATGTTTTTCTCCTTGTTTTCATGCAAGAAAAATTACAAGTACATCTGGAAATCTTCACATTTATTCAAAAACTCTTTTACAAAACACAAGATAAACAAATATTTCTTAAGACAATTGTGCAGAAGTACACAAAACTTTTATTGTCTTAAAATATTAATAATAAAAGATTTCCAACATGTGGAAACACCTGGATGAGAGAATACTTTTTTGCAGTGTTCAGACTGACCCACGGTCTGGTCTGGAGGCTCTGCCTCGTTTTCAATGAGGGTCTCTATATAGACTATGTGGGTTTGGTACTGGTTTATCTTTTCAAATAGGGTTAGGGTCTGGGATTGAGGAACTCAGTGTTTCATCTAAAACTGTATAAAACCAGTAAATCCAGGTGATGCTGACTGGACTCCATCAGTTTCACCATGGTTTCATTTAGACCAGGTCTGAGGGAAAACCCAGGTCTGGATCCAAACCCATTCAGGTCTTTGTTCCTCAGTGTCAGAACGGTACTAATCTGTGCGCCCAGCTGACGTCCAGCTCTCTAGTTAAAATTATCAGCTTCAGCTCAGAGCAGCGATGCTGTAGCTGGCGTGCGTGTCGAGTGTTGAGCCAGAAACGAACCAAAGGCGCGGACCAGGACGCACAGAGCTCAAACGCTCCAGTTTGGGCTCTGATCTCTGTGCGTAACGCGATCGGAAGCCCTGGCCTCACGCTGTGACTAGATGTGGAGGATTCATCACTGGTCAAGTTGACAGGCGCAGCGCGCAGGACGGCAAGTTCAGTGGCGCGCTGCATTCAACAAACGCGCTTTGGATGCGACCCGCCGTTTCCACTGGCTGGAATAAACCTATAAGGCTAGAGACGTGCAGTTTCACCGCCGATCCTTGTCGGTTTTTATGGTGAAAGGACGGAGCGGAGGGCTGAGTTTTACCACGACCGCGTAGACAGGTGAAGCGAGTGGGGCGGGCTGGATCCTCAGAAGGAGGACCTTGGCACGTGCTGATTGCATCAAAGGTCTGATTTGAGCGTCTGGACAGCAGGAAATGATGCTGACAAGAGCTCAGCCATGCTTCAAACGCAAATTGCGTTAATTGCGTTATTTTTTTTAACGTGCATCATAATTACGTGCATCATAATTAACGTGTTGAAGTCCCAGCCCTAATTTTTTTATTTTCAAAACTCATCCAGCGGCCGGATTGAACCCCTTAGCGGGCCGTATGAATGACACCCCTGATTTAAACGGACGCTCACTACTGAGCGTTCCGGGATGCTATGAGTACATTCTCAGCGTCCTGAGAAGTGGCGGAACGCTAAAGAGCTATTTTTAGAAGTGCCGGTACTGCGTACCGCCGTGTACCGGCCCACTTCAACCGCTGCATGTGACCACAAATCACCTCTCCTTTTCCCCTTTCTTAATTATGAAATTCATTAAACCTTGTAATTACATTATTTTAAAGTAATTTTGGTGTCATACTTGTGTGAAAATTTGTTTTTTTGAAGCCCTTCATGTAGAAACTAAGAAGCAAAATGTATTATTGTAAACTGTTATCTTTAAGACTTCATTCTGGGTAGCATAATAGTTCCTGTAATAGGGGAAAGGAAAAGCACAGACTCAAGGCAAATGTTCAATTCCAGCTTCATCTTTTGTCTCCAGAATACTCCAATCACTCAACTGAGCAATGAATTACTCGCTGAGGACCTGAACACTGTCTCATCACTGACCAATTTTAAAAAGTCTTTTTTTTAAAAAAAAACATTTCCTCTTTGCATCAGTGTTTTATGAAGATAACCAAAATATGTGCTTCAAATTTAGTTCTGTGACATGTTTTGAAAAGGTTATTATTCTGTTATTCCTGTGATGCATTTAAAACTTCAGAGCACAGATCATTTCCCAACAATTCACTAAAAATCCTCCAGGTGATCCAAAACGCTGCTCTGAAGGTTCTGAGAAACATTATCTCTCCTTCTAATTTTAATGAGGATTCTCTTCATTGATTTCTGTTATATTGAAAACATTCAGGGACAATAAACAAATTCTCCTCCTGACGTAACAGTTTTTAACATCCATCTTGTATTAAAGAACTTACTTGACTTTCACAATAGGATTTTGGCTCAGTTTGGGGACGCTGCCCACACCTTTAGCTGTGTCGCTTGTTCCATGAATTCGTGACACTGAAGGGAACTGATCAGGCTTTACAATCATAAAAGTTCACTAGAACAGAGTTCACTAGAACCACAGAAAAATCAACCAAACACAAATGTTCATACCTATGTTCATCTGCTCCCGCGTCTATGAATATTTTTAGAATAAATCGACCTTCAAAAGAACTTTACTGAATCTTACTGCACTAATTTAAATTAATAAATTGGACTGAAATGTATTGGTTTGGATCTGAATTAGAGACTTTATTGGAATAAAATACACTAGACCTGAATCCTAGTGTGTTAAAATGAATCTGACTGAGTTGAATGTGTATTGGATTTAAAATATATCAGTTTAAATCAAGCTGTCAAAATATAAGTAATCTAAATTTGACTGAATTAGCAAAGGTGGGTCGATTGTATTGAAGTAAGAGTTACTTATAATTACTTTAAAATAATATTAGTCAAGTAAAAGAGAAAAGTAGTTGTTGGTAGAAAGACTCCTGAAGTCCCGAGTAACTGGTTGTAATAATCTGAATGTCTGGATACTGATTGTGCACTAGTCTTTCCACAGCAATGATCAGGGAGCTCCAAAGAGTCTGTTCAGGTTGGAGAAACTGCAACTTTGATTCATGTTCCACCATTGAGCTGCTGTTTGTATTCAACAGCGCACAACATTTTCCAAAGCAGACAAATACAGCCTCTTTTATGTGTTATTGACAGCTTCTGCAGCAATCAGCTGTTGAGATAAGATTGAGTGAATGACATGCACACTTTTGGTGCCTTGGAAGCTGGTACTCAAGACCTGTGTTGTCATTGAAAATGTCAATGTCAGGGCGACGTGTAGCTCAGTTGGTAGAGTGGCCGGTCTGGCAAACAGAGGGTCACTGGGTCAATCCCCAGCTCCGGCTGGGTTGCTTTGTCGTTGCGTCCTTGGGCAAGACACTTCACCCACCTTGCCTACTGGTGGTGGTCAGAGGGACTTGGTGGCCGCCAATGCATGGCACCCCCACCTCTGTCAGTGTGCCCCAGGGCAGCTGAGACTACAAAAACAGTAGTTTATCCCCACCAGTGTGTGAATGACTATTGTTGTACAGCGCTTTGGAAAAAGAAGAAGGCGCTCTATAAATACAGGTCAATGTCACCTTTATTTCTATAGCACATTTACAAGAGCATCAAGATATTTAGCCAAAGTGCTTAACATAAACATGAAGCAATAAAACAAATAAGAAAAAAAATCATGGAGTCTAAAAACAGAATAAAATCGTAGCACAGAAAAGAGCACCATAAAAATCACGCAATAGAACAAGTAAGAAATAAAATTATTGAGTCTAAAAACAGAATAAAATCATGAAACCAATAAGAACACAATAGACTAAAATAAATGATTACTAAAAGCGAGAGAATAAAAATAAGTCTTGAGCCTTGACTTGAACAGTTCAGTCGAGGGAGACTCCCTAATGTACTGTGGTAAGGAGTTCCACAAACCAGGGGCAGCAACAGCCTCTGGTCTTACATCTAGAGCGAGGCACGATCAAGGTCAGTTGACCCGAGGACCTGAGAGCTCTGGTAGGAAAGACACAAGTTTGATAAACATGAGGGAGCATTCCCATGCAAAGATTTAAAAACCAACAATAAAATTTTGAATTCAATTCTAAAACTAACTCGTAGCCAGTGCAAGGAAGCTGGGATAGGAGACACAGAATCATATTTCCTAGCACCAGCTAGGAATCGTGCAGCTGCATTTTGGAACAACTGCAGCCTCCTAATTAGGGATTTGTTGATACCATAAGAGAGAGTTGCAGAAGTCTAGACGTAAAAAGATAAAAGCATGCGTCGCTTGTGTGCATGAAAATGGCACACACATCTTGATACGGGCTGCATGGTGGTGCAGTGGGTAGCATACTGTTTTCTCCTGGCTGCAGTCTCTGGGTAGGGCTTGTGTGTTAACCCCATGCATGCACTGGTTCAATATTCTCCCACAATCCAAAGACAGGCATGCTAGGTTGACTGGTGACTCTAAATTGTTCATAGCTGTGAGGGAGAGTGTGACTGGTTGTAAGTGGTTTGGAATGGAGCTTGACACACCTGCTGTAACCTAACAAGGCTGACGTCCATCTAACCACAGCAAAAAATAAATTTAGAGCAATCTTTTACGCTGCATTGTACAGCAGTTTCTTTTGCTTTAAAGTGCCCATGACATCGGTTTCCGTGTTTTCTGACTTATCTATCATGTTGCAACGTTGAGTTCTCACCTTAAACCTGCCAGAAAGAGCAAAAAACGGCGTCCATCTGTCTCCTAGTCCAGCCAGTGAGAAGCTCTTCAAGATTTCAGACCCAGGTTTCAAACCGTTTTTTTCACTCCAGCCCGCTATGAGGTCATAGTGATCCGGACTTGCTTATATGGTCAATTCTCCTCCCACATACACGTTCACGACACCTGGAGCGAGGCAGTGCCGCCGCTATTGCCCATAGACTGTGTAGTGTTTAGTTTCAGTTTCGTTTCTCTTTCACGCGACGGCACTGCCCCCTACTGCAGCAGAAGTGTCAGGCTGCCAAATAAGGAGAAACCCAGCAGAACCGGAAGGCGGCGCTTTCTTCTGATCTCTGAGTTGCTCCTTAGGAAATAATTACAGCGTATTTTGAGTTATAATGGTGCAACGCTAATCTAGAGGCATCAAAGATTACACCTGTTTAATATAAAGTGATTTAAATATGGAGCCATGGGCCCTTTAAGCACCTCTTAGTATATGAGGCCAGGGGTGTTCATCCTCATCAGTTTTAGCATCACAGACTGTTCCCTCTGCCATTTTTTTGTGCTTCTTCCATCCTTGTCTGCTAATTTGAAATGTGTGGGCTGCTCTGGCTGCAGTCACATGATCAGTGTATATCTGGTCATAGGACTGCATGGCTACGTCCAATTGGTGAAAGGTAGATCCACTGGTGGCTATTAGTAGGATCTGATGGTTCAAGTAAAATATTTTAAGAAGTCTAATATTGACAAATATAGTGGAGGAAAAGTAAAGTTTTCTTCTCCACAAATGTACTCAAGTCAAAGTAAACAGTATGATGGAAAAAAAAATACTGTTATAAGTACATATTTTCCAAAAACTCAAGTAAATGTAACTTGTTACTACACACCTTTGTGAATTAGTTTAACAAATGTCCTGTGATGGACCGGTCTAAGTAGAAAATGGAAGGATGGATTTTTCTTTAAGGAATCTTCAGTGGTGCCATTGTTTGGGCACAGATAAAAAATAAAAAATACTTGGCATAATATTGTAT
This sequence comes from Callopanchax toddi, assembly GCA_006937965.1. Lineage (NCBI taxonomy): Eukaryota > Metazoa > Chordata > Actinopteri > Cyprinodontiformes > Nothobranchiidae > Callopanchax > Callopanchax toddi. The sequence continues at coordinate 623,519 of SSNR01000303.1, forward strand.
GACGGATTTGTTGAGAGAAAATTCACATCCAAACACATCCATATTTTATAAAATGTATAATTTATAAATTTCTGTTGTCAAATTTTAGCTGGGGCCGTTGCACCTCTTGTTCTGCCTTTGGGTGAATCTGAGTCTCTTCATTTATTCATTTGTTTCAGGAAGTATTTTCAAACATGATCTTGAGATTACCTCCTGTGTTTTTTTATTTTGTGTTTTAGAGATTTCAACATATAAAACCTTTTTATTGTTTTTGTTCAGCATTACAAAGTCATAAAATATTTAGATCTTCCAAAATTTGTACTTTTGTATTTATTCATGAGGATGTTTAGAATTCATTGCTCTACAGTCAGGTATACCAATGATTCAACCCTAAATAGAGAAACAGCATTTCTCTCACAGTCAGTGCTTTTAATAAAACAAAGAGGGGACTGTGTGTGAGCTGAAAGTGACAACAACTTCTTTAACAATAAGTGTGAAGTCTGGAAAGGGTTTCATATTTTGCTCCTTTGCTGTGCCTCTTCCTCAGTGTCTCAGCTGAGCAGCATTGGTGTGACGTGTAGCGAGGATTCTTTGTTTTGATTTTAAGTGTGGCTCTTAAATTATGAATCCACTTTAAATATTCAGGCTCACAATGCAAGAGTGGTCTGTTTAAATTTATTTGTGCAAATGAGCAGTAGGACAATTGAAAAACATCTGAAGTGGTGAGACTAAAGCGCCTGTGGTTGGAGTAAGCAGCTCACCTCTCCATACAGCTGTAGGAGGTAGACACATGCAGTGACGATTGCACCTTTTAATAGTGTGCACTAATATGCAGTTTACATTTCAACATCTAAACTGTTAAAATGTTCAGGAGAAGGTGTTGTGGAAGTTTGAAGACCTTGCTGAAAGATGAAGGTGCTACTCCTAGCAGGTTCACCAATAAGGCAACAGAACTTCCATGAAGATGTTTTGCTTCTCATGCCATGTGCTTTCTTGATTCAAACTGAAAAATGCAGAGCAACAAACATTTCAACTGTAATGAGAGCTTCATTAATGAGGGCAAGTTTACAAACCAAACCCCTGATCCTCCCTCCAGGTGGTCATTGTGATTTGTGTTGCCCTGGTACCCAATGACCTTCTGAGAGGAGGATCTCTGGCTTGACTTTTTAATTTGGCTCACATTAAGGAAGCTTGTGTTATACTATACTATGCTATGCTATGCTATGCTATACTATACTATGCTATGCTATGCTATGCTATGCTATACTATACTATTCTATTCTACGCTATGCTATGCTATACTATGCTATGCTATACTATACTATGCTATGCTATGCTATACTATACTATACTATTCTATTCTACGCTATGCTATACTATGCTATGCTATACTATACTATGCTATGCTATACTATACTATACTATGCTATGCTATACTATGCTATGCTATGCTATACTATACTATGCTATGCTATACTATGCTATGCTATGCTATGCTATACTATGCTATGCTATGCTATGCTATGCTATGCTATACTATGCTATGCTATACTATACTATGCTATGCTATGCTATACTATACTATACTATTCTATTCTACGCTATGCTATACTATGCTATGCTATACTATACTATGCTATGCTATGCTATGCTATACTATACTATGCTATGCTATACTATGCTATGCTATGCTATACTATACTATGCTATGCTATACTATGCTATGCTATGCTATGCTATACTATGCTATGCTATGCTATGCTATGCTATGCTATGCTATACTATACTTTAAAATGAAGCCTTTTTCAGTGTGAAATGAGAGGCACCTTGGGTGAAAAGTGAATCCTCTTCAAGAGGTAAAGAGTGTTTTCAGAACTGCTAGGATTCAATGTTGAATGATTTAGAACCTTCACCAGATTCCCAGTTTGTGTTACCTCTGAATAGAATGAGGCTGTTATTGATTGGTGAGCTGAGTGAGTCTCACTCTAAAGAACAATGTTGTTTCTGTGGGTAAATGCTTGTTATCTGGGCTAATTCATGCAGAAGGGAGCGGTCAGTTATTAAAGCAGGATCTAGTTGTTTGCTGTGTGTATGCTGTGCAGTCAGACTTACACACATGTGTACTCACATCTTTATGGGGACCCCTTATTACAAACCTGGGTATAAAAACCTATATAACACTTATATGAAATGGAAAGCTGAGGGGGACCCTGGACAGGCCACCAGTTCGTCCCTGATTAATCCAGTCAGAAGACATACAAACCTGGATGAATGCAAATTTTAGATTTTTTAAAGCTGCATTGTGTAATCTTCAAACAAGCTAGGTATAGCTAGCTATTTTATACAAACACATCTCAGGGCTCTCACCCCTCCCGTCAGTTATAATCCCTATATGCTGTGCCTCTGGACCCCGCACTGCCATAGTAACAAGAGTTGAAACGCTATGCTAATGTTCACCCTGGTTTTTCCTCTTTCTACGTATAAACGATTTTTGTTTTCTACTAGCTGAAAATGTGTTTTTATTTTTGGGACTCTGGTATTTTTTCCTAAAATTGAAGCAGCTGGCTGTTTCTGTCCTTCTCTCACTTCCAGGATGTTCTTCTACAAAATGCTACAGCACATATTGATGGAGGATCCATGCAGTGTGGATGTGAGGCACTTCAGTGAGACAGGCAACCAGACTGTCCAATAGTTGCTGTAGGGAGGGGAACTCTACACCCTTTTCAATGAAATATTAAACTTATGTGATAAGTTAGGAACTTTAACATGAACCCTTTTTAAATGGATAATATTTATTGAAAATAAACTTAGGTTCTTTTTTGGTTGTATTTCAGGGAATAATACCTTTTGAAGCTGAAGCAGAGACAAAATAAAAGATTTTTACAATCATTTCTTTTATAAAAAAGGCTAAGATGATACATAGAAACTGTAATAGTGCTGATTGATGAGGTAGATTCATTTAACTCATAATAAACTCTCAAACATTGTGAGGAATGTAGTAAGAGATGTAATTATGAGTTTAAAAGGTGTGTGTTGGTGAGACTAGAGGAAGTTACTTTAGTCTAGATGCTAATTTTAGTTGCTAAGGGAAATTTAGAGTTGTTTAATGTGGTCATTAAACGTATCAAAGAGGCCGCTCAGTATCAGAAAGTGCATTTCTTACTGTGGGTAGAAGGTCCTGTGGGTCCGGCAGGTTCGGGGCCCCTTGGCCAGCTGAGGTGGAGGAATCCCCAGGAGGGAGGCCCAGTTCTCAGGGGAAGCAGATTGCAGATCGCCTGGAAGCGTCTGATGGCCCTTGGATCCTTCGTGCAGTAAGAGAGTCAGCTCAGGCGGCATGATGAATGCATTTCCAGATCAGTCTCTGTGTTCTGGGTAGGGAGAAGGCATCCCTCTCTCCCGTCAGAGAGTTCTGTAAACCCTCATCACCGGCAGGTGATAATGAGAGAGACACCCACGCAGGCAGGCGTCTCTGAGTTCAGCTCAAGCAGTGGCAATGCTTAAGACTCAAATTGACGTGTAAACTGAATTGATTTTGATAGAACTAATGGCCAATCAGAATTGGAAATGTGTCCTGGTGGACCAATGAGGATGAGAGATGTGTCAGGGGTTTTAACAAGATTACATAGCTCCCGCCTTCTAAAATCAGAATCAGAATAGCTTTATTGGCCAGAAAGGATTCCCGACCAAGTACTGAGCGCATTACTGAACATAATTATTTGAAGGTTGACTCTTTTTGTATTAAAAACACTTTTCTTTTATTGGTCGGATGAAATATGCAAATTTTTTGAGACAGGAATTTTGGGTTTTCATGAGCTGTATGCCAAAATCATTAATATTAAAACAATAAGAGGGCTTGAACTACTTCAGTTGTGTGTAATGAATCTAAAATATATGAAAGCCTAATGTTTATCAGTACATTCCAGAAAATAATGAACTTTATCACAATATNCCACGTCACTTCCTGTTCGGCCGTCTCCTAGCAACGAACCCAAACTTCCGCCTCCAGAACGTTTTTCCGGTGAACCCACGGAATGCAGATCCTTCATCGTCCAGTGTTCTGTTCATTTTGAACTTCAGCCGTCCTCATATCCGTCTGAGAGGTCCAAGGTGGCTTATGTCCTCTCCCTCCTGTCAGGTAGAGCTAAGCTGTGGGGAACAGCTGAATGGGAGAATGACTCTACTTCCTGTGTAACCTTTTCTGCCTTCTCCAAAGCGCTCACAAGGGTTTTTGATCCTGTACGTCCTGGGAGGGAGGCAGCCAGAGGTATGTTTTCCCTCCAACAGGGTCCTAAACCCGTGACTGAATACATCATAGATTTTCATGCACTCATGGCTAACTGTAAGTGGGACTCCGAAGCCCTTTATGATGCTTTTCACCAGGGTCTCTCTGATGACATCAAGGATGAGATCGCCACCCGGGACCCCCCTGGGTCACTCAAAGAATTGGAACAGCTGGCTTCTCGGGTTGACCACCGGCTTCGTGAGAGGAGACGGGAGAAAGACCAACGCTCTCAGGTCAGACCGTTTCCTTATTACGCTCCTGACGTTGCACCCACTTCTGCCAAGCATCAAGCCAGACTGTTTCATAAATATTCCCCTGAAACTCCTGCTATGCCCCAAGAGACTCATAGCCTCCCTCCTGAAGAACCTATGCAGATCGGACGTACCCGCCTATCCCCTGAGGAGAGGGAGAGAAGGGTTCGCCAGGATCTTTGTTTTTACTGCGGCGGGAAGGAACACAGAGTTGCTTTCTGTCCATTTAAAAGCCCTGGCTCTGTTAGGGTGGGTGGTACCTTACTGAGTCCCATGTCAGAAGTCAAGACCCGTCCCCTGTCTGGATTAAGAGCCGCTTTCCCTCTGTCTCCTGTTTCTTGTGAGTTCCCTGTGTTCATAGACTCCGGTGCCGACACAGAGTTCATGGATGCCAAGCTGGCTGGAACCCTGAGACTGGGTTCCAAACCCCTTCCTCGACCTAAAGAGATTATAGCCATCGATGGTCGTAGGATCTACAACAGCACACAGAGAACCAACCCCGTTACCATGGTCCTGGCTGGTAACCATCAGGAGAGAATATCTTTTTTACTTATCGACTCGCCTGATCTTCCCATTATTCTGGGCAACACCTGGCTCAAGAAACACAACCCCATCATGGACTGGATCAAGGAGAAGATTCACAGCTGGAGTGCCTCATGTTCTTCCTGTCTCCTGAGGGCGGGGGTCTCCCCTAGGACCCCTAAGCAACTAGGCCCTAGTCCTGCTGTCTCCGAGTCCCCTGAGCAGCCACACCTTCCTCGTCTGCCTAGTCCTGCTGCACCTCCCATAGCAATTGCTTCCAGTCAAGACCAAGAAACGAGTCCTTCATCTAACCACCAACCTCTGGCCTCTTCCCAGTCACGTTTCTTGTGGCCCCCAGAGGTCCAGGCTGCATTCAATTCCTTGGATCTGACCTTTTCCTCAGCTCCTTTTCTGTGTACCTCTGATACACATATGCCTTTTGTGGTAGAGGTGGATACCTCCGAGACCGGGGTCGGCGCAGTTCTGTCTCGACATTCTGCCACCGACAATAAACTCCATCCATGTGCTTTCTTCTCCCACAGACTCACACCATCTGAGGAGAATTATGAGGTCGGCGACCGAGAGCTCCTCGCCATCAAAAAGGCCTTGGAGGAGTGGCAAGACCGGTTGGAGGATTCTGAACATCCTTTCGTTGTCAGAGCCAACCACTGGAACTTGGAACACCTCAGGACCACTAAGAGGCTCAACCCTCGTCAAGCCAGGTGGGCCCGGTTCTTTGATAAGTTTGACTTCACTCTCTCTTACTGTTCAGGCTCCACAAACACCAATCCTGAGGCCCAGTCTAGAGCCAACGGGTCCTGTTCTGCTTCTACTGTCCTGTCTGACCCAGCCAGTGTTCAGCCCCTTTCCGTACGACGGACCATCACCAGTAGCTGCCTGGATTATCTGATCAAGCTTAGTAAGTCCTCCAGCCCGCCTCCTGTACAATGTCCTGCTGACCGTCTGTTTGTTCCTGACACCCTAATCACTACAGTATTGGACCACTGTCATGACTCTGATCCCTGCCGCCATCCTGGCCTTGCCAAGACCGTGTTAGCTGTCCAGTCCCGCTTCTGGTGGCCCTCCCTCCGCAAGGATACCTGTGAGTACGTTAAGGCCTGTGCTGCCTGTGCAGAGACTAACTCTTCCTGTCTGTCTCCTGCTGGTCTGTTTGTGCCCCTGTCCATCCCCCACGCAGCCTCTGTTCCCGTTGCCCGTCGTTGTCTGAGAGTTGGACGGGGAACCAGGCCTACTCTCTACAGAACTTCTGCGGGCTACGCCCGTTCTGCTCCACGCCACCGCTCTCACGACCCCAGGCGCCCCCCTGTGCAGAGGTTTTGGCCTTCATCTACGGACCTGCCCATCAGATTGGGACGCTGTAAGTTAGCCCCCAGGTTTGTGGGCTCCTTTCACGTGGCTGTCTTGGTCGTTCCTGGGGCTGCCCGCCTGTCGTTGCCTTTTTGCCCAGGACCAAGGCAAAGTCCCGAAGTCCCCGAGCCAAGTGAAGTCCCCGAGCCAAGTGCAGTCCCCGAGTCAAGTCAAGTCCCCGAGTCAAGTCAAGTCCCCGAGTCTAGTCAAGTCAAGTCCCCGAGTCGAGTCAAGTCCCCGTGTCGAGTCAAGTCCCCGAGTCGAGTCAAGTCCCCGAGTCGAGTCAAGTCGTCGAGTCAAGTCCCCGAGTCAAGTCAAGCCCCCGAGTCAAGTCAAGTCTCCGAGTCAGGTCAAGTCCCCGAGTCTAGTCGAGGTCCCGACGTCCCCGAGTCTAGTCAAGGTCCCGAGTCCCCAGAGCCTGATCCAGACTCGGGCCTTGTTGGGCCGGGCTACCGTTGGCCCTCCTGCCTGGTCCCCCTCCTCCCTCCCTGTCTGGTTCCTGTTGGGGCGTCTGGTATCCGCCCCCTTGTGGCGGGGGTACTGTCATGAAACCCGCTCCTGCTCTCTGCCCCTCCCTCACCGCTAATCATCATCATCATTTCCACCTGTTCCTCTGACTATTTAACCACAGTTCTACAGCTCCTCAGTGCGAGATCGTCTGTTGCAGTTTACCCTCACAGCCTTCAAGCCTTCTAGTTCTGTTCCTTGATCCTGATTCATGACCACAGTCTTCCGTCCCCTTACAACTGCCTCTAGCCTGATCCCTGTCGGACCTCGTTTGGATATTTTTGGATTTGACCTACCTTCCGTTACTGACTACCGTCTCTGCCTTCTCCCTCTGGATTCTGCCTGCTCATCTCCGACCCGGACCTCCTCTGACCATTCCTCTATTGGATCACGGACTTCCCCTGCCCGCTGTGGTGAGACCCACTCTCCCTACGTTTGTACTCACCTCCTTGTCCCGTCTTCTTCCCCATCAGCCGGACTACTCCCTGTGGATTCCACTCCTCCTCGTTTTCCCTTCTGGACGAACTCACTGGACTCACAGCTCTATTCCACCTCCCCTTTCCCTTTTACTATAATAAAGACTCTTATTGTTTTTACATCCTGTTGTCTGGGTCTCGTTCTGGGTCCGACTTACCACAGTCATTACATCAGGCGGCATGATGAATGCATTTCCAGATCAGTCTCTGTGTTCTGGGTAGGGAGAAGGCATCCCTCTCTCCCGTCAGAGAGTTCTGTAAACCCTCATCACCGGCAGGTGATAATGAGAGAGACACCCACGCAGGCAGGCGTCTCTGAGTTCAGCTCAAGCAGTGGCAATGCTTAAGACTCAAATTGACGTGTAAACTGAATTGATTTTGATAGAACTAATGGCCAATCAGAATTGGAAATGTGTCCTGGTGGACCAATGAGGATGAGAGATGTGTCAGGGGTTTTAACAAGATTACATAGCTCCCGCCTTCTAAAATCAGAATCAGAATAGCTTTATTGGCCAGAAAGGATTCCCGACCAAGTACTGAGCGCATTACTGAACATAATTATTTGAAGGTTGACTCTTTTTGTATTAAAAACACTTTTCTTTTATTGGTCGGATGAAATATGCAAATTTTTTGAGACAGGAATTTTGGGTTTTCATGAGCTGTATGCCAAAATCATTAATATTAAAACAATAAGAGGGCTTGAACTACTTCAGTTGTGTGTAATGAATCTAAAATATATGAAAGCCTAATGTTTATCAGTACATTCCAGAAAATAATGAACTTTATCACAATATGCTAATTTTTTGAGAAGGACCTGTACATGTTCATTGAGGGAAAGCCTGGATGAAGAGGTGGGTTTTCAGATGGTTTTTGAAAGCCTCCACAGTGCTGCAGAGACGGAGTTTCAGGGGCAGACTGTTCCACAGTCTGGGAGCCAGAGCCTGAAAGGCCCTGTCCCCTTGGGTTTTCAGTTTGGTGCGAGGAACAGCCAGCAGGTTTTGAGATGAAGATCGAAGGTTACGAGAGACCGTGTGTGGAGAAAGAAGCTGAGATAAGTAGTTAGGAGCCTGACCGTTTAGAGCTCTGTTGGTGAGAACCAGGACTTTAAACTGGATTCTGAATTCTACAGGGAGCCAGTGAAGGGACTTTAAAATCGGGCTGATGTGAGTTCGCCTGCTGGATTTAGTCAGGAGTCTGGCTGCTGCGTTCTGGATGGTTTGAAGACGTTTGAGGGAGGATTCGTTCAGACCGGTAAAGAGAGCGTTACAGTAGTCTAAACGTGTAGACACGAAGGCATGGATTATTTTCTCCAGGTCAGCAGTTGAGACTATTTTACGGAGTTTTGAGATGTTTCTTAAGTGGAAGAAACAGGAGCGAGAGATGGATTTAATGTGAGAATCAAAGTTTAGAACTGAGTCAAAGATAACTCCCAGATTTCTTACTGAGGGCTTGGCTGATGAGTAGCAGGAAGCTATTTCCTGTTCAATTTTAGGATGAAGTTCTGGAGGTGCAATGATCAGGGTCTCAGTCTTGTTGGCATTCAGAACCAGAAAGTTGCTGGACAGCCAGTCACTGATCTGGGTCAGGCAGAGTACTAGTGTGGCCAGTTTGTCTAACTGGTGGGGCAGGAAGGACACATACAGCTGAATGTCATCAGTGTAGATGTGGTACTGATGTCAGAGAAGGACTGGATGATGCCAGCTAAAGGAAGGATATAGAATGTGAATAGTAGAGGCTAGTGATGCGCGGGTTGTCTTTTACCCCGTGGGTCAGGATGGGTCAATACATTTTTACCTTCAGTGCGGGGCGGTTTGGGGCGGGTTCAAATCAGGGGTTGTGTTATTGGAAAAATTCCTGTCCGTCCATCCATCCATGATCAATCCATTTTCCTTCGCTTGTCTGAGGTCGGATCGGGAGGGCAGCAGCCTGCCAGGCTTCCCTCTCCCCAGCTACCTTGGACAGCTCCTCTGGGGATCCTAGGCGCTCCCAGATCAGCCAAGAAATACATCCCTCCAGCTAAATTTTCCATTATTGTGTGTGTCTGTGCATGCGTGTGTGTGTGTGTGCGCACACACAGGAGCATGCTGACAGAGAGCGTCTGCAGCTGTAATGACAGGCTGGGAGACGTCTGGTTCTCGCTCTGCGACCGCTGTGGCCGCATTTATAAAACGTATAAAATAAATATGTTTATAATTTATTATATTTCATATAAAATTTATAAAACAAAAAAAAATGGGTCAGAAAGGGAGACACTTTCTCCGCAAACTTTAGGATTTATAAAAGAAAACGTGATGGAGAAATTATGTACTGTGCAAACTTTGAACTTTGCATAAGCACGTTTTAGAGACGGTAAAAAAAAAAACCTTTTTATTTTGGAGACGGTCAGACGAAATAAAAGCGCTTTCAGTCAATATTATAACGTGTTTTTAATGAGGTGGGTCAGGTCGGGGTGGGTTCTAAAAATAGACGCAGTGATGCGGGGCGGTTTGGGGCAGGTCAGAAGTTTTCAAATGTGCAGGACCCGCGGGTCGATAAAAACCCTGATCACTAGTAGAGGCCCCAGAACTGAACCTTGTGGAAACCCGCAGGTTAGGGAGGCCGTGTCTGAAGAGATGGTTTCTGTTTTCACAGAGAAAGTTCTGTTGGAGAGGTAGGAGGTGAGCCAGTCTAATGCAGAACCTGAGATCCAGCTAGAACATTTAACCTGTTCAGTAGGATGTTGTGGTCCACGGTGTCGAAGGCTGCACTGAGGACAGGCAGGATCATGACGGAGCATTTACCTTCATCAGCAGCTTTTTGGAGGTCGTTGTAAACCCTGACTAGAGCAGTCTCAGTTGAGTGCTTCTTAAGGAAGCCGGATTGGAAGGGGTCAGAGATCTTTGACTTGGAGAACCAGGACCTGAGCTGAGTTTCAACAACTTTCTCCAGGACTTTACTGATGAAGGGTAGCTTGGAGATGGGTCTGTAGTTACTGGGGGAGCTGGCATCAAGATTGTTTTTTTTAAAAAGAGAAGTCACCACTGCATTTTTAAAGTGGGACGGATTGCAGCCTTGAGCTGTTGATTATGGACAACAGAGATGGTCCGATAGATGGAAGAGACCTGACTAATACAGAGTGAGGAAGCACATCTGATGAACATGATTAACGCTTCATCTGACTGATCACAGAAGTCAACTCAATTAGTGAGATTGTGGAGAAGGAGGTAAAGGACTCGGAGCACCGAGAGGTTTCCTCACTGATGGTGGAGCTGGTGGAATGCTGGATCTCAGATTTAGAACCTTGTTTACAAAATAATGGAGGAACATGTAGCAGTCATCCGCTGAGCCTGCTGAGGAGGAGCAGAAACGATGCTGGAGATGGTGTCAAATAGAACTTTAGGATTATTCTTATTCTGGGATATGAGGTTACTGAAGAAAGTAGATCTGGCGTCATTTACAGCTGTGTTATAAGACTCTAGAAGTTCTTTAAGATATTCACGGTGAACAACTAGACCTGTCTTCTTCCACAGACATTCTGCTTTTCTGCAGGAGCGTCTAAGATCACGAGTCTGGTTGTTCAGCCAAGGTGACCTGGAGACACTGGGAATGTGTCTGGTTTTGAGTGGAGCAACCTGATCCAGAATTGAAAGGCAGTGATCATTGAGTTAGTGAGTGTATATTAGGGGTGGGAGATAAACTCGTTTTTCCGATGCATCAAGATGCAGACAGGAACGATTATCAATCGATTGAAAAATATAAAAATTCGATTCTATTATTAATGTTTGCGGCCTTGGAATTTCACCAACTTTCTCCCAAATCTGACCAATCATCTTGGCGTTTGTCGTGCGTCACCTTCTTTTTTGACCAATCACCGCCATTTGAAAAAGTTTTGACCAATCCCCGTTGCCTCGAGCTGTGTTTACTTCCTGCTTTTGAGTCAAGCCGCTAAACGCACCGGCCAGATTCTATAATATATTACGGCTAAAATACGAGCGAGTCAATTTCCCAAAGTAGCGATTACACAAGAGTGGTAGAAGCTGTTCTGAACCAAACATCATGTGATGGATTATACACGAAAATATTCGCTTGGCTGAACAGAGAGGAGC
>SSNR01000303.1:637723-659245 GCA_006937965.1 Callopanchax toddi
TAACTGAGTCCCTTCAGTCGGGCCTCATACGACCCTCGTCCTCTCCAGTCGGTGCAGGGTTCTTTTTCGTATCCAAGAAGGACGGTTCCCTCCGCCCCTGCATCGACTACCATGGTCTCAACAATATTACCATTAAGAACAAGTACTCCCTACCTTTACTCACATCTGCCTTCGAACCAGTCCTAGGATCCACCTACTTCACCACGCTTGACCTCCGTAATGCCTATCATTTGGTCCGGATCCGTGAAGGAGACGAGTGGAAGACGGCATTCAAAAACACCCATAGGTCACTACGAGTATTTAGTCATGCCCTTTGGACTAACCAATGCCCCAGCCGTTTTCCAACATCTGGTTAACGATGTACTCAGAGACTACCTCAATGTTTTTGTTTTTGCTTACTTAGATGACATTCTCATCTATTCCCCCACTCTCCAGGAACACCGGCGTCACGTCGCTTTGGTGTTGCAACGTCTCCTCGAGAACCGCCTCTACGTCAAAGCTGAAAAGTGTGAGTTCCATCGGACCACGGTGAGTTTTTTGGGCCATGTATTCAGTGGAGGCAAGGTTGAGACAAGCCCAGAGAAGATAAAGGCAGTTAAGGAGTGGCCTGAGCCCGAAAACAGAAAACAGCTCCAGAGTTTCCTCGGGTTCGCTAATTATTACAGACGCTTTATCAAGAACTATGGTCTCATTGCCTCACCACTCACTGCTCTCACTTCCACCAAGATCCCTTTTGTTTGGAACCCGGAGGCTGAGGAAGCGTTCAACAAGCTCAAGGACCTCTTATCATCGGCCCCCATACTCTCCTATCCTGATCCTTCCTCACAGTTCGTCATGGAGGTGGACGCATCTGACAGCGGAGCAGGAGCTGTTCTGTCTCAAAGAACTTCCACCGACGGTAAGCTGCATCCGTGTGCCTACTTCTCTAAACGTTTCTCCCCAGCAGAGAGGAACTACGACGTGGGCGACAGAGAACTGCTGGCCATCAAGTTGGCTCTGGAGGAATGGAGACACTGGTTGGAGGGGGCTGAACACCCTATCGTAATATGGACTGACCACAAAAACCTGGAGTACCTCAAGGACGCTAAACGTCTCAACTCCCGACAGTCTCGTTGGTCTTTATTCTTCTCACGCTTCAACTTCACCATCACCTACCGACCAGGTACGCGCAATATTAAACCTGATGCACTCTCCCGCCAATTCTCTCCAGAACCCAGTCCTACTGTCCCAGAACCCATACTGCCCAGCAACTGCACAGTGGGTGCTTTGACCTGGGACCTGGAGGCACGTGTCAGGACTGCTCAACAGCAAGACCCCGACCCTGGTGGTGGTCCCCCGGGACGTCTTTTTGTGCCCGCAGCCATTCGTTCCTCCGTTCTCCGTTGGGGACACTCCTCTCGTCCCTCTTGCCATCCAGGGGTTAGTCGGACGGTCGGGCTCCTACGCCGATACTTCTGGTGGCCTTCTCTAAACAGGGATGTTTCTGATTACGTCCTCGCCTGCACAGTCTGTGCCAAGGCCAAGACCTCTCATCGTCCTCCTTCCGGACTTCTCCAGCCGCTGTCAGTGCCAAGTCGACCCTGGTCCCACATTGCCCTGGACTTTGTCACCGGTCTGCCCATATCTAACAACAGGTCAGTCATTCTCTCTATCATTGATCGGTTCTCCAAGGCCTGTCACCTCATTGCTCTCTCCAGGTTGCCTTCCGCCGCTGTTACAGCACGGCTCCTCATCCATCACGTTTTTCGTCTCCACGGTATCCCCACTGAGATTCTGTCTGACCGGGGCCCCCAGTTCACCGCCCAGGTCTGGAAGCAGTTCTGCGCCTCCTTGGGAGCTAAGTCTCAACTGTCCTCAGGTTACCACCCCCAGACCAATGGGCAATGTGAAAGACTCAACCAGGAGATGGAGAACATGCTTCGTTGCTTGTGTTCCACCAACCCTACCACCTGGAGTCAGCATCTCGTCTGGGTGGAGTATGCTCACAACTCCCATGTGTCGGCGGCCTCGGGCCTTTCTCCCTTTGAGGCATCTCTGGGGTTTCAGCCGTCCCTTCTTCCCTCCTCTTTTCCCGATGCTGTCATCCCTTCTGTCCGCTCTCATCTGGCCGGGTGTCGTCGGGTCTGGGACCAGACCCGGGCTGCTCTGCAACGCACCGCCGCCCAGAACAAGCGGATCGCGGACCGGCGTCGTCTTCCCGCTCCTGCCTACGCTCCTGGTCAGTCGGTGTGGCTGTCTTCCAGGGATTTTCCCCTCAGGGCGGGTTCCCGGAAGCTGTCCCCTCGGTTCTTGGGGCCGTTTGTTATCGAGGCTGTTTTGAGTCCCACTGCTGTGCGCCTCCGGCTGCCCTCTCACCTTCGGGTGCATCCTGTGTTCCACGTTTCCCGCATCAAGCCCGTCCATTCCAGTCCCTTGTGTCCCCCGGCGGAGCCTCCTCCTCCTGCCCGGGACATCGACGGCCACCCGGCTTACACCGTCCGCCGCATCCTCGCCTCCCGGCCTCGTGGCCGTGGCTTCCAGTACCTGGTGGACTGGGAGGGCTACGGTCCGGAGGAGCGGTCTTGGGTTCCACGGTCCTTTATTCTGGACCCCACCCTCATCTCCGACTTCGAGCGGTCCGCTCCCTCCTCTTCTGCTGGCCCGCCTGGGGGCGTCCCTTGAGGGGGGGGTACTGTCAGGTCCTCACTCTCTCCTCCACCGTTCACCTCCAGCTGCACTTCATCACCGTCATCACCAGCTGCAGCTCAGCACCAGCTGCAGCACATCACCAGCTGCAGCACATCACCTCATCACCGGAGGAGTTCAAAAGGATTGGAGCAACACTCAGACGGCGCCGCTTCGTTCCACTTCCTAGTGGTAACTCAGGTACCTTTATGCTAAAAATTATTGTCTATAGTGTCTCATCCTCTGTTCCTGCCTCTTCAGTTCACCTCCACGGCTGTCGTCCTTGCTCCCCGAACTCCTCCCTTGGACTCACACTCAACACATCAGCTCTCTTGGAACCATTTGATCCTCCTCTCAGTCTCCCTCCAACCAACCTTCATCCAGTGCTCTCCCATGCTCTTCGCCTCACGGACACAGTAAGCCTTCCCACTCTCTACAACTGCAAGATCATTTTTACCTTACCCTCCGCTCACCAACCTCTCCTCTCTCTTAAGATCCTGACTCCGGAAACCCAGCAGAACCAGCACATTTCTCTAATAAACATCTGTTTTTTACTTACCTTACTGTGTCCCTCAGTTGTGTGGCTCCAGGGTCTGGTTAAATCATGACAATTTTAGGATGAAACCATCACAAAAACCACACACCTTCCTGGAGGGACTGTATTTAAACTTATATTTACACATTTAAACACTGCTATGTTTTAATAATTAAATTATTATTAAATAATTAAAGATAATGGAAGTAAAATCATGTTGGGTTATTACAAATGCTTCAATAGTACCTCATAGTCACATGGCAGGAAGGTGAGGGGGAAGAACAATACATCTTTCATCAATAATCGTTTTATAATCGCATCGCAGCTCTCTGAATCGTAATCGAATCGTGAAGACCCTGAAGATTCCCACCCCTAGTGTATATGTGTCCTTTGATAAGCGCTGGACAAAATGGCTTGTATATAATAGTATGGAAGCGGAACAACTTTAATATTTATTTTTGTTTTGAAACATATGATGTAATGGCCCCTGTTTTTTGTTTGTTGTTGTTGTAAAATGTGTTGTAATAAGAAAAATACAAAATAAAGAGTTAAAAAAATGAGTTAGTGAGAAGCTCGACGTCACCAGAAGAAGGAGGCACGATGTTAAAGAGGGAGGAGAAATTTAAAATGGTGGAACTGTTAATAAAACGTCTTTGTTTCTCTGGTCCAATGTTAACATTAACATCGAAGGAAACTGACTTATGGTCACTGAACACAACATCATTTAAATTCAGATGGTCAACAACAAGTCCATAGGTAAAGACCAGATCCAGGGTGTGGCCTGCTTTGTGAGTAGGACCAGAGACATGTTGACAGAGGTTAAAAGAGCTCATCATGTTTAGGAACTCTCTAGTAGAGCTGTTAGGGTTCTACAGGTTCAGACTGGTGAAGGAAAAACTGACCAGATATCCTCACTCTGCTGGCGTTGCCCCATAAACTTTGCGTTTGCTCACATTGAAGGACGACTGATCCAACCCTTCTGTGTTTTTTAGTCTCTTCTGTCCTCTCAGTCCCCAGTCTGCTGAGGCAGTTCTGGTTGTTTTTTCCTTCTAAAGAACATTTCTCTTCCTACAGTTTCTCATCACAGTCTGTTAGCACAGCATAGGGGACTGAAGATGTAGAAGTGAAGATTTGATGCAATATCTTGGTTTCCTTGTAAAGGGCAGCATTTTACAAATTGGCTTCCTAT
Source organism: Callopanchax toddi (assembly GCA_006937965.1). Classification (NCBI taxonomy): domain Eukaryota; kingdom Metazoa; phylum Chordata; class Actinopteri; order Cyprinodontiformes; family Nothobranchiidae; genus Callopanchax; species Callopanchax toddi. The sequence continues at coordinate 642,112 of SSNR01000303.1, forward strand.
AATCTACTGAATGTCATTTTATTACAACTGGCTTGAATCTGGACTTGATACAAATTGAATCTGTTGCTTTGAGATGACTTTGGTTCTGAGCTGGTGCTGTATAAATAAACTGAATTGAATAAAAATGTCAGTAGCTGACAGACGGAAGTGGAGACACTATTTTATTTGACCCATCCTAACACTTTTTTTTAATTGAAAGTTTTATAGTTTTGACATCCATTCACATATATATAAAAAAGAAAACACAATACACACTAACAACAGCAGTAGAACCCTCAGATCTGTCCCGGTCTGGGTGAGCTCCCCTCCACTTTTTTTTTTATTATTATTATTTAATGTCCCATGTCTTCAGGTTTTGTCATACTGCCGAAATCCACGTAGCACTTTACAGTCCATCCCCGTTGATGTTTGGAAGGGCATTTCCAATCTATTTTATGAGGTGCCTTCTAAGAGCAGCGGCTACGTCCTTATAGGCCATTCTTCTTCCTGTGGTTGCATGAAAATATTTGGCTAAACTCTGGTACATCACGTATTGCTACCTTCAACAAATCTCTCCCACTTCCTCCAGTTTTTAAGGTTCTATTATTCCTAACCAATCTTTCTCAGTTGGGGGCTCTTTCTCCAGCCACTTGCTGGTAAGAGCTTTTTACCCGCTCCCGACAGGATATTTAATCAAATATTTATCCCTTAAGGAGACTGCTGATGGGATATCGCCCAAATACATAGAACAGAAATCCAAATTTAATTTAGGACCAGTCACCAAATGAATTGCTTTGGCCATTTCACTCCAGTATGGTTGGATTACTGGGCATTTCCAAAATATATGAAAGTGATCTGCCATTTTCTCCCCACAATTTCTCCAGCAGCATCCATCTCTCGGTTGACCTTTTTGTTTGTATTTTGTTTTGGGGGTTATAAAAAACCTAATGAAAATGTTCAATTTGAATTCCCTCCAGTAACCCAAACTAGTAGTTTTCATCTGTGTTCCACATACAGTATATTTAGCCAACTTTCCTCTGATATGTTAAATGGCCCATGGCATGGTTTTCCGTGTTTTCTGACTTATCTATCATGTTGCAACATTGAGTTCTCACCTTAAACATGTCAGAAAGTGCAAAAAATGGTATTTATCTGTCTCCTAGTACAGCTAGTAAGAAGCTCTTCAAGATTTCAGACCTCCTCCGCCAGTAGGTTTCAAACCGTTTTTTCACTCCAGCCCGCTACGAGGTCATAGTGATCCGGACTTGCTTATATGGTCTAATTCTCCGCCCACATGCACGTTCACGACACCTGGAGTGGGGAGAACGCCAGTGCTGCTGCCTAGCACAGACACAGAGTTATCCTCTCGTGTTTCTCTTTTCTTTTAGCGAGTGTTTAGTTTCACTTTCACGCGACGGCACTGCCCCCTACTGCAGCAGAAGTGTCAGGCTGCCTAAAAAGGAGAATCCCATAACCGGAAGGCGGCAAATTCTTCTGATCTCTGAGTTGCTCGTTAGGAAATAATTACAGCGTATTTTGAGTTATAATGGGTGCAATGCTAATCTAGAGGCATCGAAGATTAAATCTGTTTAATATTAATTGATTTAAATATTGTGCCATGGGCACTTTAACTTTAGCCTCCATTTCCCCATTGAATTTTAATAGGACCTGACTTGAAGATATCTAAAAAAGGATGTTCCGGATCGTAGGTGTCTCTTAGTTTTTCAAAATTATGTAATCCCTCTTTTCCTGATATTAGGCAAAATGGTCCAATCCCCCTTGTTGACCAAATTGTGTAACGTCCATCTATTTGTGCAGGGATAAATTCCTTATCATATGTGACTCATCTGAGTCATTTCATGTCGGCTCCTAATTTAAGGCTTTTGCATTTATCCAACCATATCTTTAAAGGAGTTTTAGTCCACTCGTTTAAATTGTTTACTGTTCCAAATATAATTTTTTGTCTCCTAATATTGTCTGTAGTGGTAACTTTAATTGCTTCACATCTAAATATTTCCATTTTGCTTCATACGATGAATCACACCAATAAATTAAATATCTTAATTGTGCTGCTTTAAAATAGTTTTCTAAGTTTGGGAGGGAAAGTCCACCACATTCCCTGGGCAGTTGCAATGTTACATATCTAACTCTGGGTTTACAGCCCTTCCTTATAAATCCCGAGATCATTCTGTTCCATAACACAAATTGTTTGGCTGGTATGTGTACCGGCATAGACTGAAAAAGGAAAAGCAGTCGCGGAAGTATATTCATTTTAATCATGTCAATATAGATCGAGTGGCAGTAGACTCCACCTTTGAATGTTTTCTTTGAGTTCTGTTGTAATTGGTGAGTAATTTATTTAATAGATTTCTGTCAGAATTTTGGGGATCTTAATACCTAAATATTTAATTATTTTATAATTGCAATTGAATTTAGACATACTTTTGATCTTTGTTGTGGGTATATAATTTTATGTGAACACCTGAGTTTTTTTATGTTTATTTTATATCGGGAAAGTTCTCCAAACCTTTCCATCTTTGACCATAGTTTGGGAAAGCTTCTTTCTGGCTGTAAGAGTCAGCAAAATATCATCTGCGTATAAGTCTGTTTTATATTCTGCATTCCGTATCCATACCCCTTTAAATTTGTTCATCCTCCCTAATGGCTTGTGCCAACAGCTCAATAAATAAAGCAAACAGGGCTGGGCTAAGCGGACATCCCTGCAGACATCCTCTCTGCTCTACTCCAGTTAAACTTCGCTGAAGGTAGGTGAATAATATACATTTTTAAAGGTGTGGTTTTCTGGGTTATTTTATAGTTTTGTATTGTTCTCTAGTGTAATTCAATGCTATCTATGTAATTTTTGTAAAGAAAGAAGCCTTGATCCTGTCACGACCCTGTGGGTCTGTGAGGCTGATCAGCTCATTGTTACCTGCTGCAGCTGATTGCAACAGGGAACAGCTGTGGACCTGGAAGCCTCTGCCTTATAAACCCTGCAGTTTTGCTTGAAAAAGGCTGTTCTGATCTCCTCCTCAGGTATGCTGCCACATTTCAGTTTCTCTTAAGTTTGGATATGATTTAACTTTTGTTTGTTTTACAGGTCAACCACCATTTGAGTACAGTTAGTTTTAGGTTAGATTTAATAAATTATATTTTGATAAACTTTTACATGCTGTGTCTCTCCTTTTTGTTATGGCCTGATGAGCCAGGCTGTAACACCTTTATAATATAAGCTTTAGAAGTTTGCTATTCTAAAGCTGAGTTTGTAACAGCAGGATTCTCATTAGTATTAATGATATGCACAGCTCTCACTTCTGATTGACTGTAGGTATTTGATACTGAATGTGATGGTAAACATGGCAGCTAGGCTTTATGTGGATAAAGTTACGGTCGAAGGAAAAATTAGAAGAACCACTTCCTCAGCGTTTGTCAATGAATGATTCAGAAGGATAATACTCACAACTGAATTTATATTTTCTCTTGAAAGCTCAGCCAGCCTCGAGCAAACAGCCATTCACTCCCCGCATGCGGGCTGCTGTCCACACCGAACTCCGAGTCCGCCTTCTGTATACCGAGGCTCGATACGCGGGCTGACTCTTCCCACGTCCCGCATTACTCCTTCAGCCAAAAGTCAGCTGTGTTTTCCACCAGCGAGAAGCAAAACTGAAACTCCGCAGGTCGCCTCAAATGCCGGCCGCTGCCCTCACTTCACGCACGCACACACACTGCTCTCAGTACTTTGTGTGTCTTAACCAAAATACCTCAGAATAAGTTCCAATTTCACCAAGATTAGCCAAAATATATTACAAAGTTAGCCAATAGCTGCACCTACAGAATTTATTAACTTCCATGCAGAAAAAATAATATTAATAAATAAAAACAGCTCTAAGGTTCAAACTCAGAACCTCCAGATTTGCAGACAGTGTTACAATGCTGCTATGCCACACACCAGGTATAGCTACATGTTTTGTTTATATCTATCGTATCAGTTCTGTTTTGTGAGGTTTGATCTCTGCAAATAACACAAGCCCGTCTGCGTACCATGTTGAATTATGAAAAAAAAAAGCTAGCAGTTGGGCGGACCGAAAGGCGTTACCATCTTAGTGAATACACGTTGTGACGTCAAACCGTGCACAAATGCAAAGCTGCATTTTTAAGTTTCATTTCTTAGAAATTCTGTTTTTTTTTTAATAACCAGGGAACAGAGAGTTTTCATGTTTGGCCTACATGACAGGCTCAGGGGGACCTATTAGAAACTATGAAAACCTGAAAAAAATGGATTCTGACAAAACCACCCCTTTAATCAGTTGAATGTAAGTAAGTAAAGTAAGTAGTAAGTAAAGTTTATTTACATAGCACCTTTCACAGATATACATCACAAAGCGCTTGACAATATAAACAAAACAGAGAAAACATTGAAAATAAAAAACAAAACAGAGATTTGGGGGTACCAGATACAATATTTGGGCAAGATTTGGGGTACCATCAGGGGACCTACATTGTAAATTATGAGTTAAAGTGGGACATTTACTTGGGCTTGGGCAGAGAGAAATATTGGGGCAAACTTCAAAGGGTCTTCGAAACCAAACCGTTCCATAACCAAAAATAAGTAATCCCATGGACGGAGTCAAAAGTCTTTTCTGCATTTCAGTCTAACACTTCTAACCTTCTTCTTGGCTGAACTTATTAGATGCAGCCAAAATCACACCACAGATGTCGTTTTTTGTTTTGTGGGTGAAAGTTTTAACAGATGAGGATGTAGTTAGGGGAAAAAAAACACAATTTTATTACAGCAGAGTATCAATTTTGCAATCCTGTGAAAGTGGCATCCATTTAAAATGTAGCCTTAGAAGGCCGAAATTTTATTTTTTCTCTTTTTGACAATAGAGATCTAAAACTATGTGAATGAGAGCTATTTTGGGGGGAAGTTTGTATAAAACATATTTTACTGTGAACAGAAAGCATAGAAAAGAGGCAAATGGAACGAAGCAGCTGAGAGAGAATAAATTGAAACTAAAACGTTCCTGTTTGATGGGGCCTGCCCCTTGAGCACTGCAGAAGCTGGGACAGCCTCATTGGACAGGGGACAAGAAACTCTGACTCACTTCTCTTTTGGAGGTGGATTGTGAACGAACCACAATACCTACAGCTATAACAGACCATCACCTTGTATATCTATATTGTACATGTACTACTCACGATTTGAGATTAGTAAGAAGATGATGACAAAAGTTTTCATAAAATGTGAAATCCCTCAAAGTTAAAGTGGAGTGATATCATCAGAGTGAGAGCTCAGTCCCACATTCAGAAACTAAATGTTAATACTGTAATTCTACTCCCTATATCAAACTGTGAGTATTTTTAAATCTTTTTTAATGTGGTGTGACTAATTTTTATAGAACTTATGAAAATGTGCAGAAGACCCTCAAAACTCATATGTCCATTATAACTGTGCAGAGATTTTTTTCTGGCAACTCAGCTTTTTTTTTTCATTAACCTTAACTTGTGATTTTACAATAATGGTAAATGGCCTGTACTTGTATAACGTTTTCTAAGCCCAAAGTGCTTCACACTACATTCTCACACTAATGACAGTGAGCTACACTGCAGCCGCAGCTGCCCCGAGGCAGACTGTCAGAGGCTGGAGTCACCACACACAAAGGGGGGTCCTCCTGACCTCTACCAGCAGATAAGGTGGGTGAAGCATCTTCCCCAAAGACACAATGACAATGTAACCCAGCTGGAGCTGGGATTGAACTGGCAACCCTCCTGTTTCCAGATGACCACTATACCAGCGGAGCTATTTACAAAAATGGTTAAAAAAAGAAAAAAATAGATAAATGTGTTGTGTTTAAAGTAGTGCTGGGCCGATAACACCGTTAACGCAAAACTGTTATCGCGCGATAAAAAACAATAACGCCGTTAATCTAAATTGGGTCACTAGGTCTAGGAGATCTACAGGCATTACCAAATGGCAGACTCCGATTCTGGCCCGGATCCTGTTCTTTCCAGAGTCTGGACCTGCAGCAGGACCCGCTCCCCCGGTCTAGCTGAGGGAGGCGTGGCTCCTGTCTCCCGAACACTCGCTTCACCTGGAGCGGCTCCAGGTGATGTGCGCGTTCGGGAGACGTGAGGCGTGTCTCCTTCACCGGGAGCCAGTTCCAGTCCAGGGTTTTCACCTGGACCCAAGGAGGTGAAAGAGGCGCGCCCGGGAGCCGCGTGCCTGTGCCAACCTCGGCATACGCCCCTCCTCCTCAACAGGACCGTGTGGTTCGGAGCTTGATCCAGGTTGGAGTAGAGTGTAGAGTGTAGAGTAGAGTAGAGTAGTGCAGAGCACTGACCGAGTCACAAACCCACGGCAACAACTTGGTAGAGTTCCCGCAGAACTCCGACCAAGTCATCAACCAGGTCTGGACTGTCTGTCTGGTTCCAGGTGTGCAGCGCGTGCTGCGTTTTTCAGCAGAACTTGACAGCTGAACATTCAACCAATCAAACAATATCAACACTAAAACACATTGATCTGTCAGTGACTTTATCAGAGGGTTGTCTTTAGTTTTCACTCGTTAATGTTTAAATCCCCTAAAGTGGTTTTATTTAACAAAAACATGATAAACAGCCCTATGGGATCATGTGAAATAAACAGTAGAGAAATGAAGTCATTTTTAGGCAGATTTAATCTATTACAGATAAACTGGATGCTACAATCACTTTTTGACAGGTGAAAAAATCAGTTTGAAGTTATTTGATGTAAAAAATACAGTTGATGCTTTAATCAGGTGACCTGTAAACAAAATCTAATCCTTTACTGTCAGGAGATGAGAAGGTTTCTACAGTAAAACTATTAAAACAGACTGAGCCTTAGAAAACAGCTGTAAAGTTAAAGGAGACAGACCTCTGATGACACATCAATGTGTTTTAGTGTTAAAATGTTTCATCCTGATAACTTGATCAACCATCAGAGGTTAAAATGAGCTCAGAGCTCATCTGGTGGTTCTGGTTTGTGACTCAGGTCTGGGTTTCTGAGGGAAGTTCTGACAGGTTTAGTATTTCTTGTTAGGTTAGTAACAGCTGATCCAAACAGTGGATCAGCTGTTACTAACCTTAAACTCTAGACTTTAAGTATCACCATTCTTCAGCCTCATGAACACACATACCGGTATTATGAACCCTTTGGCAGAATTCAAATGAGCCATTTTAATCTAGATTAATTTCAAAATTAATCTAGATTTAAAAAAGTTATCTATGCCCACCTCTAGTTTAAAGATGTTTAAGTTACACCTGATGGACCAAAAAAAAAAAAAAAATCACATTTGGTCCAAGCGTTCATACTGATTAAAGGATATATCAGTGTGATGACTTTTTTTTTTACATTAAGAAAATCTGACGACCCTACAGAAATATGCAAAACAAGAAGATTTCTCAGGTTCTGGACAAGGCTGGAACATCAAAACGGTGGCAGAGATGTTATGGTCACATTGTTCAATGATATGTGAAGCTACTTTCATATTGTAAAACAGTTTTTGTGCTTTCAGGTTGAAGTGAAGCCATTCTTGATGAACAGTAGAAGGTTAGCAAGGTTTGATGTGCAGAAAATCTTCAGGGTTTTATATTTTATGTCTGCTGTGTGTGTTCCTTCTGTTTCTGACTGCCCCGTCTTTGGATGAAAAGAACGTCCTTACTTGTTTCTTCTCACTGTTTTAATATCTCATCCATCTTCAGCAGCTGTCAGTTACCATTTAGACATGGTTCAATGGTTTCCAGAGAAAGGAAGAGTGGAAGAAGGAGGAATCTTTTCCTCTCTGGGTTACGCTGACATAACACATGGCTGTTAATAGAAGCATTGGCTGTTGCGTGGGCCAAACCTGTGATTTTACAATTACAGCTTTTTTTAACCCCCAGCTATGAAGAGATTTGTCTGCAGGGCTGACAGCCTTGATTTCCCCCTCTCCTAGCTGGAGAAGTGTCGTATTTTAAAATGTCCACCTAACTCAGACGACTCAATCGCAGCGTGCCGTCTGTGCTTCATTGCCTCATTTCATATCTCATCCCAACCAGCCTCTTCACTGCTTTTACCCTCCCTCTGCTCGTTTTCTCATTACATTCCTGACTCTTCCAAGCAAATAATACACAGCTCCACTATTGGTCTCAGTAGAAATTGCATTTCCCTTCATCTAGCCCTGAGTGTGTGTGCAGAATCCACATACAGTACATATCCTAAAATGTGTATGCAGCCCCCCCCCCCCTCTCCAGGCTACTTAAATAGGCTATTTTCTCCTCTAATGTTGTTTCCCCTCGTCTCTTCTTTTGTATTGATTGGACAAGCTCACCAGATCAATAGATTGCTGTAGATCAGAGTGATTGCTGCTAGGCAGGCTACTATGTTCCAGAATTCAACACAGTCTGCCTATAAACCACTCAGAAAGGCTCTCATTTCTGCACCAAGGTTATGAAATAAAGTGCTGATAAAAGCTGACGGTGAGGCTTGTTTGTTTTGAGCGATGAATAGGTTAACTGCTACAGCAGAGTAGCAAGCCTTCCTCCAGCTCTCTGGGTCTCACCTCATTGTGGAGCAAATTACCTCGAATCTATGGTCTCTTTATTGCACCCACAAATCCTCAAAGTTGTTAGTGCCACAGGGCCAAGGAACATAAGGGAAGATTGTATACTAATGGCCCAATGATGGCTGTGTTTGGAGTTTTTTCACACAGCTGATGTATAAGCTATCAATCTTTATGATGCACATTCAACAAAACATTTTTCCTCAGCATTATTAACCTATTCATGTTTATTACATTGGGCTGACACTGCAGCCAAAGTAGGTTTTTAGGTTCAGGACATGTTGGAGGTTTAACATTTATCCAAAACATTTGTGTGCTTATTTTGAAGTGTCTAAAACACGTTTTTAAGCGTTCTCTGAGTTAAAGGTATTCATTTCCAAAAAGTAAACTCTCTAAAGTAAAGAGATGTCAATGTAAATGTGCCATGAGAATTAGGAACATTTGTCTTTTCTTTTATGTCAATGCATGAATGCTTAGAAGGAACTACAATGGTTTAAACTATCACTTTAAAGCATGATAACAGGCAACATTGAACAGGTTACAGTGACCTAAACTAGTCAGTATCTAATTAATTCATGCCATTGTCCTTTCACACAACTGGATCCATCAAACATTTCAATAAATTTACCTCAACAAGCCACATCTGAAGGACGCCTCAGTCCCTCAAACTGTTTTACAAAGATTCTAAAAGATTTTGCTGCCATAATTTGAAAAGTTACTATAGTAAACCTGATCCAGTGCATCTGGAAAGTATTCACAGCGAATCACTTTTTACACATTTTATGTTACAGCCTTATTAAAAAATGGATTAAATTAGTTTTTTCTCAAAATTCAACACACAACACTTCATAATGACAATGGGAAAAGTTTCTTAGAGATTTTAGCAAAATAAAAATGGAAAACCAGAGAAATCCCATTTCAGTCCTCTCAGCCTTTGCTCAGGACTTTGTTGAAACTCCTTTAGCAGCCATTCAGCCTCCAGTCTTTCTGAATCTGATGTCTCCAGCTTGGCTCACCTCTCTCTGGTCCATTCCTCTTTGCAGCTCCTCTCAGCTCCATCAGGTTGAATGGAAGCATCTCTGCATCCATTTTAAGATCTCTCCCGAGATGTTCAATGGATTCAGATCTGGGCTCTGGCTGGGACACTCAACGACATTCAGAGTTGTCCTGAAGAAACTGCTTTGATATCATGGCTGTGTGCTTAGGGTTATTGTTTCCCTCCATCCTGACTAGTCTCCAGTTTCTTCCAGTTCTCCTCTCTCCACAGAGGAGCTCTGACAGAGTGACCATCAGGTTCTTGGTCTCCTCCCTGACTAAGACCCTTCTCCATGATCACTCAGTTTAGATGACCAGCAGCTCGGAAGAGTCCTGGTGGTTTAGAACTTCTTCCACTTCCAGATGATGGAGGCCACTGAGCTCATTAGGACCTCCAAAGCAGCAGAAATGTTTTTGTAACCTTCACAGATTTGTGTCTGGAGACAATCCTGTCTCTGAGGTCTACAGAATTTATGCTTGGTTTGTGCTCTGACATCCACTGTGGGACCTTCTATAGACAGGTGGTGTATGTCTTTACACATCAGGTCCAATCAGCTAAACATACCACATGTGGATCCAATGAAAACATCTGAAGACGATCAGTGGAAACAGGATGAACTGAGCTCAGTTTGAGCTAGAAGGATGTGAATCCTGATGGACATGGGATTGATCTGGTTTTTATTTTTAATAAACTTGCAAAAATCTCAAAAACCCTTTTTTCAAATTGTCATTATGGGGTGTAATGTGCAGAACAAATTATTTTAATCTTTCTAGAAATAAAGATGTTGCATAACATGTGGAAAATGCTCCTCCATGTCGAAAGGAGCCAGTTGAGGTGGTTCGAGCATCTGGTCAGGATGCCTCCTGGACGCCTCCCTCGGGAGGTGTTTTGGGCATGTCCTCCTGTCAGGAGGCCCCCGGGTTGACCCAGGACAAGCTGGAGGAAATACATCTTCAGGTTGGCCTGGGAATGCCTGGGCGTCCCAGCTGAGGAGCTGGTGGACTTGGCCGGGGAGAGGATGGCCTGGGATGGTCAACTTGGGATGCTGCCCCTGCGACCCGGATAAGCAGAGGAAGGCGAGGCGAGGTGAATGAAAAGCTATAATGACTAGTCTGAACCAACCAAGGCCAAACTGTGTTTCTGCTAATATTAATGAGAAAATTCTGTGAATTTTTTTTTTTTTAGCAATTTCATCAAATACATATCAGCACATTTAGCTAATTGAGGAGTTTCTGGCTATGAATTTATATAAAAATATATTTTTGGGCCCATTAGAAATGAATGTAGACTCTAACTGCTATAAATTTTCAGCAGAACTTAGTGATCATTTCAGCTACTTCGACCTAAAAACCTCATTCAATTTTTAAAAGTCACAGTGAATCCATCTTTTAATATATTTTATGTTCATGTTTTATGAAAATTTCAGAAAAATCTTATTCCACTCTATTGATGTCATAGCTCTACTTTCAGCTTTAGAGCTTAGACATTTTTAAAAAATCTTTTGCAAACAAACTCTAATTACTGCCACATCTCTGGTAGTACAGAAGCTAATGTTACATCAAAACATAGTGATTTGTGTCCTCCTTCAGGAGACGTGCCCCTTATGGTTGTAGGTACTCTGGTGTAATCACAGTTACCTATACCTTTTTAACTGTGTTCAGTTTTTGAAGAGATTTCAGTCATTTTATTGGATTTTTTTCACATTTTTTCTTCCCTGTTCTTTCCTCCAACTTTATTTCTCTTTATCCAATTTTCTGCTTTTGTGCTTCAGTTTTGTTCTTAAGCTCTTATTCAAAGCAGACACTGTGTTTTTTAGGGTTTTTCTCTGCTTAAAAGTTAAAATAAATCATTTAAAGTTAACAGTTCATCTACTGACAGCTCAGCTTCAGCTCAGGTTTTCAGCAGTTTTCAGCTATTTCATTCAGCATTCAAACTTTTTCTAGTCTAAATAGTTTGTCTTTTAATATCTTAATTCCCTACATATTTTCATATCTATAACCTCACAACAGCTGTTTAGGAGACAAGACCTCAAAAACATTTGACTGTATTAGTTTGGCTTTGAATCAAGAATAAATTCAACTGAAACTGAAAATTCATCAGACCTGAAACCTTCCTGGTAGGAAAACGTTCCTTCTGTTGTTGTTTTGGTTTGGTTTGTACGTGTTTGGACCTCACAATAATCAGATTGACATTTTATGTTTTAGTTGACACTGGGCTGGCTCAAATAAAGTGCAAGGGAGCTGAAGAATAAAAAAAAAATCTGCCTCAAAAAAGCTGCTCAGACAGATGCTGTCATGTGGGTGAAAAAAAGTCACTGACATGTCTTCTGCAGGATCTGCTGTTTCACCTGTGGCTGATGAGAAGGCTGAGAGGACGAAGAGATGGTGAGAGAAGAGGACAAGAGGAGGAGGAGTGCACCTCTTGGTATAATTTTATAAAAACATGACAGTTAATAAAGCCGGTGCTTACAGTATTGTGTTGATTTGATGTTATTCTGTTTAGCTTTAGCTCAGCCTGTTATTTTCAATAAAGGCTTTAACTTCACGTCCTTGCTTCAGCGCTCCTTGAAAAGTCACCTCCCTCAGATTAATGGACGATCAACCTCATGTTCCTAATTGGATCGTGCGATTGACCTTCTTGCTGCGAGGTGACGATGCTAACCACATCAGCGTGCAGCTCCCTGAGGAACACTTCATGGCAGCTCCATTTCTTTCTCCTTTTGCTGCACTGAAAGCTTCTCCTGCAAACAGCATTTGTAAACATGCCATGGTCTGCTTTGTTGTGGACATATCAAATAAAAGACTTTCAAAAAGGACATTTTCACTAATATACAATTTAAAAAGAAAAGCTCTTCCTGTTTTAAGTTAATAGGTTTGTTTTCCAGAGCTAAAGAACATGGACAAATGTGCCATTTTGAGAAGATCCTCAGTAGTTTTACTGCAGAGAACTGGAATCAAATATTGCTGCTGCTGTGTGTTTAAATGCATTCAAATGTCTAATGAAAGAAGGCTTCTTCAGCCTCGCTGCAGCAACAAGCAGCTTCAGATTGAACATGTATTTCTTCTAAGAATAATTTTATGTAATATTTAATATTCCATGCTGCCTTTTTTCTTTTATTAGTGGTAATTCTGTCCTATTGCTGCTAACTTGTGATTTTTTTCAATGGAACATGGCAGTGCAGCATGAATCTGAATATAAAATTATTCCTGGATGAAAAATCAGTCCTGTCACTCCAAAATGAGGTTTGCCACTTCAGCACCTTGCAAATCACAATCTTTTAAAGAAACTGCAAAGAAAAATGCCATATTAGATGCAATCTTTCCCACTAGTGGTTGTAAAAGAAGCCAACTCTGAAGCACACTGAGGCTTTTCCAGAGGTATAATTGGGACAAAGCATTATTATTTGTATGATGGCAGAAAATGGTCCAGTTATTGTGGTAGCCAGCATACAACAGGCAAGGTCTTAATGAGAACTCATCCATCTTTGTTGCTCTCCAGCCTGCAACCATGGCATCCAGCACTCCAAAGGAGTACGCTGCTGCTCTGTCCATTTTAAATGACTGGCTCCTTCACCTGTGCTTCACGCTCTGGGACATTATGCAAATGTCTCCCGCTCTCAGCGGCTGACCAAACTGCTCTCTGCCTGTAATCAGACACAATTATGCACTGCGGCCTGCAAAGTCTTCCTCTGCAAACAAAATCACAATGTCCATTATCATATTCAGACCTGGTGGGATGAGGTCAGGATGGGGTGCAGACAGGTGTTGGAAATTCAAAGATGCACAGTACAATCACAGCATGATCAGTGGTGCTTATGGCTGCTGCAGAGAAATGTTAAGCACAGATGGTAATGGGTGGGACTGATCACAGACTGGTCAGTGATGGGAAGAGACTTAGACTGAACAAAATTCAACTTGACATTTGGGTAAATGTCCCTCAACAGTAAAGAAAACATATTTCTCCAAAACCTTGTGGCGAACACACCTGCTTAAAAAATACATTACAACAGCACGATCCAAGAGACCACCCACCTCAGTTTACTGGAGCCCTCTTGAGTTTGTGTCTTCATCTCACCACAGGAGAACCAGCTCTGGCCTCATTACAGGGAAGAGATTCTGCAACACTAAAAGCCTGTTGGCCATGCAAAATATCTGGTTCAATATTTCATCATACCCTAACAGCAAAAACAGTAAACAAGGCTGAAATTCCCCTGAAAGCCTGGATTATACTCAGTCTTCTATTCTAATGCTAACATATGTGTATTTTATTTAACACTAACCTGATTTGGTTTGACTTCGTTTTACTCTTTCTTTGGAAAAGGTTGTTTTTGTCACCAAAACCTCTAAAGGGTACATCTCAATAAACTTTATGTAAGGGGAGCTTTTGGTTTAAATGTGAAATTAAAAAAGGCTTTTTTTAAAAAAAACCTCAACCTGACAAGGGAATGTTTAGAATTTTGTTTTTTTGGCCGTTTCTTCCTAGTAGCCCTGGTGTAGTAGCTCTGAATGATCAACATTACTGCAAATAATTCATATATACAGTATAAACCTACTGTCCACTATATTTTTTTATTTATATCTTTACCTTGTCCTGTATGGACAGTTTAGGCAGACAGAATGATGGATCTAAGTACCTTGCTACAGAGCAAAGTTTGGTATACTTCTCCTGTTGCACAATTAGGCTTATTAAATCTGTGGCCTGACAGACTGCATACTCTTAGGCAACAGAGTGGACAGGCAGGAAGATGAGCTATGACAAGACAAAAAAGGGAGAGAGATGCTGCCATGTGATTGGCTAAGTAGATATTTGTGTTAACAAGCAGTTGTACAGGTGTACCTAATAAAGTGGCTGGTGAGTGAACATATATCATAATAAATATATATCATAATCGATAGCCAATAAACTCAGAGGACAAAGACAGAGGACAAAAGATGAATTAAGGATGGATTGACATCTGGTCACCATTCAGAATTATCATTTGAACAAAAATGTGCCGTGCCATATGGTGGTGTTATATCCTTCTGCACTTGAGGACAAAACAGGTGAAAATGATAACATCCCATCAACAGACTGAGTCAGTTTAGAAAAAGGTAAAAACAAAATGCAGCAGGTATTGAGCTAATCATTTGAGTTAGAGAATCCAGGTGTTTTCTCAGGACAGCTTCTGTTTCCCTGGGTGTTCATTTAGGATAATGCATTCTTTAAAAGTCTTTTGTTGATTTCCAGTGTCACCCCAATATCATTTAAATCAAAGTCACCCTGAGTCACAATTAAATACATCACCACAACACTTTGTACAGTAATGAAAATAAGTGTTTGATACACTGCTGGTTATTTTAAGTTTTTTTACTTACAAAGACTGTAGAGGTCTGTAGTTTTCATCATAGGCACACCTCAGCTGTGACAGACAGAATCTAAAATCAATACAGGGAATCACATTATATAATTTTTAAATAATGAATTAGCATTTTATTACATGAAAAAGGGATTTGATACAACCACACACACAAAAGCTGAACTTAATATTTGGTCCAGAAACCTTTGTTTACAATTCCAGAGGTCAGATGTTTCCTGTAGTTCTTGACCAGGTTACCATCACTACAGCAGGGACTCTGACTCACTCCTCCATTCAGATCTTCTCCAGATCTTTCAGGTTTCAGGGTTGTTGCTAGGCAACACAGAGTTTCAGCTCCTCCAAAGAGTTTCTACTGGGTTCAGGTCTGGAGACTTGCTAGGACACTCCAGGACCTTGATGCTTATTATGGATCCTCTTTAGTTTCCCTGGCTGTGTCCAGCTATGACCCATCTTCAAAACTCTGACTGAGAGAAGGAGGTTGTTGCCCAAAATCTGGTGATACATGTCTCCATCCACCCTCTCCTCAATACAGTGCAGTCTTCCTGTCCTCATTGAAGAAAAACACCCGAAAACAAAACATTTCCACCTCAGAGCTTCACGGTTGGGATGTGTTCTTATGATTCTTCTCATGCTTTTTAATCCAGATGCTTTTTAATTCAGAAGGTTTTAAAATTTAGCAACTCCAATTGGTTTTAAACAATCAGGTCTTTGGGTTGTTTCCTAGGTGGTTTTTGTAATTCTTTTTTAATCTGACTTTTATCTTTTTTAAATGTTTTTAATGATTTTATATATGTTTTAGTTTTGGTTTTATTAATTTTTACATCTGTCTGAATGATTTGTATGTGCTCTTTTTTATACTGTATGTGGAATATTGTAAATGTTTTATTTTTAATGAAGCGGACCCCAGGAAGAATAGTCTTCACTAAGGTGAAGACTAATGGGGATCCTTAAATAAACAAATTTAGGGGACACATATGTACCCTAAGGAGTATACATATGTACCTTAAAAGGTACATATTTGTTCCCCTTAGGATATAACCCCCAGTTAAAGGTACAAAACTGTACTTTTGAGGGTACCACCCCAGTGACAAAAAAAGGTACAATTCTTGTCCTTTATCTCTGACAGTGTAGGTGGTGGAACACTGTTACTTAAACATAACATCACATGTGATATTCCAGNCACTTTCATGGATTAAAATGAACTAAAGCAAGATTGACCGTCACCTTTTCTCCCACTAAGGACCCACTGAGTATGGACTGGCGGCTCCACAACCCTGAGCCGGTGACAGTTCCCTATCTGAGCCCGCTGGTGCTGTGGAAAGAGCTGGAGAGTCTGCTGGAGAATGAGGGCGACTCGGTGGTCAGTGAAGCTGACATGGTGGACCATCATCCCATCATCTACTGGAACCTGGTCTGGTACTTCAGACGGCTGGACCTGCCCAGCAACCTGCCGGGTCTCATCCTCACCTCTGAGCACTGCAACAGAGACTCCCAGGTCAGAAACACAAACACACCCCCACTAGTTCTTATATATCATTATGGCTTAACATACTGATCTTTGGTCAGAAACACACTCAACAGTTTTTACACTGGGGAAAATAAGTTTTTGATACATCGCAGATTTTTCAAGTTTTCCCAGAAAGAAAGTAGAGGTCTGTAATTTTCATTGTAGGAACAACTGAACTGTGAGAGACAGAATCTGAAAATACAAATCCACATAATCACACTGTATGATTTATAAATAACAAAATTTGCATTTTATTGCATAAAGCAAGTATTTGACATGAAGGAAAAATAGAACTTAATATTTAGTACAGAAACTGTTGTTTCCAGTTCCAGAGGTCAGATGTTTCCTGTAGTTCTTGACCAGGTTACCATCACCACAGCAGGGATTCTGACCCACTTCTCCATTCAGATCTTCTCCAGATCCTTCAGATTTTGGGGCTGTCGCTAGGCAACCTCGAGTTTCAGCTCCTCCAAAGAGTTCCTACTGGGTTCAGGTCTGGAGACTTGCTAGGACACTCCAGGACCTTGATGCTTATTATGGATCCTCTTTAGTTTCCCTGGCTGTGTCCAGCTATGACCCATCTTCAAAACTCTGACTGAGAGAAGGAGGTTGTTGCCCAAAATCTGGTGATACATGTCTCCATCCACCCTCTCCTCAATACAGTGCAGTCTTCCTGTCCTCATTGAAGAAAAACACCC
>SSNR01000303.1:664625-678225 GCA_006937965.1 Callopanchax toddi
CGGCTTTTCGCCAGCTTGAGTTTCTAGATGTTTGCTCGCCAACCTGCAGGGCAGCTTACTGAAGCAGCAGCCTAAATAATATTTTGGCCTCAGCAGAGACGATCAGAACTTTGTGAAACACTCCAACTGTTAAACCGAAACCTCCCGCTGCAGCAAAACTTATCACTGCAGCCCCGAGTAGAGCGGACTCCCCTTTTCCTCCTGATTGATCTTACTTCAGTTAGTGTACCTCCACCAACTCCGTGCTGCTGAGTTAGCATAACATTGGAATTGGAGCCGAGTTGGAGGGAGAACACATTTCGACGTAGGAGTAGGGACAGAAACGGACCGCTGCAGCCCCGGACTACCTCGGACCCGCGTCTCTTTTCTGTCCACCTGATGGTGGTTCCATATAAGTCTCCCCTTAAAAATGTGCTCTGCCTCCAACTCGGCTGTGAGCTCCAGTCAGCCAGCTTGGCACCGAGCTGGTTGAGGAAGAGAAACCGAACCAATATCAGTTTGAAGGAAAAAACGAGTCTGCTCTCCTCGGAGCTGCAGCTCCTGTTTGACTGTTGCAGCATTTGACAAAGTTCCGATCGTCTCTGCTGAGGCCAATATATTATTTAGCCTGCTGCTTCAGTAAGCTTTCCTGCAAGTTGATGATCAAGCATATGTGTTTGAGCTGGGGAAAAAGCCCTGTTGGACCGCATTGTAAAGTGCGATAATAACACACCAACTTCCGGTTTTTGTGACCACCTTCCGTTTCATGTGAGATGACTTCCGTTTCATGTGAGATGACTTCCGTTTCATGTGAGAATCCTCTCATACACACTAGTGAAAACCTCTCATACACACTAGTGAAAACCTCTCATACACACTAGTGAAAACCTCTCATACACACATGTGAAAACCTCTCATACACACTAGTGAAAACCTCTCATACACACATATGAAAAAAACTCTTATGTGTGTGTATATATATATTCTTTCATATGTGTGTATGAGCAGGCCCGGATTGATGCACAGGCTGGGTATGGCTGAAGCCTAGGGGTCCCGTGTGTCTGGGGGCCCCCATTGGTCAGCAAGGTTTTTCAAATTTGCATAGCGGCTGCCTCCAGCTGATTTCACTCTGCCCGCAGCTGTGTGGATGTTATGCAGTTGCAGCAAACAGGTAAATATTGTTTTGGGTTTTTTTGTATCCAGTAGTAGTGTTGTAAAAAAAAACCCAGTAAGTCGGTACTAAAACAAATGTTAAGGTTCCAAGATTTATGAAGTACCATTGGTACCGACGTAGCGGGTCCACCTGGTTTTTGCGACGCTAGCTGATCTTTTTTCGTCATTTGACGGATTAAAATCACACACCTGTGTGTGTGTGTGTGTGTGCGTGCGCGCGCGCGTGCCATCAGACCACGCTGTATTGGCGAGAGGCTGCAGCAGCCTGTCAAAGGGACTCCTGCGTAAATGCGCAGCGCTCCGGATTCTGGACGTGGCGCTCCACGTCCAGAATCCGGGAGCTCAGCGGTTCAGAGAACCCCCAGAGCGTTCAACCAAGTTGGTTTATTTTCTAGATCAGTCTGGATTTATGAACTGAACTGAGACATATAAATGTTGCAGTCAGAGGCGATCGCGTACGCGCTCATGCGCTGCGCCCCTCAGACGGGGAGAGTTATTAGAGTTCTCCAGATGAAGACTTTGTTATCAGCTGGTTTATTCTCTAGATCAGTCTGGATTTATGATCTGAACTGGACCTGGTGTGCAGATCAACTCTCGAGTACAGCACAACAGTGTATGAGAGGTTTTCACTAGTGTGTATAAAAGGTTTTCACTAGTGTGTATGAGAGGTTTTCACCTAGTGTGTATGAGAGGTTTAGTTTTCACATGTGTGTATGAGAGGTTTTCACTAGTGTGTATGAGAGGTTTTCACTAGTGTGTATGAGAGGTTTTCACTAGTGTGTATGAGAGGTTTTCACTAGTGTGTATGAGAGGTTTTCACTAGTGTGTTTAAGAGGTTTTCACTAGTGTGTATGAGAGGTTTTCACTAGTGTGTATGAGAGGTTTTCACTAGTGTGTATGAGAGGTTTTCATATGTGTGTATAAGAGGTTTTCACTAGTGTGTATGAGAGGTTTTCACTAGTGTGTATAAGAGGTTTTCACTAGTGTGTATGAGAGGTTTTCACTAGTGTGTATGAGAGGTTTTGTTTTCATATGTGTGTATAAGAGGTTTTCACATGTGTGTATGAGAGGTAACTTGGAATAATGTCCCTGGTGGCCCCTCATAGAGACTTGACATGTTCATTTTTGTTTATTCATTGAGTTATTTGTATATTTATTTTCTATAATATGTTTTTGCAGAGTTGGGTCATTTTAACCCAATTATTAGTAATTTACCCATTTTTATGGTAGAAAACATAACCCAAGATGCTGGGTCAAACCCATAAACCAACCCTGCTGGGTCAAAATAACCCGTGGTTGGCTCGGTCCTTTTCTCACCCAGCACTTGGGTTACAAAGCAACCCAAATTGGGTTATTTTTAACCCAGCAGTTTTTAGTGTGTAAAACACATCTTCCTCTTTATTCAAACTTATCATGTTTAAACTACCGTTTTCTATTGTTCTCTCAGCTTTTATGTAGTCAATGAGCATCTCTCATTGGAGACACCGACACAATATTTAACCAGTTTTATATTTAAGGCTTCACTTTTCTATTTTCTGTGGTTAAATTAGGGCTAAATGCACAAATTCTTTCACACTAGAATGGTAATCAGATTTTGCTTTCAGATTTTCACTTTTGCAGTGTTGAATGATTTAACAATCCTCGAGGCTCTTAATACTCATCTGAGAGTGTGTAACAACAACAGCAACAACTAAAAGCATTTAGGCAAACCAGAGTCAATGTTGAGCAATCGCTTCTATCTCTCAGTCAAAGTCAAATTGCCTGTGGGGGGTGCTTGAACAGGTGTGTAATCGACATAACACAATCACTACATAATCACAGCAATTACATGCACACAAAACTGTGGTTAGCATTAAAATCCACTGAGCTTGTGCTGGTTATGGAACCGGTGCTCCTCTACTGCATGTTTACACCCAGCTGATGCTCTCACCCAGAAGAACAGTTACAGTTAGGGTCAGAAAAAGAAAAAGTCCTTGGATTTCCATCATTTTAGTGAAGTGACAAGTGGGCCATATGCCCATGTTGCTAAGACAGTGATGAAGTATTAATAGTTATTAAAAGTGACAAACATTAGTATTAGATTGAAGTAATTGATTATGTCAATTAGCTACATGATGATGTGGTACAGCCCAGAGACTGGGGATGAGGTTTAATTAATGTTCTCGGTTGTTTTGATTCTAAGTGACTCATTTGAATCTTTTGGAAATAATTCTTTCCTTTGTTACACATAGAGCAAGTTATGTTCTAGTTCTTTTATCAGGGTTTTAGTTTTTTAATCAATGCATCCTGTCACTCATCATATAGGAATACAATATTCTTTTTATTAATCCATCAGCGTCAACATTTTCATTGCACCACAGCAAAATTGCACACAATTTACCCAGTACAGAGGACATATGTATAAAAAATAAAAATAGAAGGACACATGAATCATGGAACACTACAGATCAATGAATGGAGCAAAATCCCAGCTTAGAGTTACTGTGTATTTGCTAAACTTATTTTATTTATATAGTTTTGCAGTTTGATTGTGCAAAAAAGACAAACAGCAGCAGGAATGAAAACATGTTTTCATTGACTTGGTCACTCATGTTGCACAGAGATGTAAGAAACACTGAACAGATCAGACTTTTTATGGTGTTTGATGGGAGCTGAACTGGTTCTAGAGTCTTAACAGGTGATGGAAGAAGAGAGTCTAACAGCTGCTGGGAGCAGAGCTGTGCTACTGGGCACTCCGACCGCACCCCCTTCCACCAGACCTGCACTGCATCAACGCACAACTTCTAGCCTGCAGCCCTGTATTTACTGTGTGGGCTGGACAGAACTGGTGGTCCGCTTCATGCTTTAAACCATGATGCAACACACTGCTGCACTATAGCCATCCTGGTCCGGTTCAGACAGACCCAAGCCCGATATGCCAGATGGTCAGTCCATGCCTCTCTAGTGCAGTTACAGTGTTGTGCATGGGGTTGGAGACGTTCTCCATGTTCGATGCCAGTTTTGTCAGAGTTCTTCTGTCTCCCACCACCTGCACTGCGTCGAAGAGGCATCCCTAGTGTCCACCATCGTCCCTGTCCCCAAGACGCCCAGAATCACTGGACTTAATGACTACAGACCCCTGGCGCTGACATCTGTAGTCATGAAGTCATTTGAACGCCTGGTCCTGCATCACCTCAAGTCCTTCACCTCCCCACTCCTAGACCCTCTGCAGTTTGCCTACAGAGCTAAGCGGTCTGTAGATGACGCCATCAACCTGGCCCTTCACCACATTCTTCAGCATCTGGACTAGCCGGGAACCTACGCTAGGATCCTGTCCGTGGTCTTCAGCTCTGCATTCAACACCATCCTCCCTCCTCTGCTCCAGGACAAGCTCGCTCAGCTCAACGTGCCTGACTCCACCTGCAGGTGGATCACTGACTTCCTGTCGGACCGGAGGCAGTGCGTGTGGCTGTGGAAGACTGTCTCGGACTTCAAATCTATCAGCACAGGATCACCACAGGGCTGTGTACTTTCCCCCCTGCTCTTCTCCCTGTACACCAACTGCTGCACCTCCAGCCACGACTCCGTTAAACTGATCAAGTTTGCGGATGACACCACCCTCATTGGGCTCATCTCGAATGGCGATGAGTCTGCCTACAGGAGGGAGGTAGACCGGCTGGTGTCCTGGTGCAGCAGCAGCAACCTGGTGCTTAACACCCAGAAGACAGTGGAGATGATAGTGGATTTCAGGAGAGTCACAGCCCCTCTGCCCCCCTCACCTTCACTGACACTCCCATCACCTCCGTGGATTCCAGTTCTACACGGCCATCATTGAGTCCATCCTCACCTCCTCCATCACTGTGTGGTTCGCTGGGGCCACCGCCAGGGATAGACAGAGACTGCAGCGTATTGTGCGCTCTGCTGAGAAGGTGATTGGCTGCAGTCTACCATCAATCCAGGACCTGTATGCCTCCAGGACTCGGGGGCGAGCAGGCCAGATAGCAGCTGACACCTCTCACCCTGGACATGGTCTGTTTGAGCCACTTCCGTCTGGCAGGAGGCTACGGTCCATCAGGACAAGAACCTCTCGTCACAAAAACAGTTTCTTTCCCTCTGCCGTTTGGCTCATGAACAATTAGCAACATACTCATTAACTGTCACTTTAACAGCATGTTTGCACTGTTTTCTGCTGCTACTTGTGTTTTTTTAAATTCTGTGTGTGTATGCTGCACCTTATTGTCGAAAAAAGTTCCTAGTCTGCGAATTACATTCAATGACAATGGCAATAAAAGTTGTTCTGATTCTGATTGTGAACAGAGCTGGCCTTCCTGATCAGCTGATCCAGTCTCTTCCTCTTTGCTGATGATGATGGCTTTAATGATGGCTGCCACCTAGAAAGTTGTAATTTCATTTTCTTTGTTTGAAAATCTTCCAAAGCAAAACAGAAAATGTGGCTGAAACCTTTTGTCTCTCAGAAGTGATCTTAGTAGATTCAGTGACCAAAATTGGTATTTAAAACCCTGGTAGGTGATGTCATTGACCTTACTGCATTAACCTGTTTACATCATGTGAATGAGACTATTAACACCCCCCACAGAGGTCAAAGCAATAAATTCAGACTGTTTAAAGTGGATTTGAAATATTATAGTTCATATTTTACCTGCTGTAGATTGTTAATAAAATATAATAAAGATTAGTTCTAATCAGATAATGAGTCAGTGGTTAGTCTGAGGGAAGCCAAGACAAAAAGGAATGCAGATGTCTTTAAACAACATCAGTTTCTAAACTTTCACTGTGATTTATGTAAATGCTAATTTAAAAAGCTTTATATCACTTTATTTTTTATGTTTATTAGAAAGTGTAAATTGCAACAGCAGCAGTTAGCTGTAGCACTTCTATTACAGCCTTGGGCACATCTGGTTAGAATATCATGATATTTCTGCTGGAATACATTTATAGAGTCAAACTGATGGTGTGAATTTTTTTAATAATAAAAAGTTGTTTTAGGAAGAAATAAAAAAAAAGCAGAAAATCCCACATGACTGCACGTGTTTTAGAGTGTTAATAATATGCTATTTAAAGGAACCAGACACAGCAGTGTTATCTAAGGAGAAGCTTTTAAAAGGCAAACAGGAAGAAAATAGGTGATGCAGAGGAAGAGGAAGGTGTCAGACCTGCTAATTACATCCACCAAAGGTTTCAAACAGCAGGTCTGCAGGTTAAACTGT
Source organism: Callopanchax toddi (assembly GCA_006937965.1). Lineage (NCBI taxonomy): Eukaryota > Metazoa > Chordata > Actinopteri > Cyprinodontiformes > Nothobranchiidae > Callopanchax > Callopanchax toddi. The sequence continues at coordinate 670,985 of SSNR01000303.1, forward strand.
AACGTTCTCTGGGGGCATTCAGGACTTTTAGGCACAGCTGCTGGTGATGGATGGACCAGCACACTGGACAATTAAAGAAAGGTCATCAACAGCTGCTGGCTCACACCTTCTCATGTAGAAGATACAACTTCAACAAATACACAGAATCCTAAAATTATTATTACAATTAGATTGGTATAATCTGCTGGCTGGGTTTTCCATTTAGCTGCCAAGAGATGCACACTAAGTGTTTGCCTTTGATTGGGTGATTAGTTGTCATTTTTAGTGTTTAGTCAACATCAGTGGTCTTGAATAACCCATGGATTTTCTTATTCTTAATTTGGTCTTTTTTATTCAGTGAAAAGAGGAGATTGTGTTCCTTTTTGTTTACAGCTTTGGGCCATCTGTGGTAATCTGTAAGTATGAGCAGAGGTCTGCTTCACAGATATTACAGTCTGTCACTGTAAAGGGCATAGGCTAAATTTCATTGAATAAATTACACAGAAGTTGAAACAAAACCAAACAGATGGTAGCTGTAGTGCCCACTGGCCCACAGCAACACCTTTAGCTTCTCACAGCTCAGGTATGATTTATCTGGAAAGGCTTCACAGGAACATGTGTTAATAAATCAGTTTTAAATAAAAATGCCCTGGAATGGGCTCTGTGCACGCAGCTACGTGACGTAATTTCCGGTAGAAGGTCAGGATGGACGTAAACTTCCAGTAGCCGCTGGAAGCACATACTGTGCTTGCTAGTTTCCTTTCGGGAGCTTGTAAATCTTTCTTTTTTTGTAAATCTTTCTTCTTTTTTTGTGCGCGGCCTTCTATGTAGAGCTTTTATGTGTTCGTGTCCTAAACATGACATGTACACTGACAAAATTAGCGTTTCAACAACTTACTGACAGCAGGTCTAACCACCACTGCTGTGTGCCGTTCTGTACGGTATCAACAAGATCAACTTCCCACCTCCCATCTTTAGCACGGAGACCGGAAGTCTCGTACCATCCTCACGCCAAACACGGAACTGATGCGTGCACAGAGGCTATATAGGATGAATTGATTTTCTTAAGAAGCTTTGGTCTGATGTGTGTTGATAAAGTGTTTGAAAGTAGCAGACTTTGCATGATGGGGATCTTTTAATAGAATAAAAGAGGAGATCTTAGGCACTGGAACTAGTCATTACCATCCATCCATTTTCTGTAGCTGCTTATTCCTCCACAGAGGGTCGCGGGGGAGCCGGTGCCTATCTCCAGCGGTCAAGGGGCGAGAGGCGGGGGACACCCTGGACGGGTTGCCAGTCCATCGCAGGGCCACACAGAGACGAACGAGACAAACAACCACACACCCACTCACACCCAAGGACAATTTACCAGCCCAATTAGCCTGACAGTCATGTTTTTTTGGTCTGTGGGAGGAAACCGGAGTACCCGGAGAAAACCCACGCATGCACGGGGAGAACATGCAAACTCCACGCAGAGAGGCCGCAGAGCCGGGACGCAAACCCACGACCTCCTTGCTGCGAGGCAACAGTGCTAACCAACTGCGCCACCATGCAGCCACTAGTCATTACATCTAGCATTTCTTTTTTTTCTTGTTATCTTTCAACCTGAAAAGGGTGGCTAGCCTAGTCTGCTGGAGGAGTCTTGTTGAAGAGTGAGGGAAGGACGGATGGAGGATCAACAGGTGGATCAGTGTCTGCAGTGATGTGAACACGAAACCGGTCTCATGTGATGAAAAAGGAGAAGTCAAAAGGCAAAGATTTTTATTTAAGGTTCAGTCTATTGTGAGTCAATGTTTGGGGAAAACAAGATGGTGCCTGTTAGGCTTGCTGTCTGTCACTGTTGATGTTTTGCTTTATTTTGTTACCTGTGCTGAGTGTCACCAGAAATGGAACATCTCTGATGGTGTATGATCGCCAAACTTTACTGAATATTTGTCTCTCTGCAAACAATCTATTGAAGTTGGACTTGAGCTGACACAAAGCTTTGCCTCCGTTTCTTTTGGGGTTTCCTGTTCCCCTGTTCGGACTCCACCTCTCCAGTGAAAGTGTGCCATTGCTGCGGTCAGCTAATGAGGCTTTACAATTAAGAAAACTTGAAAAATGTGGGGAAAGAATTTTGAGAGTGTTGGTAACATAAGAAAAGTGTTTTATTAGAAAGATTTTCATGATAAAAAGGTTACTCTAAAATAGACCAAAGCTGACAGAATTTTTCAAAATGGCTAATAAATAAGTTGGACAGAGCTAGTTCACTCACACACCAGACCACAGCACACACACACTGTGATGTCGGGTCAAGACAATCCAACATCGGAGCAGTCCAGAGCACTCTTAACTGACCACACATGACAGGAATGTCTGATAAGATTATCTTTAGAGCTGTTACGGTAATTGGGGCAGTTGTCAAATCAAGTTTTTTTCTATTTAAGGCAGCTGGCCATATTGTTTTGCAGCAGCACTTTAAAACAGTAATCCATGCCTTTGTTTCCACTGGGCTGGATTACTGTCACTCACTCTCTACTGGAGTCAGTGAATCATGTATCTCTTAGTTTCAGAAGGTACAAAATTCTGCAGCATGTCTTAAGTTTAATCACATTTCTCTTGTTTTAGCCTCCCTACACTGACTGCTGGTATATTTTAGAATTCATTTAAAAGTTATTTGACTTGCTTTTAAAGCTTTAAACTGTAGCGCCTCCCTCACCCTGCCTGTCAGAGCTGCTGCACCCACACGTCCTCCTGCTCCAGTAGATCAGCAGGTCAGCTCCTGAGTGTTCCAAAGACTGAGACCAAGTTCAGAGGAGACCACTCCTGGTCTGTGGCAGCGCTGAAACTATGGAATAACTTTCCCCTGTACATCAGCCTCTTCCCTGTCTGATTTTAAATCTGTTCCTAAAACCATCTCTTCTCCTTTAACACCATCTGAGATGTTCAATTTTCATTTTTAGTTTTAAATTTTACAATAAAAAATGTTCGCAGTTTTTAATCTTTACTTTATTTACAGTTTCTTTTTATTTTAATTTATTTTATGATTACAAATTGTTTGCTGTTTTTATTATATTTTGCTTCATATCAATTTAATAATTGGTTTGATTATTGTATCATTTTGTTTTTTATTCTGTGTAGAGCACTTTGCTCTTGTGGGTTTAGAGTGCTTGCTTCATAAATAAAGCTGGTATGGTTCTAGTCCTCACAAGATTGTGAATAATCAAGTTTATTTTCCTCCACAGGGTGACCAGATTCAGCTTCAGAGACAGGGCGAGGAGCTCAGACATCAGGAACAAACTTGGAGTAAAGTTTCTTCTCCTGACTCTGGGGTTGACCCATACACGCCACATGGGTTCCCTCTCTGGGCTGACCTGGGAACGCCAGGATCCCGGAGAAGCTAGTGGAAGTGGGTGGAGAGAGGACAGTCTGGGCTGCCTTGCTTGCACTGCTGCCCCCATGACCTGGACCCAGATAAGCGGAAGACTATGAGATGAAATGAGATCACTTTTAGGCTAAACATTTTCTAAAACAATCCTAATTCCTTCTGACTGCTTCCACGGACAGTGAAAATTTAAACAGCTTGTAACAACAGTTTTCTTAGGGGTGCTGCATCAGGCACCTCTTAAATGCTAATCTTCTCTCTTGTCATTAGTGCAACTGCCTGAAATGTCACATGAATTAAAGTAAAAAGTCACGTCACATCATATTTAACAGAACAAGCCGTAATGTAAAAGAAGTTTCTGGTACAACTCATGATGAAGCGCTTGATTTTAACCTGAAGGTAAAATGAAGTTAAAGTCACAGCCACTGAATGTAACATCTAATCCCCTGGTTTAATCCCAGCCTGAAGAGAGCATCAAAATGCTGACAAACTAATGCTGCCATACATGAAATGGGAGAGAATTGCTCGGAAGAAATATGCATTTTCTTAATTTAGTTTTAAAGGCGATGAGAGGTGGCTGCATGCAGAGATAATCCAACCGGCTCCATGTTGACGGAGCTCAGGGAGTGTGTTGGAATCTGTGTATGTGTGTGTGTTTCACCCAAACCTGGCCAGACAGTAGTTTAAATGTTTAAAGGTATGTCTACTTTTCTCTGACAAGAATTCCGGAATGCAGCACACTCTACTACCAGCTCTTCTCTTGCTCAGTCTTGCTCAGGAGCCTTTTCCATCAGTTTTTTTGCACCGGGGTCTCTACGCTGTCAGCTTTTGACAAGCAGGGAACAGCTGTTCAGCCTCATCTTCCCAGGTGTCCTTCTGCGTCCACAACCGACAGTCTACAGTGTGCACTTAAATAGCATCACACTGCTCATAAAGAGGGTAGAGGGGCTGGGGCTTGGAGCACAGACTCTCATAGGATCTGAAAACATCAAACTTGAGTTTGGAACTGGATGTGATTCTGCTATTCTTCATGTATTTATCATTTTTTGGGTCCTATTTAGTATTCACTCAGTGTACTTTCTTGAGGTTCTGTGATAAAGTACCTGGTTAAGAGGATTTGATCTTGGTGTTGAGATTGAATTATGTGACATTACTTGATTGCTGTTACAAAACCAATGACTAACATAAAGAAATGTAAAAACAAAAGTTTCAAATTGTGGTTCATCTTTGTGTGGCAGAGTGAATTCTGCATATTTACCCTGCATAGGAAGTCAACCAATCACCATTCTGTTAACTATCAATAACCAATGCCAGCTGTTGTCATCATGATCTGATGTAGACTTCCTCACCTGACTACCATCATCTGTGCAGGTTTGAGTTGTTTCAGCAGCTTCTGTAACATTTTGCTCAGGTAAAAGGGACTTAGATGATCCTGTCCTGGGTCTCCCTCATGTGGATCAATACTGCGTGCTCCATCTCTTATTGTTGCTCCACATGCTGAGTTGTGTATTAAATTAGTGTGTTGCATCAGGAACACACAGTTAGCTGGCTAAGCTGAACACAACCTCTGAGTATGAAGAGAAGTTGTCTTGTTGGTAAGTGATGTTGACTAAATGCACTGCTTTAAACCCTGCATGTTTTTATTTAGTTGTCTGGAAGAAAACATTAAACATGTAACGATTTAAGCAGCTTGTGCAGCAAAAAAAGGGCATTCACCAAGCTTATCACTGAACCATGTAAGTGCCAGGGAGTTTAGCGCAAAAGAGGAGTTTCCAAAACTATGATGGACAATACATTTGGTGAGCAGAGAAAGCTCTGTTTGTCAGCTATGTGATGTTTTTAACTTTAATATGTATATTTCACATGCAACACACCAGCTCTGTTTCAACTTGTAAGAAGAAAAAAAGATAAATACTATTAGTGTGTGTGTGCGTGCACATGAGACACAAAGAGCAGTGTGTTGTGGACAAATGGAGCTCTGTGTCCTAACTGACCGGCTACTTTCACCTTGGCGTAGAGCAGCTTGATGTGTCTATTGGCTGAGTGAGTGTATGTCACAGCACGCCACAGCCAAAGTTCAAACAAACTGAACTTTGACCTCTGCAACATTTTCACTGTGTTGCATGGGGAAAATGTGTAAAATTAAGGGGGGCCCAGAAGATAAAGTTTGGGAACCACTGGCTTAAATAGTGCCATGATACCCACCCTACACTTAACAACAACCAGTAACCATTTAATATACTGTAGCCCAACATTGTTTGAGATGGTAAAAACTGCAGGGGTTGAAACTGGCTTTTAAAAATGCAGGGGAGTTGTGCCCCCACCCCCTCCAAAAATTACATTCATGGCACATGCCTTTTACTGTCTGTGTCACCAAAATACGTTTGATTAATATGCTAACACACTCAGTCTAATATATTTAATTTGTGACATATTTAGTCTTTCTATTTGGACAGACAATGCACAGTGTGAGGAAGAATGTACCATGCCACACTGACAGGGGGCAATACCGAGCCCCATAGGCACAATGATAACAGGTCACTGCACGCTCTTCTTCTGTTGCTAAACAAGGTGTTGGACTTTAGATATCGCTGTGAACAAGTGAGCAATACAAATGTTGAATTTTTGAATGCATGAGACAGGAGTATGACTCATTCTATGAGTGATGTCATCATAAATGCAACAGGATGACAAAAAGTGGAGGTAAAACTCTGGCAGAAGTGAGAGAAAATGAACATATTACAGCATTACAGTATCAGTGTTCAGATGAAAACTCATTTTGAAATTTTTTGTTGAATTGTTTAAGTTAATAAATAAGAACTTAAAAAAATCAATTAAGATCAAAATTGAAATTTAAGCTTCTATTTTGGGTTCATATATTTGTACATCTAATTTCAGAGGGGTCGATGCCTCACCATGAACCTCACCAGTCATGAGCCTCACCAGTCATGAGCCTCACCAGTCATGAGCCTCACCAGTCATGAGCCTCACCAGTCATGAGCCTCACCAGTCATGAACTCACAGTCATGAACCTCACCAGTCATGAACCTCACAGTCATGAACCTCACAGTCATGAACTCACAGTCATGAACCTCACCAGTCATGAACCTCACCAGTCATGAACCTCACAGTCATGAACTCACAGTCATGAACTCACAGTCATGAACCTCACCAGTCATGAACCTCACAGTCATGAACTCACAGTCATGAACCTCACCAGTCATAAACCTCACAGTCATGAACCTCACCAGTCATGAGCCTCACCAGTCATGAACCTCACCAGTCATGAACCTCACCAGTCATGAACCTCACCAGTCATGAACCTCACCAGTCATGAACCTCACAGTCATGAACTCCAGTCATGAACCTCACCAGTCATGAACCTCACCAGTCATGAACCTCACAGTCATGAACTCACAGTCATGAACCTCACCAGTCATGAACCTCATCAGTCATAAACCTCACCAGTCATGAACCTCACCAGTCATGAGCCTCACCAGTCATGAACCTCACCAGTCATAAACCTCACCAGTCATAAACCTCACCAGTCATAAACCTCACCATTCATAAACCTCACCAGTCATGAACCTCACCAGTCATGAACCTCATCAGTCATGAACCTCACAGTCATGTACCTCACAGTCATGTACCTCACCAGTCATGAACCTCACCAGTCATGAACCTCATCAGTCATGAACCTCACCAGTCATGAACCTCACCAGTCATGAACCTCACAGTCATGAACCTCACCAGTCATGAACCTCACAGTCATGAACCTCAACAGTCATGAACCTCACCAGTCATGAACCTCACAGTCATGAACCTCATCAGTCATGAACCTCACCAGTCATGAGCCTCACCAGTCATGAACCTCACCAGTCATGAACCTCACCAGTCA
>SSNR01000303.1:686734-713341 GCA_006937965.1 Callopanchax toddi
TTAAAGTGCCTGTGACTCCATATTTAAATCACTTTATATTAAACAGGTGTAATCTTTGATGCCTCTAGATTAGCGTTGCACCATTATAACTCAAAATACGCTGTAATTATTTCCTAACGAGCAACTCAGAGATCAGAAGAAAGCGCCGCCTTCCGGTTCTGCTGGGTTTCTCCTTATTTGGCAGCCTGACACTTCTGCTGCAGCAGGGGGCAGTGCCGTCGCGTGAAAGAGAAACGAAACTGAAACTAAACACTACACGGTCTATGGGCAATGGCGGCGGCACTGCCTCGCTCCAGGTGTCGTGAACGTGCATGTGGGAGGAGAATTTACCATATAAGCAAGTCCGGATCACTATGACCTCATAGCGGGCTGGAGTGAAAAAAACTGTTTGAAACCTGGGTCTGAAATCTAGAAGAGCTACTCACTGGCTGTACTAGGAGACAGATGGACGCCGTTTTTTGCTCTTTCTGGCAGGTTTAAGGTGAGAACTCAACGTTGCAACATGATAGATAAGTCAGAAAACATGGAAACCGATGTCATGGGCACTTTAAATCCACAATAAAAGGAAGGCTTTTTTCCTGAAAGCTTGAGGACAAAATGTTCTCGTTATTTGAAACAGTTTGATAAAGACTTGGTAGTTGAGTTAAACTTAATACTGTGGTTCAGGGGGATTTTAATTCAACAACAAAAACAAAAATCAAAAACAGAAATTTAGACTTTTTTTTCTTCAGCAATTTATTCAGATGTAAGGACCCTACAGGGAGGTGCAATGATTATTTACTTGTTTGCCATTGAGTAAATATTCCCTCACCTCTTATTTAACCTTTTACTGCTAAGTGCTCATTAGAGGAGTTGGTGTAATAGAATGGACTGCATTTCATCCTATTTAAATAAAATCACAGGGAGTGCCTTTAAAACCCTGCTGTGGTTTGCAGTGATGTCCCATATTTTGCAGGATACCAGGATAGCGAACGTCACCAATAATATTAATCTGATGATTCATCTTAGGCCCAGTCCGTTTCAGGGATTTATAAAGAAAAGGAAACGTACGATTCATATGGGGGCCTCAGTTGAAAAATAACTGAAGAAACTGCTGACTAATATAAAAAATGTTATAGATCTGATTGACTCAAAGTAAAGGATCGTGCAACGGTAAAACTGAAATTGTTGGATGATAAGTAAGATGCAAAAAGCACATCGACATTCAGGAAAACAGCAACAGGGTTTTGGAGGAGCCACTTTCTCACACAGCTAATCAAAAGCAGCCTTTGGAAACCTAAAGTGCTGCGTAAGCCAGCAGTCATCGGATGCCAGTAAATCAGAGAGATCTGTGAAAACGTGTTTAAAGTCACATTAGTGAGGTCTTCCAACAAAACAACAACCCTTAAGCTTAATATTCTGGACACTTTTCATTTCATATAACCTTTGTCTTCACGTATCCAACTTCCTGCCATCGTCCACACCTTTGGTACAGGGACCAGATTTCATTCAATCCAAAGTGCGTGTTCCTGGTTAAGCTCATTCTCATCCAGTGGCGGCTGGTGAAAATTGTTTTGGGTGGGGCGCATTTTTGCTAGTCAGTTTTCAGATGCGCAAAAAAAAAAAAAAATCACATATCACCAATAGGGCAGGGAATGATAATATTTTCATCTGACTGAATATTTTTCTGGTAAAAATCCCTAGTACCACCAGTTCTCTAGAAATGTGGAGCTGTTAGGTCTAATTCTACACACCAAACAGTAAAGAAATCATAAAGTCTTCATGAGGAGACCTTAGAATAATATCAATATAATCAGATACAAATAAAAAACAACCAAAATGTGGTCACAACAGAAGTTGTAAAAGTTTCAAGGAAAAAACAACCTGGCAAAGTCAAAAACATTACTTAATATTCACAATTAGCTTTCTACTGACACCACAAATAAATAAATCCATCTCTAACTAATACAGTCAGATAATTAATGTTACAATTCAGCCAACAACCACTAACCAAGCAAGTCATGACAATCAGCTCAACTAATGAAGTGAATTAACAACAAAATAAAGTCAAATCCACTGATAAGTCCCATCAAACCCAGTCAGACCAAACTTCCTTAAAACGCCATAATAATTTAATGAAAAGTAGAGAAAACGCATGAAAAATGGGCTAAACTACATAAACCAACGTATTCAATCAGCAGTATCTGTATTTCTCTAACATTCGGCATACACCTCAACAAACACATGTCGCTATTTAAGGTATAAATTCACTCATCAGGACTTAGCACTGCTAGCCGCGGCTAGCTCCGCCTATGGGGTTTTTGAATGGGAAAATCCGTGACAGACACATAGTCATTAAGAAAAGAAACAAACAAACGAAGTCACTCACCACTGAGTTGATTAAATCAGGACAAATGGAATCATTCGGCTTGTTTTCACAAGCAGGAAAGAAGGATTCTTTGAATAAAAATCCATTTTCTACCCTCCATTAAAAAGAGAGCAAGAACTTCCGGTTTCGGTCTGAGCAACACTCCAGACTCCTGCTGTTGTGCGCATGTCACACAGGGACGCTGAAGACCTGCGTCCCGAGCGATCTCCTATTTTTTGCACTCAGTGCGCATGCGTCAGGAGCAGAAAACAATGCGCTATGTTGGGACGGCGTCCCGTCCAGACATGCGCAGTAGAACCCAGAGAAACACGACCTATCGGTCCAGTAAAAAATAGTTAGAAAACCTTTCTAAACTACACCTAAATGCAGATTATACACAGCACTTATTGTATATATAATAGATGGCTCCTTTAGTTTTATTTTTATGTTAGTTTTTTTATATTTTGTGATGCCTATTTCTCTTCTTCTTCCTCTTGGGACTGGTGGGGCGGTGCCCGAGCGCCCCCTATGGACGGGCCGCCACTGTTCTCATCCTTTTTCTAACACCCAAAGTGCTGGTCCCCGGTCCCAAGACCAGGACAAACACCACATAGCTCCTTCCCAATCAGAGGTTCAACTACCAACACATTTCATTTACTTAAATTCTGTAGCTTTTTAGAACCTTATCATGTGTAAATTGCTCAACACATATTGCTCCTAAAGAAGCTAATGTTGATTGTTGATATAAACACACTGACAATTCTACACCACACAGTTATAAGGAGGAGTTATAATGTTCTATAATATAAGGACCAACGCTCTTGCATCACCAGGGAAACACTGATGGCACAGCAATGAGCAGACTGACATTCAGCAGCAACAGCATTGGACGGTTCTGTAGCTGTGTGCTGAGAGTTTTTGGGTTAAACTTTTAGAAAAATGAACTGGGAAGTAAAGACTCAACAGCCCAGTCTACTTAGTGCTTCACAATATTTAATGAAGAACACATCCTAACAAACGATGGCTACAATGAAGCTGTGTCTGCTCTTAGGTACACATTCTCTCCATATAAATATATATATATATATATATATATATATATATATATATATATATATATATATATATACACACACACCTTTTTTTAATGTACACATGATAATTTAATAATACAGATGCCAGGTAAGCATTTTGCTTAGCCAATCAATATANAGTGAAAGAATTGGTCCCTTTTGTTAAATTGTAAATGGCTTGTATTTATAGAGTGCTGAACACTCCCCAAGGTGCTGTACAACACAATCAGTCATTCACCCATTCACACACTGGTGGTGATAAACTATGTTGTGGTCACAGCTGCCCTCGGACACTCTGACGGAGGTGGGGATGCCATGCACTGGTGCCCTTCCAGGTCCCTCTGACCACCACCAGTTGGGTGAAGTGTCTTGCCCAAGGACACAATGACAATCTAACCCAGGCAGAGCTGGGGATTGAGCTGGTGACCCTCTGGTTGCCAGACTGGCCACTCTACCAACTGAGCTATATGTCGCCCACATATAGCTTTTGTTGTTAATATTTACCATCCAGCTTCTTGAGCCAGACTCTTTTCTGTTAAGAGTTTTTATTTAGTGTTATCAGCCACCCTGTACCATTTGACCTGGTTTATAATGGATTCAGTTAACTGGACATAATAGTAGTTTTAAGTTGACTTGTTTGCTTGTTTGTCTGAAGATAAACAACAGTTACTTCTTCAGCTGAGTTAATTATTACCCTGAAAAGGAACATTTGTAAAATGAGGACACCTCCACAGTGAAGGAAAAATAACAACAAACCAACCTGCCTCTCTCACAGAACCATCAGCCCAAATGCTTCATGGGAACATTTGGCCTGATTGGCCTAAAAGACAGGCTGCATTTCAAATTTTGGTGAAATAATAGAGAAGAGATCTGATTACTGACCTGATGAATGGAACATTTCTCCTGATGGCCTAGTTTCATGTGCGATGGCAAACATAATATTTGTTCCCTCCACTATTACAATTTCCCACATCTCTCTATTATGACATTATATTGCAAATGCACTTTTATAGAGCCTTTTTTCACCTACCATATGTTCCTTATCCTCACATTTTTCCATTCTCTAATGTTAACCCCTTTTGCATTCTAAAACCCCCAACAGGTTTGTAGGACACATAGTTTATAGGTTAACGGTAAAATGTTTTATCTTGAGTGAAATTAAAGCACTGATTGCAAAAGTTGGGGTCAGGTCCCCTATATAATAATGATGGATTGGATTTATATAGCGCCTTTCAGGACACCCAAAGCACTTTGACAGAAGCTCCATTATTCAGTCATGCACACATTTACACCGGTGATGGTAAACTATGACTAACCTCTGTGGTCACAGCTGCCCTAGGGCAGTCTAACAGAAATGAGGCTACCATTCTGCACCATCAGCCCTTCTGACCACCACCAACATTCACACACAGTCACACAGGCAAGTTGGGTAAAGTGTCTTGCCCAAAGACACAATGACAATGTAACCCAGATGGAGCTGGGGATTGAACTGGTGACCCTCTGGTTACCAGACTGGCCACTCTACCAACTGAGCTAAACGCCACCCCAATGTGATCATGTAACACCTGGAGGAGCTTCTTGAGAAGATTTACAAACATTAAATAAAATGTAAAAAGTTATCTACAATAATATATTTAGTTTAAACTTTTTTTTTTATTTGACCAGAAAAAGCTGGTTGGCCAACTCTGAGTCAGGAAAGAGGTCATACTTCTAGTGGAGGAGTTTAATATCCTGCACTTTCTATCCACTCTGAATCATTTCTTTTACATCTCAATAACAGGTCAAAGCTCTGCCTTGATCAAACTGACCCTTACTTTAAGTGCAGCTGTTGTTCTTCCACCCCCTCATCCAACCTCCTGAAGTTAAACTTTCCTTTCAAGTGGGCGGGGCAGTAGCTTATCTAAGCCCCACCCACCTCTCTTCTCCATGTGCCTTCGCAAGTGGGTCAGTGGGTCTTCAGGGCCTCAGATGAAGGGAGTAAATAAAGACTTGTGGTCATCGATGAAACCATTTACAAAGCAACGTTTGCTAACGTTTGTGAGGATGAGCGCTCCCGTAGTTTTTAAAGGGCAGGGCTGGGCTCAGGTAAACAAAGGTGCTCATTATTGGCTCTGTCTTCTAGAGAGGAGTGGTCTTTTCCCTTCTTGACATCAGCAGGGGAAGATTTTTAAACCACCTGTTTTAGCATTAGTTCAAAACACATTTCCCAAAAATGAGAATAAAGAAGTGAAAATGGTGGAAATATTTGAACACTTTTGGGTCTCAGACAGTCTTTGGACTGATAAAAGATCTTTAGAAAGTGATTTTTGCACAATAGGGGACCTTTAAGTTTCTCGGGGTCTTGTTCACGAGTGAGGGAAGGAGGGAGATTGACAGGTGTGGGGCAGCATGTGCAGTGATGCATGCTGAACTGGTCTGTTGTGGTGAAGAAGGAGCTGAGCCAGAAAGCAAGGTTCTTGATTTATCAGTCGATCTATGTTCCAATTCTCATCAATGGTCATGAGCTTTAGGTAATGACTAAAAGACTGAGATCATAAATACAAGCTTCAAAAAGGAGTTCGTTCTGCAGGATAGTTGGGCTAAGCCTTAGTCTTAGGCATGTCCTGCCAGCAGGAGGCCCCTGTGTCCACCCAGGACACGTTGGAGCTGGTGGAGGTGGTGGTCTGGGACTCCCTAGTATGGATGCTGCCCCCATGACCTGGACCTGGATACATAAGCGGAAATAGGTGAGGCAAGGCGAGGATCCAAAGATGAAAATATTGGACACCACAGTTTTAAAGCCCATCTGCTTTTGGTGTGACAAACCTATAATAGTCTCTTTGATGTGGCGTAAAGATAATGGTAAACCTTGTTTACACACATTTGACACAAACCACCTTGTGAAGTGTAGCTGAAACTCCCAGTAACTGCGCTCATCTTTTAACATGGCTCCTGGTTGTTGTAGCTTCTGCCTTGTAAACTTTAAAATGAACAAAGAAGCAATAAAAATGTTCTAAAAAGGACATAGTCACAATCCTTTTTTATCTTTTTTCATCTAAAATTTGGAAGTGAAAATATTTGGCCTCCAGCACAACAATGATTATTTATAAGTGCTTGTTTTGGTTTTTTCACCCAACAGCTGGCATGTTTACAGAGGTTTCTGGTAAACTAACTACAAGCCATATGGACAAAATTATCCAACCATAACCAGACTTTATTGATGTTGCTTTGATCAAATCTCATTAACATTGAACAGTAAGAGCACCTCAAGGCCTTGAACATCTCCCGATACAATAGAAATGCCTTTTAGCTCCACAAATGACTCCGTGATTGAGCTAAACATGCTGATATGCATTTTTGAGAAGAGTGTAGAAGGACATTAGTGGTTTGGTATAGCCAGAGGGTTGCAGGCAGATTGGTAATTTGCAATGATTATATTAAGAAAGTGAGTAATACTGACTTAAAATGGAATAAACATGAGTGCTTTATGTACCCTAACATTATGCTCTCACACCCCCTCACACTGTTACAAAGAAATTGGGCTTCTGAGAATACATAATTACTTGTTTTATTCTTGGCTTAGCTTATAAAAGATTAAAAATATGTTTAAAGCAGGCCTCTCACCAAGTTGTTGCAGAAGTGCTTTGTGTGCCAGTATCGGAAGTACTTATCACAAAGACTGATATCTGAGAAATGGCTGCTCATGGATGCTCACCGTTATTCTGCCAAATTTGTCAAATATAACATCTAAACTCTGTTCAGACGTGCCGAGCAAGTGAAACCCAGAGGAGTCCTCTAAGGAGGAGATTGAAGGGATCAAACAGCGCGGCATGAAAAAACATGGGCTTATGAGAAGTCTACAGAGAAATGGTTTGCTGGCCTTGTGCCTTTTGATATCAGTTTGAATTAGAATGATATTATTGATTTTCATGAGAGCAGCTTGACAATGTGCCTGCAGACAGTTCCTGGAAGAGTGAAGAGACAGAAGCAGAAATAAAAGCATGAGGGACAAAAGTGAGGCATGATATGAGGAACTGGCAGAGAAAGACAGAGGGAGGAAGGGAGAAGAAAGCAGACAAAAGGAGGGGTGACAGATAAAGGAAGGCGGAAGCATGAGTTAGGGGTCTGCTTGCAGAAATAGAACAACTCCCCAATCAATTGTGTGCCAGTGGCCCTGCTGTGAGACTGCAGGGAATCCCTCATCAGGAACCCATAAAAGAGAGGATGTAATAGGACAATACATTAGATAAATGGCATTTACTGCTATGGAAACGACTCCAACCTGGCTGGAGGTTGCCCACCGTGCTGGCGGCAGGTTTGTATTTATAGTTCTCTCCTGTATCTCTGTGTGTAATTTCTCCTCGACCCTCCTCCTCTCCAGTCGTTTTTCTATCCTTCCTTACCTCCCTTGGTCCTAATGATCTTCCATCTGATACCCAGCCACCCACATTCCCATGCTGCCCCTCCTTTGCAACCAGTTCTTGGCGTCCATGGTGTTCCAGCATGGGCTGCTGGCAACTCACCATTTCCTGTTAGTGCAAAAATGACCTGCTGGTGGACTAAGTGTTGCCTGGGAAGCTGCCATGAAGCCAAGCATCAAACAAGTCAGGACTGTGTTCAGCACTGTGGTGAGACTTGACAGACATAATTACTGATCATTTCAGGATTGGATTATTAATTAGTCATTACTTGGATCTCAGCCCTGGCTGCCTGCTTTAATTACTGTCTGTTCTATATTTCATATTAATGTAACATAGATTCCTCAGTTGGCAGCATCTGGTGAGGAAAACACAGACTACAGTTTTTCTTTCTCTATTTGTCTTTCAACTCCAGGAGGGCAGGAAGTGACTGACTCTCCATTCACCTGTTGAACATGATCCTATACGTCTGAGACATAAATGTCTCGGAAAAACCAGCTAAATACTGTACAACAACTATTAACTACTGAGTTAAACATTTAATGTCAGAAATATAAAAAATCATTTTTAAAAAAATCTATATTTTAAACTGAATTATTTTCCATATTATGAAGTACCACAATAGTATCTCAAAAGCAGGGGTTAAATTATGAAACAGCCTAACAAGAATTAAAAGAAAGAACAAACATAAATCAGTTTAACATAAGATATATAAAAACTAATTTTAATAATGATCACTTTAAAAAAAGATCCTGTTATTTTAACTGGCAGGTAAAGATTTGTCCTTCCCTTTTTTACAGCTCATGGAGATTTTTCAGAATTGAGGGGTCAACAAAGGAAAAGAAAAAGGAGAAGAAATGAGTCTGAAAGGTGGGTGGTGGTAATCGGTAGAGTGGGCTTTAGGCTGAGCTCGAATCCAGCCAGGTGATTGGATCTTTTCCTCACAGGCAGAAACTTGTCTGAGAAATTCTTCTTCACATGAAGACACTCAAAGCTGGAGCTCTGGAATCGGTTGAACCAAACATCAGGTCTTGCTGACCACAATTAAAGAGATCTAGGAGGCAAAACACACTTAATCACTTCCTCAAAGTGAAGGGCCACTTGAATCATGCTCTGAGCAGGAAGGACAGGTTTAGATGACGCCCCGAACTGAGGCTTGTTCTTTTCTCAAAAGTCACCTAATCAATGACACATGGAGCTTCATTCCCAGGACACGGCCCCTACTGGTTCATCTGGAGATCCACACATGGGTTTGTCTCAGGGATTTTCAGTAGTTTAACAGAAACACATGGAAATAACTGAAAAGCTAACCAACTAAATAAATGACAATACAAATCAAAAACTGACACAGCATCACAATATGATTTAGGGGAATTTGAGGTATTTTGTCTCCATAATTAAAGTTTTGAACTCAGTATAAACTCTCTAATACAGCTGGAAGTTCTGTGTGCGTTCTTTCTTTGTGATGGTGGAGATTCAGCAATGAGTGAGAAAAAAAATCCACTTAATTATATTTTTCATTTATATATTTGTGTATTTATTCCAAAGAAAAACACATTTATCTTCATGAGTCACTAATTAGTTTAAAAAAAGCAATTTATTCTTATTATCACTTTTATCACCAACTACATTATTGAAACCTTTGGTGCATTATAATGTGTTCAGTTCACTTTTACAGTTTCACAGTCACATTGCTTCCTTTAAAACCTTATGTTCATTGTAAAAATATAAAGCATAGCTCTGTGTTGTTTAACGCAACAAAATATGATGTGTATTTAATTTCTTCCTCATTCCTTCGTTAAATATTTTTCTTGATATGGATTTGATTTGCTGGCTTCTCAACATTATGGAGGAAACTTTTTACACTCTCAAAATGGAGGAGGGGACTTCGCTGCTGAGACATAATGGATTGAATGTCTTGAAAGTCTGTATCTGGAGGTCTACAACTTTGGATTAATGATGATCAGGTGCATGCTCATTGGAATCTGCATGGGCCTGGTTTATCGGAAAATTATGGAACTAACAGATACAATTGACAGGATTCCTGTGCTTCGGGGGGGGGGATGCGTGCTTTGAGCACTGAAACGCTCGCGAGGAATGAGTTGTCTCGTAGGATTGTCTGCAAACAAACTCTGGCGTGGAGTGAATTACGATCGATGTGTCGAGCTACATGGATCAGGTTGGGATGGCCAGGATTTGGAATTTAGAAAGGATGTAGCCAGTGTGAAACAGACAGTAAGTTGACTGAAACAAACAGGGAGTTGCCTGCTCCAAAACACATTCTGCTATCTTATCTGGAAAGCCTGAATACTACAACCCCCACTCAACAGAGTGAATGAAGCGGCTGCTCAGCCCTCCTTTCTGCGCTCTCATCCTAACTTCTCCCCCCTCTCTGGAGTGAAGGTCGGTCAGCTGTGCTGAGTGTCCTTGCTGCTGGTGTAGATCCTGACCCACCCACCCTCCTTGACATGTTTTTTTCGGTTGTTGTGACCGTGTGTAAAATGCTACTCCATTCCTCTCTTTTGTTACCTTTTCTTCTGCTCCCATTTTTTCCCTTTTTATTGTTTTGCCCAAATATTGTATTAAAGTTTGCCCCAATATTCTTCTGCCCAAGATTTTAGTTTTTTGCCCAAGTCAATGTCCCATAATCTGAATTAATAATCTCATAATTTACAATGTAGATCCCCTGCTGGTACCCCCAAATCTCTGTTTTGTTTTTTATTTTCAATGTTTTCTCTGTTTTGTTGTTTTTGTTTATGTTGTAAAGGGCTTTGCATATCTGTGAAAGGCGCTATATAAATAAACTTTACTTACTTACTTATGGTCACATGACTTTAGACTGAACTTATTGATCAGCAGGGGGCGCTGTCGAGTATCTGAGGCCTTGAGAAATTAATCATTTTCCGTCTCAAATAGCTGGAAAGACCTGATCATTAATGCTTCTTCAAGAAACTAATAACAATTCTAACTCACACTCTGGCCAGTGAGTCGGAATGGTCTGACGCTGAATGGTGGAAAATGCCCAGATGATACCTGCAGGTTGATAGGAAATGATTTGCAGGTGTGATACTGCTCAGCCAGCACTTGGGGCTCAATCAGGGAGAGCCAGCTCAGAGACACACCTGTAAGGAGTGGATGCAGAAAAAAAAAGAAGCACAGAAACAGAGGAGAGAAAATAAAAGAAAGCAGGAAAACAGACAGCTCCACTGGCAGGAAACCCAACAGTTAGTTTATCATTACTAATAACTAATAACTAAATATAAGTTCAACTTTTGTGTTTCTTGTGTTGAAGTGAATCTTTCTCATCATTAGTTAATCAGTGCCTATATAGGCCCAGTCCCAATACTCGCACTTCCACCCTTACGGTCCTCTATAAAGTGCAACTGTAATTATGGGTAATACACTTTGCCGCACCAATGTGGACTTCAGCGAAGTGCATAGCAAGGGTGGAAAAGGGGGCGGGGACAAGGTCCGGAGTCTCCGCTCAAGAAAATCGGGACACCCCCTAAGCACTTGCGCACCTCCGCGGGAACACTCATTTGAGGGGAACAAGGGTGGAAGTGCGAGTATTGGGACCGGGCCAAAGTTCAAAAGGGCATGACTCTGTTACCTCTTTTCCACTACACTGGTGCTGGTGCCAGGTGCCGGTGCTCGGCCGGTTCTGAACTAGGAGCCGCTGAGAACCAGCCTGCCTTTCCACTATGCAGGAGCTCAGCGGGAGTCACGTGATAATACGTCACAGGTCACTCATTGCTGTGTCTATTTTTAGAACCCACCCCGACCTGACCCGCCTCATTAAAACACGTTATAATATTGACTGAAAGCGCTTTTATTTAGTCTGACCGTCTCCAAAATAAAAAAGTTATTTTTTACCGTCTCTAAAACGTGCTTATGCAAAGTTCAAAGTTTGCAGAGTACATAATTTCTCTGTCACGTTTTCTTTTATAAATCCTAAAGTTTGCAGAGAAAGTGACTCCTTTTCCGACCAGTTTTTTGTTTCATAAATTTTATAACAAATTATAAACATATATATTTATTTTATAAGATTTATAAATGAGGCCACAGTGGTCGCAGAGCGAGAACTGGACGTCTCTCAGCCTGTCATTACAGCTGCAGACGCTCTCTTTCAGCGTGGGCATGTGCGTGCGCGCACACGCACATGCACGCACGCACAGACACACACAATAATGGAAAATTTGGCTGGAAGGATCCCTGGAGGAGCTGTCCATGGTGGCTGGGGAGAGGGAAGCCTGGCAGGCTGTTGCCCTCCTGATCCAACCTCGGATAAGCGGAGGAAGACGGACGGACGGAAATTTTTGCAATAACGCAACCCCTGATTTGAACCCGCCCCAAACCGCCCTGCACTGAAGGTAAAAATTTCTTAACCCGACCCACGGATGACCCACGGTCCATAAAAGACAACCTGTGCATCACTAGTGTCCGCCTCCGCCATCTTCTCTTCAAAAGATCTCTTTTTTCTTCTTCGTGGGATTACGCCGCCCGCCACTTGTCACATCACGGGTTCCCATGCTTGGACCAGCAGCGTTTCGGAGCCGGTTCGGAACCCGTTTTTCCGGCACCCGTTTTCTTCAGTGGAAAAGTGCGGGACCGGTTCTGAACTCGGGCACCGGCACGAGAACCAGGAAAGTGGAAAAGGGGTATGTGATGGGGCCATGGCTGACTCTCTGTTTGACATTCCTAACCAGCTCTTAAAACAGCAAGAAGTAGAAAAATAAAAATTTGACTAGTTTTATTTAAAAAGCTGTCAAAATGTTGTATCCATAGCAGAGGAGACTGATTGGTTAGGATGTGATCTGCCTCACAGAGCTCACTGTTCATGTTGCCAACATTAGCTCAGCCCTAATATTAAACATATCTGCAAAAAGAATCAGGCATGCAAAGGATGCTGGGATTACACTGTCTGGGTTGGTGTTTTTGTGTGGGGGTGGGGATGGTTGGTGCATCTTGTATCCTGCTGCATCCTCCTCCTTTGTTCGCCCACACTGGACTTGATTGGTCTAAGGATAGCAGGGCAGAAACATGAGAGGAGCTAAATTTGTCTGCTTTGCTTTTTCTTTAGCTCATCATTTGACTTGTTTGATTCTGAAAAGTTTTCTCTTTCTGTAACTGACTTGACTAGTGATGTATTACTAGTTGTATAGCTATTGTAGCAGGATGATTGGCTGAGGCAACAGCCAATCACCTCAAGAGGGCGCCCTATAAAAAGGGTGAGATTATTGTGTTCGATCTGCAAATGGCAGCAAGGAGGGTCTCCCGGCCCTCCTTGCTGCCATCACTTCCAGGTGAGGTCGCTGGTTGTGGTGGCTGTGTTTGGAGCCCCTGCTTAATTTGTAAGTACCTCTATCCTCCTGCGTTAGCAGCCTGGGAGTTTGTTTTGTTGTTCATGATGTTCATGTTCTAGTGTTGGCTGGGCTCCACACTGTCATGCTGGAACTAAACCATGTTTTGTTTGTGTGTGAGCGTCACTGGGACGCCAGGTATGTACCCTGCCTCCCTCCTCATCATCCAGCCTTCATATTTATTATTTAGCCCATTTGGCTTATTTTATTGTCTGCACCTTCGCAGGAGGCTGCTGTTCTGTTTCTCCGTGGTTTTTATAAAAGAAAGTAGCTCCTTGTCAGCAGTGGAGCCGGTGGCGAGTGGAGGACGGCAGGATGCCGCAGTCTGGTGGGTGTGACAGCCTTTGGTCCGGTGGACCCTAACGAGTCGAGGAGTCGCGGACCAGATTTCCAGCTGGACTCGGTCCTCGTGAGGCCACAGCCGGGCACTCCAGCGAGCTGGGGCCATTCATCCTCCCTCACACCTGAGTGTGTGTGTGTGCACGAGAGTACGCACAGTGGTACACTCTGAGAACTGCCTGTAAAGGAGAGGAGCATTTTCCTATTCTTTTGTTTCAGTTTGACAGCCTGTTGTGGCCTGAAGAGCAACAGGCTGTCTGTATTTTAAATTTCTTTTAATTCAATTAGTCTGGTTTTTAACATTTTGTTTTCTTTTTTCCTCTAGGCTGAGAGCTGCCCGTGCTGACCATAGGCTGTGGTGGTGGGAGTTCTTCGTGTGTGTGTGTGTGTGTGTGTGTGTGTGTGTGTGTGTGTGTGTGTGTGTGTCTGTGTGACCTTCACTCTGCACGTCCTGGATGCTTGTCACTGTGTTTGGGGTGCGTTTAGTTTGTGGTTTAGTTGGCCTATGTGACCTTGGGTAAGCCTCAGCCTCTTTGATTTTATTTGTAATATTTTTAACCAATAAAGCATGTTAAAATCTTAATTCCACGTCTCCTGCCTATCCTGTAGAGTGGACCCTCGTGTCCTTTTAGAGTTCCTGGTGTGAAATTCCCCAGGTGGCGTTGCCTTTTTAAAGTTTTACCACACCTTGCTACACTATTATTAGTGTTGTTGTTTTTATGTGCTGTGCATCTACGACCAACAGATGCATAAACCAGTGAATAAATATTATATACCAGCTATTCTTCTACTTTAGAATATTAGCCACAGTGGACTGCCCACATCAGTATTCACTCATTTTTGTTTAGTTATTCTTCCCTTTGTATATCTGTTTTTTGTTTCTGTCCCTTACAGCCACAAATTAAATAGTGCACAAATAACATGTGACATATATGTAATATCCCAAAAATATAATTTAATGATGCTTTAGGATTCTCTTTTTTGTTTTTTTAACCCTGTGTCCTGTCCGGCTGTGGAGCAAACAGAATAGGTGTCTGAGTGTCAGGAACAAGCCCAACAGTGATGCTGTTTCAGGTGAGACGTTACAGCCACTGCTACATAATGCTCCTCCTGACTTGCGTTTAAATATAACCCCCAAAATCTTTATTAGATTATTTTTATGGTTGATTGGAATCCCAATGGACACGGAGCCTGAAAGGGAAGGGTACAGAAAGAAGGATGGGGAGAAATTAAACAGAAAAAGAAGAGAACAAGAGACATGAAGAATCCACTTCTAGACCTGCAAATAAAGCACAAACAAACAGGTAAACAAAACAGGGAGAAACATACAACAGCAACAAACAGCATATGAATACACAACAGTTGTGATATCCTTAAAATGTATCCAGTAAAGACTAATTCAAGAGAGTTCAGTGTCAACCACAGCCCCAGTCAATGTGTCTGAAAACACCCGAGTCCATTTTTATGTGAGCACCTTGTGAGCACCTTGTGTGTGTGTATATGTGTGCTTGTGTATGTAAGGTTTCTCTATAGAAACATTCAATAATAAGTTCAAGGAGCCACAGACCCGCTTTAGGATTCTCAAAATTTTCTAGAATGATTCTTATAGAATTTAAAAACTGAATCTAATGACTAGCAGAAAAAAAAATCTTGGTATAGGATAAGCAGTATTAATGAAAAGGTTTATAATTTACAACATAATCATTTTCCATAATGTGATGAGGAACACTGAGGTTCAAGATGAAGATCTTTTTGTTTGGTTCATTAGGAATATGTTTAGAATACATAGGTTTGTGCTGTTTGTGAGTCGTTCATATAGAAAGCAGTAACCTGAGGGTGATTGGCATCTTACTACAATGTCTCATAGTCACCTCCCTCTGGAGGTTTTCTGGGCACATCACACAGGTAGGAGACCCCAGGGCAAACCCAAAACTCATTGAAGGATTGTTGGAGGGATTATATATCCTCTCTAGACAGGGAACACCTAACTAGCTGGAACCGTGGAGATGGATCTTTGGGATTCCCTCCTGGATCTGTCCCCTCCACAACCTAACTTTGGATACACATCAGAAAGTGAATGTATGTGCCAAATCCAATATAGCTAGCAGAGTTGAAAATCATCTTCAGTCTTTGAAGTGGGAAATAAAGCTCTGCTTGGTGAAAAAATGAGGACTTGTTTATCCTGCTGAGTTGGTCCATCCAGAAAAAAAAAGAATGTTTTGGCCAAAGCAAATCTGTAGTTACAGTCTTAATCAGAATCCCACCTTCTAATTTGCTCGAAGTTGAGGAAATGTAGTTTTGATTTGACTTGCGTGTGAACTGCACTGTCTTTTAAATGATTTCCTATTTCTGTTTGCTTCTGTCCCTGACATCTGATACATGAATCATGTACATGTACCACTACACCTCTATTAAATGAAAGAAATTTTAATTAGTATTGAAGGTTGAACATTTCTAAGATCAGCTTCGGTCCTTGAGCGTCTTTGACCTGACGTCATGTCTCTGTCAGATGTGAGCATTCAAATTTTCAGAGACATAAAAGTTTTAGATTCAGCCCCTTGAGTAAAAATGTAATAAAGTACTATTCCTGATGTTGTTGACTGATGAAATAATCACTGAGGTAAACAACCAACAATGGATTGATCTGAAACTAATTGTATTCACAGAGAATATCTGAGAAATTATGGAAAGAATGCATTTATTTATTTTTAATTTCTGTGATCTTGATTGATGCCTGCTGTTGACTCAGGTCTACAAGGACATTCTCATTTACAATAAAGATGCTCCTCTGTGTGTTTCTGCGGTTCCCATTTATCCTGATGACTTCCTGCTTTACTGACACCCAAAAAGATTTCACAATCTATTGTACACAATAACACCTCCTCCTCTCTCCTTCACACTCTTTATCCACAATTGGAGGATGAATAATTAATTTCTCATTCACAGCAAAAGGGCAAACAGACTTACAATGTTGTGTATGAACAAGTACCCCTAACCCACAGACCATTGTCACGTTCATGTGTCCCATGGGAGCAATTCCAGCACAATTTCCTGAGCGTGAACAGTACACTGTCAGATCCAGGCCAGAGCCTCGGTTTCCCAACACAACCACTCCGGTCAAATAATGCACAGGAGAGGGAAGACATCGGGGAAGGCTTTGCTTTCAGGTAATGGCCCTCAGCAATGCCTATTCATTAAACAGAGTGTCTGAACAATAGAGCTCAACGTAATGCATCTGCTTTACACATCCTGCATTATTTATGAGTTTAGAAAAGCTTTATATTCAGATTGGGTTAAAAGCTTAAAGGTTGTTCAGGGACTTGTTTAATTCAACGCTGTACTTTTATCATAATGGTAAAATGCCAAAAGGAAACTGATTAAAATCTACTAAACAAACTTTTTTTTACTTTAAAGCAACAATAAACAAATGAACAGAATGTTCTAATGCAATAATAATCCTGCATCTGTCATCTACTGTGGATTCCTGTGTTCTATTTGCCTGTAGGGGGCAGTGTGTCCAAAAAAACACATGTTACAACATCACGTTTAGCTATGACTGGATATAACCACAAAAACCTAGGAGAGACCTTAGAGACACAAGATCCCAAACCTTTAACCCCCTCACTGAATTCACTCACCATGATCAGGTCATCCATCTACTGATGAACTCCAACCATTCATCCACCAATCTCCATCCATCTGTCCATCCATCCGTCCATCCATCCATCCATCTGTCCGTCCGTCCATCTGTCCATCCATCCATCCGTCCATCCATCCATCTGTCCATCCATCCGTGCGTCCATCCATCCATCCGTCCGTCCATCCATCTGTCTGTAGTGATACAGGGAAGGCCAAGGGCCCCTTATCACGCTTGCATACCTTTAAGACCGTAAAAAGGTCTGGTAACGCAAAAGAGAACCAAGACAGAGTTGTAGAAAAAAATACACAGTCTTTATTTTAGAATTAATTTAAAACATCAGTTTAAAATGACCCTCAACTAAACTGACCTTAAAGAAAAATAATGAATGAAAACACAAAAAAACAAAAGGGAAAATACTAAACTAGAGCTCAGAAAATAACCCCAAAACACTTAATGAACCCTCTAAAACAAACTAACCGGGAGCGCACTCCTACACAGAGACTTGGCTCTCTCGCACCCCGCCCCTTCCTCTAGGAGCTAAACTGGAGCAGTAACTGACCAGTACGCCAAAGATCCTCAAACCTGCACCCACACGCAATAATGTAAGTGCCGCGGCACGAGTCACGCACTTTAACGCAGACCTTCCCACCTAAATTGAGCAGCAGGGGCATGGCTGCAATGAATGAAACCAAATCACATTAGACACAATAAACCACCATGCAAACCACCATGCACCCGCTTCCATCAAAACATGGGTACTCACACGGACATCCACCTGCACCAGGACCTCCAGTAACCCGACAGTACAATCCAACTTGGCAACCGTGCACCAGCTCTGTTCACCTCCAACCATCTGATCCCCACGCTCCCACACACCCGTCTTTATCAGCTACGTAATCACCCAGCAATGTTAGACAGGTGTGCTGATATGTTCACTGACTGCCGGAGATGCGACCCTCACCGTAACCCATGGTTACATGTCCATCCATCCATTCGTCCAACTATCCGTCCATCCATCCATCCATCTGATCGTCCATCTGTCCTCCGTCCATCCATCCGTCCGTCCATCTGTCCGTCCATCCATCCATCCGTCCATCCATCCATCCGTCTATCCATCCATCTATCCATCCATCCATCTGTCCATCCATCCGTCCATCCATCCATCCGTCCGTTCGTCCAACCATCCATCCGTCCATCCATCCATCCATCTGATCATCCATCTGTCCTCCGTCCATCTATCCGATCGTCCATCCATCCGTCCGTCCATCTGTCCGTCCATCCATCCATCCATCCATCCATCCATCCATCCATCCATCCATCCGTCCATCCGTCCATCCATCTGTCCGTCCGTCCGTCCATCCGTCCGTCCATCCATCCATCCATCCATCCATCCATCCATACATCCATCCATCCATCCGTCTGTACATCCATCCATCCATGTATGTTTCTACACTGATGTGCTTTTAGGCAAGATCCACACCAGAATTCGGTGAGCAGAGCTTTCCATGAAATAGAGGTCTATTTGAAAAGGGCATAGTGTGTCTCTTTGACACAGTAACCTGGTAATAGTTAGAGGGTCCAATCTGTGGATCTCAGTGTTTGGGAAGACATTCCATATGACCAAAGAGGTATTAAGAGGCAAAGCCTTAAAGGTGAACAACAGAGAATAGAGTAGACTTCCATGCCCATTAGTTGTTCATGATTGAGTTTTGTGAAATAATTACAGTACAATAAAAGACTAGTTTGAGAAAGATTTTGTCCATAATTAAAAAATGTTTTAAACTGGAAAGCAGTTCTTGCCCTTTATATAGGAAGCAAACATCTTTTTCAAAAAAGACAAAAATAAGCCGTCATGCTTTATATTTAACTCCTTTATTAATGCACATTCATGTCCTGCATGTAGTCCAATACTTCTGTTGATTTTTGTTGCAAATAAGATGAAAATTATAGATATATAGTCAGACGTAAGTGTATCCTTTCAAAAATTCAGTGGATCAATTAAATTCATTAAAGCATTTCTCAAGTGCCCCCTTCAACACATGCACACACACAAACACACACGCACACACACACCCCAACCATCAAGTCAAGATCTCAATCATTTAACTTGCTGACTAGAGCATTTATCTGAGTTCCCTGAACCTTTAAACAGATAACAGATACAACAGTTGACTGGATTCCTTCATGTTATAGGATAATAATAATTATACATCTAGATAAAATACATCAGAGGAAACTGGGTTTTCTCAACTATTGAAAAAAAAGAATAAATGATGAATTGTGACCTGTTCCCAAAGCTGCTCAGGATGCAATCAGAAAATATTCAGAGCAGGGAGATTTTCAGTCAGTTGGAGACAAGTGTCTCTTGAATTTTGATCTTTTTGCTTTTTACCAGCACATAATGGTAAGTAAAGTGCTGAAAGGCTAAATCATTCAAAGATGGTAAAAACTGCAGCTAAAGAATAAGAAAAAATTGGTGTTAATCTTTTAACGTAAAGAGGAGAACAACTTCTCTTCTGTTTGGTGAGGAGATCTGGCAGAGCTGAACAAAAATAAGTCATGTGAGAGATGCTGTGTTGTCAGCCTCCAGCGTTTTGGTGTGTTTTTTTACACACATGCTGCAGTTTGTGATTGACACATTTAAACATACTGTATGTATAATATTGTATATATAAAAAGACTAACATAAGTTTACATTTGACCCATAATAATTTGTTATTATTATTATTTTAAAAGTTTAATCAGTTGTTTTTTCTATCCACTGCTCTCCAGTGACTATGTTTTGGTCAAATTAAAATCTTCATCCTTAGAGAAAAGCTATTTTTATTCCTGTCGTCTTTGATATGAGGATCCATTTCTCCCTAATGCATCCAGTCTCTCATGTCTGCACCACCTTGACACCTGCGTGTATAAATCTGCTCCGGAAAACACAAAGGTCCTACATTCACATACTATGAGCTGTGCACAAATTCACACTCAGTAAAACGTACGCACAGAGCTGGCGTCTATTTCTGTGTTCTCAGTTCAGATGGAAGTGTAGGAGTGATTTAATGAGGTGTGTGTATGTGTTGAAGGCTGATAGTGGGGGTAATCGTCAGCCTGCTGGTAAATTCTGTCCTTTATAACCTCTCACTTCCACCTAGATCATCACCTCTCAGCTTCCAGTTGAGTTTGTTCGTGTGGTTTACAGTGTTAATAAAATGTCACACACCTCCAGCATCTTGCACACACACACACACACACTGCTTTGTAATATATCCATATAAACACACCGACAGAGGAGACGAAGCACAGATCAACAAATGATTCAAGATGTTAGATGTGTGTTGCACTTCATACAACAGTCTCATTTAACCTAAATAGCTAGACCCACTTTCAGGCTCAGTGCCTTATTGTCTCTGACAGCGAGTTAATCACCCAACACAATGCAGAACAAGAGTAAACAAAATGCTACAAACAGCAGCTAGCAGAGGTCGAGCTGAAATTGGGTCAAATCATTTGATAGTGTGTAAACCTGATTCATCATTTTGAAAAGGTGTTGTTGTTTTTTCTAAAGATGAATCATTTTTCCTGAAAGCCTGATCCAAAGAGGCCACAGTGCCTGAATACCAGGAGTCGTGTTCCTGCAAAACCCTGATAATGTATTAACATAGAGGAAAGATTAGGACAGGAAATATATTTATATATTTTATTTTGCAAACCTGTGCTGTTGTTTCTATTAGCATGAACAAATGTAACCTGATATGTGATGATAATCAGTCTACTGCAGACAGACCTGCTGTCTTATTAAAGTCAGTCTGCTGTTGTCTCCTGTGTAGACTGAAGTCAGAGGCATGTCTCTTTAAAGTCCTGCTACCAATTCTGTTTCTGAGCAAAAGACCTCAAATTGCCAATAGGAACGTATAGTAAGATTAGGACATCAACCGCAGACAGCTGACATGGTGAGACTGATCCAAACCTGCAAAGTGAAGTTGTGGTTGTTGGTAAACAACTTTCATGTTGCATAAATAATGGATAGAATACACCTCAATAAATGCTTAAATCTGAAACGATGAAGGGCTTAACTTTACTGCTTGGCTGAAAACATGTTTTACCATTTTATGACATAAGTTTGTTCATAAACATATCAGTTTTATTTTATGGAATCTATTTACACCAGCATAGCCTGCAGCTGTAACTACTCTCACCAGCCACTTTATTAGGTACACCTTTTCAATGGCTCAATAACACAAATATCTAATCAATCACATGGCAGCAATTCAATGCATTTAGTCATCTAGAGAGGATCCCTGAAGTTCAAACTTAGCATCAGATTGAGACAAAAGGAGATTTAAAGGCATACTTTGCAACCTTTTCATATTTCTAAATGGTTTCCATAAACCAGTATGTGCTTATAAGACCCTTTGCAGGGTTCATGAAAAGGAATACCATGATTGCAAGATCTGATTCTCCGGTCCAGTGCCCCAGAAGTCTCACAAAGTCAGGTATAGTATCTCGTGAGGGTTAGGCTAACCCAAAGTGGCTAGTTGTTATGCTAGCGCCAGAGTGTTTATAGCTCATGATGGCTGCTTTTTTATGATCTGTCCCTGCTTGAACACAGCTGATTTCTTTGAAGGAGTAAGTAACCACTCATGTAGAAAACTATGAAGGCTGAGGAGACATTTCAACAGTTAGATTTAGGTGTTTCTGAGCAGAAAAAAATGTTTTTACGGCAGTGATTTAAAACGAACACCAGGCGGAGCCAAAACAAGCAAGATTGCATATTATCTCTTTAAGTGATTTTGGTCATAGCATGGTCTAGTCAAGGCTGGTCTGAGTATTTAAGAACCCGCTGATCTGCTGGGATTTTCATTAGGGATGTCTCGATCTGATCGAGTCCAAAATCACATGATCGACCCGATTTCCGATCACGTGATTTTGGACTTGATTGGAATCGGATGTCACCTCCCGATCTGGACTCGCTACTATATTACAGCGGTTCCTCCACATGTACACCACCACTACAAAAAGCCACTACACCTTCAGAAGTAAGTTTTTTTTAATATGTGTTAAACAATGTAAAGCATAGTAAATATATATATTTGCGGACTTCTACTAACCATAATCAGAGTTGAAATGAATTCAGTTTCCAGTCCAGGGGGAGGGGACCAGGAGATGCGCGAGCTTATGGAGGAGCTACCAGTTCGCTGCTCACTCGGCACCAGGCCAGAACTCGTCCCCCCCTTGAACGGACCGCAACGTCCTGGGGGAGGTGGTGAGGCTGAGTGCTGAGCGAGTCTTCCACACGCCATACGCGGCAACATCTACTTCATTCCCCCTACACTGCATCCCCATCCTGCTCAGCTCCAGGAAGAGATTTTCCTGCGTCCTGCAAACATGCAGCACAATCCCCGCCCCACTGTCGGAAAATTATGTTGAGCGGTGTTAAGACGAGAAAAGCGCTTTCTGAGGAAGAGTTTCATGATTAAGTGTTGCTCCAAAATTCACCAACACTGACAGATTTCTTCAAATTGTCAAATTAAGAAGTTGGACAGAGCAGCAGCAGCTCATGCACTGAGAGCAGAGGACAAAGCAACACGCAGCTCAGCAGGCGAGGGAGGACTTAAGAAATTATCTGGGCCATTGTCAGTTAACAAGTTAACAAAAAAAAAACAAAACAAAAAAAAAAGAGTGTCAAAAGTAACAATGTTGACATGTCTATGTCTGCGAGAACAAAATGACGTCATTTTGTTCTCGCAGACCCAGTTCGGCAGCGCTAACGGCTTGTTCTTGTGCACATCAGCCGGGCCGAACTTTGTTCGGCAGGATGTCTGAGAACAACTGCTGTGATTGGTCAGAAAGGGAGGATGAGCGTGGTTACTGCGGGTAGCGGTTGACGTTTTTCTCTGGCGCTTGCTGTGCTGCTTTGTGCGGACGGACCGAGGAGTCCGAGTCACGGTCTGGATCGACCCGAGCTAGAAGGACCAGCGCGAACCGCGAGGGTTTGCGCCGGAGACCCGTATGCCTCCGCTCCTCACGTAGCGAGGACGAATTGTTTTAAACTGCACACACACACACACCTGATACGCACACCCATTTGATACGTCACTGAAGCAGTTCGACAGCTGAGTTCTCGGGGAGTATGAATGCTCCCTGCCGAAACGAACTTTTTTCTTGTTCTCGGCGCTCCCCAGCGAGAACAAAATTCTTTCTTCTCGTGGAGTATGAATAGGCCTTAATTCACTAGGCTAACATCAACCACTAATTCATGGATATTTTGTGCACAGAGAATATATGTTTAAGTATTAAGTATATATATATAGGTTTCTATGCAGATGGATGGAGTTCTATACAGATGTATGTACTGTATGTATGTATGTATACACACACACACACACACACATACAATGTCCCCATTCTAATTATTTTTTAACACATCTATAGTTATGAGGTGGCACAGAGTTAAACCTCTTGACTCCACACAGAAACAGTGACACCTGCAGCATGACATCACTTTGTTGGAGAGACCCTATTGGTTAAACACCGACAAAGTAGAACACAGAAACAGCTTGAAGCAGAAAGTGAGAGTATGTCTGTGGTCTGGAGGTATTATAAAGTTGATGACAACAACACTGTAAAAGTATCGGATCGGGACGCGGTATCGGCAGTTCACCAAAATCTAATTACTCAGATTCTGATTCGACGGCAAAAAAACCTGACCGAGACATCCCTAATTTTAACCTCCAACTATCTGGGTTTTCAGACAATTATCTGAAAAAGGAAAAGATCCAGTGAGCAGCTGTTGTGTGGATGAAAATGTCTTGTTGAGGTCTGAGATCAGAGGAGAATGGGCAGACTGGTTGGAGATAAGAGAAAGGCAATAGCAGCTCAAATAACCACTGGTTGCAATGAGAACACCACCTCTGAACCTTGAAGCAGATGGACTCCAGCAGCAAATACCTCACCAGGTGTGTCTCCTGTCAGCTAAGAACAGAAAACTGAGGCTACAATTCACACAGGATCACCAGAACTGGACCAAGAGACTGAGCACCAGAACTGGACCAGAAGAGTCTGGAGAAATGTTCGTCTCGTCTTCTTCCATTTATCTTGGTCGGGGTCGCGTGGGCAGCATCCCAATTAGGGAGCTCCAGACGGTCTTCTCCCCAGCCACTTCTACCAGCTTCTCCGGCAGGATCCCAAGGCGCTCCAGGGCCAAACCAGAGATTTATTTTCTCCAGCGTGTCCTGGGTCGACCCGGGGGCCTCCTGCCGGCAGGACATGCCTGAAACACCTTCCTGGGGAGGCGTCCAGGGGGCATCCTAACAAGATGCCCGAACCACCTCAACTGGCTCCTTTCGACATGGAGGAGCAGCGGTTCTACTCCGAGTCTCTCCCGAATGTCCGAGCTCCTCACCCTATCCCTAAGGCTGAGCCCGGCCACCCTGCGGAGAAAACTCATTTCGGCCGCTTGTATCCGCGATCTCGTTCTTTCGGTCATTACCCAGAGCTCATGACCATAGGTGAGGATTGGGAGGTAGATCGATCGGTAAACAGAGAGCCTTGCTTTCCGGCTCAGCTCCCTCTTTACCACAACAGACCGGTTCAGCGTCCGCATCACTGCAGACGCTGCTCCAATCCTCCTGTCAATCTCCCGCTCCCTCCTTCCCTCACTCGTGAACAAGACCCCGAGATACTTGAACTCCTCCACTTGAGGCAGGATCTCTCTCCCGACCCGGAGTTGGCAATCCACCCTTTTCCTGACCTGGAGAAATGTTTCCTGGTCTAACGAGTCTCAGTTTCAGCTGCAACCTTAAGATGGTCAGAATTTGGTATCAACAACATGAAAATCTGGATCCATCCTGCCTTGTATCAACAGTTCAGACGGATGGTGGTGTGAAGGTGTGGAGGAGACTTTCTGGTTCCACTTTGGGTCCCATAGTACCACCTGATCCTGGTTTAACCTCCACAGCCGTTGTTGCTGACCATGTCCATCCCTTTATGACCACAGTGGACCATCTTCTGATGCTACTTCCAGCAGGATGATGCTCGATGTCTCAGAGATAATTGTAACGCTCCCTTAGGGCAAAGGTCTGACTGCCTAACAGAAGGAACTATGCTCTGAAGAGGAGCCTAAAGGAGTGAATAACCCACAACACTTTAAAGTGAGCTCACGAGGTTTTATGTAAGTAAATTAGCAGGGTACAACATAACAGACACAACAACACAAGTTAAATAACCAACAAACATAGGTGGCGCCGGCAATAAAAAGAAAACACAATGAGAACCTCCAGAACGAAGGTCTGTTTGCTCTTTTTTTCTCTTTTGGTTTCCTTTGAGGTGTCCTTAGAGTTCAAGTACATATGACCCTTGATGGGTCCGCAATCATCCATCAACAGTTCATAAATGATTCAGTCCTACCGCGCTGGAGCGGTGCGTGGGTGGCTCACCATCCTCTCTTGACCAGGCCTCTGGTCAAGGAAGGAACAAAGGGGGGGGGGGAAACCTGACCTAAATAAGGTCAGAAAAAAAAAAACAAATCAATGTACATACATAACAAGATCGATCTGTTACTTCCCCTGGCAACAACATCATGTTGCATTTTAGCACTTCGTTTAACTTATACAGTTAAAACCCCAATACCATCATGAAGAGCATAACAACCAAACAGTTACTAAATGATGGTCATAGTATCAAATCATCACATCATTAGCTATCAGTTATTCTAAATAGATATATATATGGATGAGTCAAAGGTTACATCACATGATAAACGCTTATCAATATGATAACAAATCAATACATGGGTCCCATTACGGATCAAAACGTCTCGTCTCAGCAATAAAGCTGTCAAAAATAACAAGCACCTGTTCGCGAACCAACGGTTACGTCATCATATGTCACGGGATGGGATTAACCCATCCAAAATGACTATCAGGTGTAAACTAGTGCGCACTTAGTGTTTGTTTGTAGCTTAGCGCTTAGCTTAGCAGTGGTTCATCAGAGCGTCTTAGCGCCACATCTAATAACAAATACCTCAACCGACTCACCGCCGAGTTGATCAAGCTGTGGCGCATTGGTAAAGCACCCGGCAAAGTTGTCACAGCAGCGGGCGTCACTGATCGTTTGTTTAATCGGTTGAGTACGCCGACCACAGGAACAGCAACAGCCACGTAGCAGAGGGGGTGCGGGCGGTCTAACCCGGACCTTATATAGGAGAGCCCTGCTCCGCCAAAATAAGGGCTGGCTGGAACCGGGAATTGCGCTCATAGCGTTACATAATCTCTAACTGATTTCTAGAACATGATAATGAGTTCACTGGACTCCAGTGAACTCACAGTCACCAGATCTCAGTCCAGTCCAGAACATTTGGGATGTGGTGGAACTGGAGACTCACATCATGAATTTTCAGCTGACAAATCTGCACCAACTGATGGTGTGATGTCAATCTGGACCAGAACCTCTGAGGAATGTT
>SSNR01000303.1:718101-742846 GCA_006937965.1 Callopanchax toddi
GAGGATATTTAGTGAGACAATCATCAAGAATGGTGAAATGAAATTGAAACGACTGTTTTGACTATTTGCTTTGCAATCGATTGATCCTCTCAAGAGCTTTGGTGAGGTGACAATAAAAACTAAAAGTTTTGTGAAGGACTTCTTGCATGAGTCAGTCATTTTGAAAGGTACAACAGTCTGAATGTAGCTCATCCTAATGGACTCATGTCTAAAGTGTATTGATGTGTGATGGTGTTTTAAAACGGATCCAAACTGATGGAAACATTATTTGATAAACCTTTACACTGTTGTCATTTCAGAATTTTGTAGAAACGTTAAGAAAGTCCAACCAGACTCGACCCTGAGTGACTAGAAGGGATCACTTTCATTGCTGCTGCTGATATTTATGCTTATAAGTGGCAACGTGGAATTTCTCATTTCACTTTCTGCCTTAATTAGTCTGATTTGGTAAACAACCACTCAGTGCCCTGCATGGTTCCTACTTCCTATAAAAGACCAGTAGCATTACTACATTCCGTTACTCACCTGTCTTTGCAGGTAAGTGTTTTTGAGTCTGTTGCTGTCATATGTCACCCTCTAGTGTCCTCCTCGTGTACTGTCTTGTGCCTTGTTTAAACCCTCTGCCTTCTGTCTCCACAGGTGAAATCCATTTGTTATCCTGCCACCTGTGTCTCGTCTCGTCATCACCTCCCTCTGTATTTAAGCGTGCCTGTCTTGTCAGTGTTTGTTGGATCCTCATTGTGTTTTAGTCGTGTTTAGTCCAAGTCTAGTGTTAAAATAAAATTCCTTTTACCTACCTATCTGCGGTGTCCTCATCTGTGTCCTACCTACAACCACGGTTTACAACAGTAGGATCCAACCAACATGGACCCAGCAGATGTTTTCATGGAGGACCGGTCTGCTTACATGGGGACCCGATTGGCTGTGAGGCTTCCAGTCCATCCACGCCAGGGTCCGGTGCCTCGATGACGCTTTCCCGGATCACCTGCGCCGTCGCGGCTCCCCCCCCCCCCAGCAGATCGGAGTCCTTCAGGTCCACGTCGGACTCCCTGAACCGCAGTCCTGTCGGATCCCAGCAGAGCTGCCTCAGCCCGAGCAGCGTCCCACTGTTTTCCTCAAGTCCCAGGAACCCACGGATGTGCAACAGGTGTGCCGGCTTATAGAACACACCATCCATCTCATGGTCGAGAGTCCTAACTGCCCTCACCAGAAGATGCAAATGGCTGACGCCATTTTAGCCATGTTCTGCGGCTCCCCAGTTGTGGTGGCCGCGCTCAAAGACCAGCATGAGCGCATCCAAGCTTTCCGCCCGCAGCTGCTGGTTGCAATTCACCTGGGGAAACCACGCTGCTGTACGGACCAAGGAGTCCCGGAGCCTGGCCCACCTTCAAGTCCAGTCCCAGCTCCAGCAGACCCAGAGCCCTCTGGCCCTCCTGAACCAGACTTGGTGAGTACAAGTCTTTATCCTGTTCCTCCTGAGTTTGTGTGTTTAGGTCCCGCTCCCGAGTCAAGTCAAGGTCCCGCTCCTGAGTCCTTTGGTCCTGACTCCGGTCCCACCAGTCCTGTACCTGGATCTCCTCCCAGACCAGTTCCTCCAAGTCTTCAGACCTGGCCCCTCCAGTCCCAGACCTGGTTCCTCCAGCCCCTGTCCTGGCCCCAGAGTCTCCCAATGGCTCCTCCTCTGGACCTCCCTACGGTCCTCCTCCCAGTTGCTATACCTCTCGCCTCCCTAAGGGTCCTCGCCCTGCCAGGCCGCCTTGCCGGCCTCCTGAGGAGTTCCGCCTCTTCGGGTGGCCACGACGACGTCCACCTAGGTCCCGGCTTATTGGGTGACCTCGCCGCCGTCCCCCGGGGTCCCATCCCTGGCCAACTCGGCGCCACCTCCCTGGACGTCGCCCCCATTGAACTCTGCTCTGGCTGTCCTCCTGACCTGAGCCTCCTCTTTGTTTGTCTGGTCCTTGGTCCTGGTTTCCTCCCTCCTGCCCTTGTGGGTTTTGCCTGGCGTCCGGAGGCCACCTTTAAGGGGGGGCACTGTCATGTCACCCTCTAGTGTCCTCCTCATGTACTGTCTTGTGCCTTGTTTAAACCCTCTGCCTTCTGTCTCCACAGGTGAAATCCATTTGTTATCCTGCCACCTGTCTCGTCATCACCTCCCTCTGTATTTAAGCGTGCCTGTCTTGTTGGTGTTTGTTGGATCCTCATTGTGTTTTAGTCGTGTTTAGTCCAAGTCCTAGTATTAAAATAAAATTCCTTTTAACTACCTGTCTGGGTCCTACCTACAACCACGGTTTACAACAGTTGCTTTAGCTTCTGGGGCATATTTCTAGATATTCTTGTCATAAATTTCCAAAATTTCTTACTTGGATGAGTGGTGGTATGCGCACTATTCTCATTGTTATTGTAAATGCTGCCTGGTAGGTTTAACTGGGTGTGTTGCTTCATGTACATGCAGTTAGCGGCCAATCATAACACTAACTCCTGTGTATTGAGAGGTACAAAGCGAGTATACAATTTCCTGAATAACTTTTTTGGACATTGGTCTAGATAAAATACAACCTGACTGTCGTCCTTGCAGATGTCGAAAGAAACTTGGACCTATTTTGCACATTTGCATAATTGTTTCTTTTTACAAGAAAACTCTTAATGACAAAAAAAATTCAGTGACGTCCCACAAATATGGTCATGTAAAGTTGTGGCTGTGGTCTAAAATTTAAGATTTATGGTTAAAAACACATTTCCTTCTAAAATAGCACCACCTATAAGGTTCAACTGGATAAGTTCTAGGAGGCTGTAGTGACTCTTTTCCCCTTTTACTTTTTCATTGTCCCCAATGAGGGAGCATGCTACAGCATTTTTTCCCTTTCTTTTTTTCTCTGAAACATTGTTATTTTGATAAGTACTGACCTGGTTGGTGAGTTTTGTTTATATTTAAGATTTTGTTTTTTGTTAAGTAAATACAAAAACTTGATAAAAGATTTATGGTTAAAAACACATTTCCTTCTAAAATAGTGCCACCTATAGGTTTAAAATGATACTTTTGGGGGAATTTTTAGCAGTTGCGTTACTCTATTTTTCCTTGAAAGGTTCTCATGATGTCTATATTTGAAAGATGAGCACCAGCTTAAGCAAACATTTTCATTTCTGAACCTGCTTATCTGCTGGGTTCTTAACTAACAATCTTTAGGGTTTATAGATAACGGACTGAGAAAATGTCCATTGATGTGCAGTTGTGTGCATGGTAACGCCTTGTTGAGGTCAGAGGAGAATGGGCTGACTGATAAAACGTCACAAGCAGCTTAAATACCCACTGGTTCCAACCAGAACAACACCTCTGAACCACAACATGCTGAACTTTGAAGCTGACGGACCACAGCAGATCTGCAGCAACTGTTAGGCTGTCATGTTAATCTGGACCAGAACCTCTGAGGAATGGTTCAACACCATATTGAGTATAAATGTGTAAATCAATGATTCCTCTGGATACCTGTGCATCACATCTGTGTGTGTGCGCACTTTCATTGTGCAATAAACTCTAGTGTGCCTTGTGATTCAGTACATTCAGTTAGACTATTCTAATTTTACCTTCATTTTAGATTTGGATTTGATCTAATTTGTGTAAAACTCATGGATGAATTATCATGAAAGCTAGAACAAGTATTCTGGTTCCAATTAATACTTGTACACTGCTTTGTACTGTGATGTGCAGATGGAGTAGGAGACGTTTAAGAGGATGTAGCAGACTTTGGATCGACACCAGCAGCTCCAATTGCAATCAGAAGATTCCCATCCAGGGGCCAGAGCCTGGAGAAATAAAAGTAGTGTTGCTGAAAACTGACAAAGGAAGAGACAAAGAGATACAACAGAGACAAAAAAACACTTTTTTTGGAAACAGGGAGTGACCCAGACAAAAAGGGAAGAGCGGCGTCTGGCAGTGCTTGCATAAACTGAGCTCCAATTAGAGTAATGCAGAGTAGAGGAGAGGAACACGCGTGTGTTTGTGGGAGATCAGGTGGAAACGAGGTCACAGTATCCCCGCTGAGATATTTACAACCTAGCATAAATGTCCTGAACAAGAAAATGGTCGATGCTGTCAGCCCCCACCCCAGAATAAACAACAACAAAAGAAAACATCCCCTTGATTTGAGTTCTGCTGACTTAACAAAATAAAAAAGTCAGAGTATGTCCCTTTTCAATGTCAGAGAGCTGCAGAGCCCAGATTCATCATTACCTGAGCGGTGGAGGTAATAAGAAGCCTCACCTGCCCTTTCCCCATCCTCCAGATCATTATCATAATTCAGTATTAATCAGTGCCGCCTCTGCTTCTCGGCAGCAGCAGCAGAGATCTGAAAATGACCCCAAAACTTTGACTTTGCCTCCCCCTGCTCCCACAGAGGCAGATGTGAAGGTTTGGGGATGGAGTAGGTGCTGAAATATCCCAAGGATTGTGATCCCACTCCTGGTTTAGAAAGAGACGTCTTTGATGTGGCGATGGAGTTGTGTTCTAATGAGGCTCGTTACACCGCAATCTGTCGCTGCCAGACTAGAGGTGGCATCACAGAGCTTCAGCCAGGCTGCTAAAACACTCCTGCTGTTCTCGGTTTGTTCAGCCAGGCTCTATCACAGCCAGCCCGGTGCTACACTTTGTGGCTGTACAACCACACATTCAATTATTCATTGGCCCACTGCTTCCTGTAAAACAGAGAAGGATCAGCTGATGATATATTACTTAGTACGACACTTTCCTTTAAAATTTTAACACAACAGTTTAACCTGTTAGCAGAGACTTCTGAAATCCAACAACTAATCAAACGATCTGAACAGCACACAGTGACCTGACATCAGTTAGTGATAATAAACTGATCATCAGCTGTAGCTTCACAGGTTTAATTTTAGTTTTAAATGTTTGATTTAGTAGTTTTAATTTATGCTTGTAGTTTAGCAGGAATACTCACAAATACAAGTTTTCAGATTCCTAAAAGCTTGAGGTGGTAAAATCAGAATGTATTACTAAACTGTGTAAACTTAACACAAAAGCTGCTTTCATAAAACAATGCCGGCAATTTGCTGCGAACCTGAGCCGGCATCTGGGAGCCTTTGGTCGTTCATAAGTGGTCAGACCGTGCCGGTAATGTTGCGCAATCATGTGCGTTTCACAAAAGATTTCTTGGTGGCGGTATTAAGGAGGGATGGGGGCGGTCTTCGCGCTGTCGATGCGCAGGGTACAGAGACGTGAGACGGAAGTACTCGTATAAACAGACAGGCAACTTCTGCTTCAGCCAGAAGCTCCAGGATCTCGGTGTCGCTCCAGTTTGCCGTCTCCACTGAGTGTTTACAAATGCACAACAGCTTTCCCATGTTTACATGATTTTTAAATACTTTTTCAGGTTGGGGGTCGGCTCACTTTTGCCACGTTATTAGTGACACCTCCCTTTGTTGCGCCAAGGCATAATCTTCATTCAGAAGTCCGATGTTGCGGGAATATTACTACCAAGCGTGCCGGCAATATTTCCGCATCACCATGCCGCCACGGCGCGTTCATAAGACACAACCTGGCGGCAGACTAAAGGGCAGGAACACACGAGATGAACACACGAACACACGAGATGAACACACGAGATGAACACACTAAATTGCGGACAACTGAAGCAGACGCAATGACAAGGAGTGACACTGAACAGGGACTTAAATACACAGACAGGTGATTAACAACACAAGGGGCAGGTGGTGCAATCAGGAACACCTGTGAGACTCAACGAGGAAGCACAGCACCAATCACACACAGAAACATAGGAGGAGTGACCCAGGAGCAGAGAAGATAGATCCAAAACACAGATCAAAATAACCAAACTAAGGCTACGTTCACACTGCAGCCAAAGGTGCATCAAATCTGATTTTTTTCCCTCATGTGACCCATATCTGATTTTTTAAAGACAGTCTGAACAGCACAGATTTTTTCAAATCAGATCCAGGTCACTTTCATATGTGGTACTGAATCGGATATGTATCTGATGTTTTTGGAAGTGACTCCAGTCTGAACGGACATGTCGCATTGAATCCGCCTCCTACGTGACTGACAGGAGACAGACCACTATCTGCGCCGATGGAGGGAAACGCTCCAACAAGTAGAGCTGATTCTGGAGTCAGTGGACAGAAAGTGAGGTTTAGGACTTATTACGTGACAATTCTGTTCAAGTGAAACTTAGCACCGTGGGGTGGACACGCATTTCTGGAACTAGCTGTGGCGGTCCCGTGTAATGAGTGATCTGACGGGCTAAAATGTGAAGTGAGCCTCTGGAACAGAATGAGTGATGAACTGAGGCGATGTCCAAGCATGATGCTGTTTAAAAAGAGATTCAAACTCAGAATTTTTACAAGGTACAAGGAGGAAGAGGTCTCTAACAGAATGTGCCTTAAAGCGGCTCTCTGGAGCATTTTTCTCTGTATCAAAGTTTTCTAAATGTTTTAAATGATATTTCAGGTCTAAACTATGATCTATGGGTTGAGTTCCACAACATCTGTCATTCTGATGAAGACCCTCCTTCCTCCTAGAGCCCCCTTTCCATTATTTCTTGCCGCCGACATTTTTCAGCCAATGAAATTCAAATGTCTGCATTCTCTCAACATTTACGCGCATTGACCAAACCTGGACCAGTAGGGGGCGCTGTCGTACAGGACGCTCCGTGTGTTTCTCTGTTTGCGTCTCAGCCTCACGGCTCATTTCTACTAAAAACCTACCCATTCCCCAGCTAAAGATGGATTTATTTTTATTTTTAAACCTTTCACCTCACAGAATAGCAAGGCTTGACAGGGTTACGCATTTATTTTGGTCAGAAAGTTCATCCAGGGCCGAGTCAAGTTCAGCTTCAGAGTCCAGCAGCAGCTCTCTGCTAACAGAGCTAATATCAGAAGCAGCAGGGACAGAGAGGGCTCATCAGACCCTCGTAGTGTTGGAATAAGACTGTGAACTGTGAGTGATTAAACCCTACACATTGAGCTGTACAGTTCATGCCCGCAACGTATATGAGCCGTGTGCACACGCGACCGGACGCGCGTGTCGAGATGTTTTGAGGAGGAGCCTTTGGACGCTAGATTCAAAAACTGCTCTCTTGATGAAATCCTCCAGAGTGCTGCTTTAACACAAAATGTGTGTATTATGTCTTCATGGCAGTTGAGATAACCCATGTGTGTATGTGCATATTATGTAAATATATTGCAAAATTCACCTTTGTTCACAAACTACGGAAGTTATAAAATTGAAGCAAAATGTAACATGAAAAAAAATTTTTTTTTAAAGAATTACATTAACTAATTATTAGTTACTGGAAGTCGAGAAGGGGTGGGATTAAATAAACTGATTCTTCCTACTTTTTTTGAACACGTGTAAATAATTCTGAATGGTAGTCATATCATTGACCATCACTTTTGTTATTATGAC
Organism: Callopanchax toddi; assembly: GCA_006937965.1. Lineage (NCBI taxonomy): Eukaryota > Metazoa > Chordata > Actinopteri > Cyprinodontiformes > Nothobranchiidae > Callopanchax > Callopanchax toddi. Next base: position 725,537 of record SSNR01000303.1, read on the forward strand.
GGAGATAAGTGCTGTTACTTTTGTTATATTTACGTATGCATTTTTCTTTTGTCTGTTACTTATGTGTGTATTTATATTTGTTCTATTCTGTCTGAAACTGTTTTGTGTATACATGTTAAAAATAGGCTGCATGGTGGCGCAGCTGGTTAGCACTGTTGCCTCGCAGCAAGGAGGTCGTGGGTTCGTGTCCCGGCTCTGCGGCCTCTCTGCGTGGAGTTTGCATGTTCTCCCCGTGCGTGCGTGGGTTTCCGCCGGGTACTCCGGTTTCCTCCCACAGTCCAAAGACATGACTGTCAGGCTAATTGGGCTGGTAAATTGTCCTTAGGTGTGAGTGGGTGTGTGGTTGTTTGTCTCGTTCGTCTCTGTGTGGCCCTGCAATGGACTGGCGACCTGTCCAGGGTGTCCCCCGCCTCTCGCCCCTTGACCGCTGGAGATAGGCACCAGCTGCCCCGCGACCCTCTGTGGAGGATGAAGCGGTTCAAGAAAATGGATGGATGGATGTTAAAAATAAACCAACCAAACAAACAAAAACAAAATGGTTTTTAATCAAAATAACGGCGCGGGCGTGATGTGATGCAGCGCTGATGTCTCCGGTGTATTTCAGCCTTAAAGAGATCTTACCGTAATCGGGCTGTGTTCAAGTCTATTTCCAAAGCCATTTTACTTCCGTAAACAGAGCACGGTATGTGTGATGTCTTGTCATCGTCTGAGCATGCAGGCCGCTTTGGGGCTGTGATTCGTTCACACTGGAGATTGTTTGCTGTCGCATTTTAGTTAAAGTGTGAACAGCCAGACAAAAAAAATCGGATTTGATTAAAAAATCAGAATTGAGCATTAAGACCTGCAGTGTGAACGTAGCCTAAGTCACATGAACAGAGACCACAGCACACATGTAAAAACATGAACATAAACACAAGGAAACCCAGAGGCATGAAGACAAACAGGAACACAGGCAGCAGAAAAAAGTCAGAACTAAACACAGAGGGCAAACCTAACAGATCTAAACATGAACAAAGGAGACATAAACCAAGGAAAAAGCCAAAACACAGAGGGGCTGGGCCGTGACAATTATGAATCAAACCAAAGAGCAGGAACCACCTCCTGATATCTGGCCTCTGCTCTGTATCAGACAGTGATGGCGTCGCTGGACAGGAGCCACCAACCACGAAATGATATCAGGGGATAAAAGGTGCAGTTTTTCCTCTCAGCAGTAGTTTGTAATCACAGCCTTAATGAATGCCTCTGCTTCTCCAGTGAATCTCCATAATGCATTCTCCTGGTTATTTCTCATAACTCTGAATAGGTTCAGCAACTTTTTCATAAACTTAAAGGTAAACTTTTAAGTTTCCAACCACTAGCAGTGCTATAGAATGATGTTTAATTCATTGTTTTATTTGTCTTTATCTTGCACACAAGCCATGAGTAGCAAATTCACATCCTGCTGTTGGTTTCAGGCCAGCACGCTGAGAGACTGTTGGCAGGAATAATGTGTAAAGAGACTTAACCACCAAAGGCAGCGAAGAACGCTGAGCATAAAAAAATGTTGTTAAAAACCCTGGATTTTTTTTCTTTTAAATGCTGAACCTTTTGTTGGATTTCAAGGATACATTCAGTCCACTATGAGAGACAGTCAGTGCAAACAGGTTTTCACATAAGACCTTAAAGGAAACTGTTCACGTAACATTTTTCTGGGTCATAAATGTTCCATTTCTTACACATTAGAAAATGATGATTAGGTGACACATTTATTATAAAGTTCATATTGGTCAAATTAAATCTTCTTTTATTAATACTCATGTATTTTTATGCATTCATGTTTAACTGTAGCCACGGGATTCAACCTAATTCAGTTTAGACTTTTGTCTCAGTGGAGCCCTTACAATCATGTCTGAATTTATTATCATATTTATACATCATAAAATGTGGAGCACACAGCTATTCAATCATGGTTATAAATTCCTTATTAGATGTACAGACAGCTGTAAAGCATTTGCCTCCTTACAGGTTTCTTCAGTTTTTTTGTTAGCCTTTTTTTTTGTCACTCAAATGTTTAAAATCATAAATTGCAGTTTTCAAATTGGCCATAGCACAGTAGAAGAATAGTCATCCTGTAACCAAAGGGTTGTTGGTTCAATCCCAGCTGTGGTTAGGTCTAGTTGTTGTTGTGTTCTGGAGCAAAACACTTCACCTGCTGGAGGTCTGATGGGGCCTGATGCATGGCAGTTTTGCCTCTGTGGCTACAATGTAGCTTACTGCCATCTCTGTGTATGAATGGATGAATGACTAAAGCACTATACCAGGGGTAGGGAGCCCTGGTCCTAGAGAGCTACAGCCCTGCTTGTTTTCTAGGGGTGTAAGAAAAAAAAAACTTCGATTTTGTGATATATCGCGATATTACATGTCCCAATATTATATCGATATTTTTAAAGCTCAAAATTGATTTTTTTATTAATAATTTACATGGGCGGAACTAATATTTTGTCTGAGTTTCCAGCCGGATATTGTTTTGTGATGGACACATCTCCTGTTTATTGCTGCAGGAAAGACATCAAAGTAAATATAAGTGATGAGAAATGTGTAAAAATACACCCATAATAATCTGTGCGTTTAAATATCTGTCAGACACATTTATTGTCATTCTCTGAGTACCATATTTGCCCGAATATAGGATGACCCTGATTATAAGACGACCCCCATTTTTCAAGACTGATCTTCAGAAAAAAGAATAAATTCACTTTATAAAGAAACTATTTTTAATTAAAATTTGAGCAAATAATTTATATGATACCTTAATTATAGACTGCTTTAATATTTGCTTATTAATCAGACAGGAATTAAAGTTCTATGTGACAACATATTTCAGTCAATAGGGAAAAAAAGAGAAAAAAGAAGCTCTCTCTTCCTCACTCTGGCTTTGTGGGCCCTCCCCTCCCTCCCTCCTCCCTCTCTCCTTCTCTCTCACACTGAGACTGTGTGTGTGTGTGTGTGTGTGTGTGTGTGTGTGTGTGTGTGTGTGTGTGTGCGTGTGTGTGTGTGCGCGCGCGTGTGTGTGTGCGTGCGTGCGTGCGCGCAGCTTCAGAAACCGGTCTTGTGTGTGGACATCAGGCAGGGCTGGATTCTCAGGTGTTTTTCAGACTTGAGGAAGAATGCGTGTGTGAATCGAGCGCCGCGCTCACCTGTACAGAGCTCACGCTGAAAACACTGCAGCCGCAGCGGGTCCAGAGGTCCGACAGAAGGTGTCGGCTCCATACGTACTAAACAGAACCAGACCGAACCAAAAACCCAAACTAGTCTGAAAATGCCAGAAGCTGGAGCTGGACTTTGCCATCAGCTGTTTTTATCCTCAGTGGACCTGTAACTTTGAGGTGGAGCGGACGTCTGGGACTGCTCACGGTCTAAGAGCTGCTTCCTGCAGGCGCCGCTTCTGTCGTTTGAACATAAAGCATGCGCCCCCTGCTGGGGTGCGATAGTAAGACGACCCCCCCTTTTTAAAATTATTTTTAATGAAAAAAACCTCGTCTTATATGCGAGCAAATACGGTATTTAGTTTATAGTTGCACCGATCTGTGTTTGCTACTGGCGCTAACACTAATGCTTAGGGCTGATGCACGTTTAAATTCCTGTTTGAACCCCAGTTCGGTAGATTGCCGTTTATTTGATTAGCAGTGAATTTCTGTTATACATTATCATTCCTGCCAACCTGTACACAATTTAAGATTAAGGAGTTCGTTCGGTCCGGACTGAAGTCCATGTGTCGGAACTCGCGTCTGTCCAGAGGAAGAGGCAGAGCGCTCGGCATGCTCATGGTAACATCAAAGCAACACACAGGAACCTAATGCTGGGCTTACACCTAACAATTTTCACGGTCAAAGACTAAAGACTGCCAGTCTTTAGGAATCTCACCGGAGTCTCTGCACGCTCCCGTCGTCGCGGTCGTTAGATGTAAGGGGATAATCTGCAGTCGGCGACCCGATTTATGCCAGTCTTTCTCCAGTCTTTCATATCCAACCTGCTAGATATTTTTTGTAGTCGGAGTGTAGTCGGAGTGACGTACAACAAGCAAGAACCAATAGGATTCGTTCTCACTGCAGAACCAGGAAGCCCTGTCAGTCATAACCCAACAAAACAAGACCTTCTGTCCCCGTTTATGCAGCCCTGACCGTGCCCATATTCTCTGACGCTTTCTCTTCTTTTTCTTTTCACTTCAAACGACTGCAGTGGCAAAAGCTAAAGTAGCTAAAAGCTGCTTCTCCTCCATTTTTAACTTCTGCAGAGTGTAATAACTTGGGAACTGGACTTAACTGTTATTATATCCATGACAGCAAATGACGGAGTGTCAGCGTTCATCTTGGGAAACTTTATTGACAACACAAAACCCGAACATTCTCCGTCACAACAGGAAAAACTTGGATAATAAAATCACCACTAGATGGCACTGTGTAACCACAAATAAAATAGAATTGCCCAGCAGAACAATTATACTCTCTTTATATCAACATAATACTGTATCACTATATCACACAGAGCATGATGGGAGGAATTTTGTGGGAATGAAATCCTAACATAATCTAGTTGCAGTCTTGTAATTAGTGTTCCTACAAGATTCAGTCTTTATAAAATCTTTAGTCTGAGACTAGTCGACTGTTAACCCGAGTCTTTAGATGTGAGCTGATAATCTTTTAGAGTCTTTTCAAAATCTTTAGGTGTAAGCCCAGCATTAGAAGAAGTTTCATGATAAATAGTCACAGAGTACACTGAAAAAAGAGAATAGTTGAACCAACTTAATTGAATTGTTTCAACTGGTAACAAGTAATTCAATTAAGTTTATCCAACTTAAATTATCAAGTTTGTTTAACTTGACAGATTTAAGTCACACTTACTCAAATCATTTAGTTTCTTACAAATTAAAAATTCAAATCCTTCTGACCTAAATTTATGTAAAATCAACTCAAATTTTTAGGTTTTTCCAAATGAAAACACTGAAATATCAAAAGCACATTATCAATGACTTCAAACTTAAAAGAGACTGGGGTGCCCAGAGAAAACTCACATGCATGGGTAGAACATGCAAGCTGGCCACAGAGCTGGGAAGCGAACCCACAACCTCCTTCCTGCAGAGCAACAGTGCTAACAACATGCACCACCAAGCAGCTCACTATTTCATAAGATTTCAAAAATAATTATGCAGTGAACACTTTTTTATACTTCAAAATGTTTTCCTACTCCTTGAAATGAGTTGACTATTTATGGATACTTAGTTTTTGTCACTAATCTGCTAGCAGGACTTAGCTATTCATAAATATTTAACTCCATTCAGGGAGTAGGAAAGTATAAAATAGTGTTTATTGCATAATTACTTGCATTTGTGCAAAATTGTTAAATTTGAGGGATTTGAATTTTTGATTTGTACGAAACTAAATGATTTGAGTAAGTTTTGACTTAAATTTTTCAAGTTAAACAAACTTAATAATTTCAGTTGGATAAACTTAATTGAATTACTTGTTACCAGTTGACACAATTCAATTAAGTTGGTTCAACTTGTCTTTTTCTTCAATGTGAATATCACTGACTTTTACTTTGATTGAACCCAAAAACTTAAGTTGTTCTGACTAAACCAAAATAATAGGTCAGATTTAGATAAATAAGTTCATCAACTGAACTACAGCCCAAATACTCTTTTTAGAGTGGACGGGATTCCCCAAATCATAAATTGGAGAGTAAACTCGTCCACAGAGCAGAGGACGCTGTAACAGGAAACTGCAGGAGGAGGAGAGGAGATTGAAGCAGTTAAGAGTCAAACTATAATGAATAAGATATATCTGTGTATAGATTTACATATACTGTATATGATGGAATAATATACGGATGGATAGATGGATGGGTCAATATAAAGATGGATGGATGGGTTAATAAACAAATGAGAGGATGGATTTCTATCCAGATAGTTGGATGTATCCATCACATCACCTTCCACTGGTGTGGAATGAGCTCACTGACTGTCATGAGCTACATTTAGATGGTCAAATCCATATTTGCAGTTATTTTGGTGAGAGTAACTTAAAAGTAATGCAATAGTAGTGTAATGCCTTTCATTTAAAATTCAATAACATTGTAATGTAACAAATTACTGTAAAATGACAGAAACAAATAATAAATACTGCATTATAGTTTTGCAACAACTTGCCCAACACTGGTGTTGGCAGATACAATTACCTGCAGCTCCCACCATAATTTAGCCCCAGTGATGTGAGCTGTAAGCCAATTTAATTATGACATTCTTGAAAACAAAAACACCAATTGCAATATACTAAATACAAACAAGAGGCAAACTTTTCTGTTCAGCAAGAGTTTTTCATTAGTTTAAATAATAAATATTGCAATATATCATATTGCTTGTAGTATCGTGATATATCGTATCATTGCAGCTGTATCGCAATACATATCGTATCGCCAGATTCTTGCAAATACACACCCCTGTTGTTTTCCAACTATATTTATTGTTCCTGCTATTGATTGCCTGGATCAGGTGTGCTCAGCCAATCAGAAGCGGAGATGTTTTATGTGTTCTTTCAGGTCAGCAGAGGTTTTGGCCTTGGAACTTTCCAATGGAGGCCATTTTTGTCCCATCTATCAATCACAATCAATCACAACAGCATCAGAGCCAGATATCATAAAAACTTGAACAAGCTGATAATAAAGGCTGGCTCTGTTCTGGGGAGCGAGCCGTCTGGAGCGTAGAGCAAGGAGGACGCTTCATAAAATGAAGAACATGATGGACAACCCTGAGCATCCTCTACACAAGACAGGAACTCAGCAACAGAGTGTCTTTAGTCAGAGGTTCTTCAGATCTGCTCCAACACAGAAGATCTTTTCTGTCCACAGCTAGGACAGTCTTAAATAATTATTTGAAAAAACCTAAATGAGTAACTGAAAAATCTCATTTCTCTCATAGATTAATAAAGTATTTTGATTTTATTTATTTAATTGATCTTTTTCTTGATTATTGAATCAACCTCAACCATATGAGGCCTGCAGTGCTTTAGATGTTGTTCTATGTATTTTTGTTCTTACATTTCTTTAGAACAGGGCATGATGTGTCGCTTTTTTAGATCTTTTAGCCTCCTTCATATTGTCAGACAGGTTTTGTTGAAGTTATTTCTTAATCCTACAGATCTGGGTGTGGCTAGTGGAACTGAACTCAGACTTCACTAAATCTGTAGTTATTCACAGTCAGTGATTTAACAAAAGGGAGGGAATTACTTTTTGACTTAAAAACCAAGTTGGTTTGTAAAATTTCCTGTTTGTAAAACTTGCTTAATGAATAAAATCTTCATTTGAAAACTACATTTAGCGTTTACTCAGGATTTCTTTGTCTGATACTAAAATTTGTTTGCTGATCATTTTGAATGTGACACCAAAAGAAAACAACCTTTTTAGAGGAGTCTCCAGTCCAGTTTACTGGGATTCTAATCTATAAACCACCACCTTTTTTGTACCATTTGGTCAAACATGAATAAAGGGACCTTAAAATGTGTTTGATGGTGAGTCAGGAAGAAATATTGAACCAACTTGTACATCAGGCTGCTCCTCACCTCTGCTGGTTTTTAGTCTCTGACTTCTCTACTTTCTAATTCAGAATTGATCGCTTCAGGCTTTGAGTCTTTTTGGGCTTTGCTCCTGTCTCTGTTCTTTGACAAGGTCTCCCCCACAGAGTCCTGAGGCTAGATCACACTATTTTCAACTAGAAAAACTGGGCTAACAACACCCTGTTACTCAGGAGGATAAAACCTGTGATACTGCTGTGGGGAATCTCGCTACAATATGTAGAAATTCAGTGTTCCTTCTTCTCTGTTGGGACCTGAGACAATGTGTGCAATGTCAAAACCAGTGCTACTTTCTAGTCCTGGGTCTGCTGAATTATTTAGTTTACATTACCCAGCCCTTTGTCCCTGGGTGTTGATCTAATACTTACCAGGTCAAAGCTGACAGCTCATCTGTTGAGGCTGGAGGGATGAAACTTGCAGCTCTCAGGGTGTGAAAAGTCCAGAAACCTCATGTTTGTTTTTCAGACGCAGAACTCTTCCTAAAGCGTGTTAAACCTCAGTCAGTTTGGATACTGAAGCCCTGTTTGTTTTCCCCAGAGTCCATGATGCAGTAATGAATATCCGCTATGCAAAAGCCAGATCTTTAAAACTCTTAAATAATGCAGACAGCAAAGCAATGAAATCCTTTTCTTTTACTCCCTTGTTCCCTGTCTTTATACTCCTATTCTTATAACTGATTGCACTAAATTTCTTATTAAAATTCTATGAAACATCTGTTGGTTGATGCATGAATCACAACCTGACTGGAAGTGATATGTAATTTAGTAGGACATGATGAAACCTGATATACAGCAATATGACACGTTCAATTACTCACAATATTTGACTTGCAGTGACGGCAGTGGCTCTGCGTCTGATGTGAAGCGCAGCAGTCTGGAGTTCTAGACTAATATTTTATGTCTTGTTCCACACCTACGTTCAAATCACACCTTTATACTTGACTAAGTACTCTGAGCTCAGTGTCAACATATATCACCAGCCTGTGTTTGCATCTGCCTTGCTTCTTCGTTACACAGTTAACAAGACAGATTTCTCTTACGTGTGAGGCCCAGTTTCAGTGTCCACCAAAGCCCCAGATCAGTGGCATTACACTGCTGCAGGATTTAATCGATATGTGTAAGATACAAGGTTTTTCTTCTCTTTTTTAACCTGTGTTCTCTTGGTTTATCCAGGCTGTGTGGGTAAGAGGAAAACAGTGTGTGACATCAGATGTGACCTTGGATATTTTGTGACTCATTCATGCCTATGACAGGTTCCAATCTGCAGTATATCATTAGGAAAAGTACATGTTTAACCAAGCCACCCAATCATGTGGAAAATCACTCGTGTTCCCCCATGTCACAGGCTGTGGTTTATAATGCTCACAGTTACAGCTCAGTGTGAGTGTCAGCTGTGTAAATGTGCTAGCTAGGAGATGCTACAGTGTGGGAGTAATGTCCAGAATCAGCCTGTTACCAGTGCAGCTCCATTTACTCCAAGTTTTGTATAAACTGGGCTTCAGACTTCTACAGCATAGCAGAGATGAGCAGCACACCTGTTTATCATTAACGTTACACAAGCAGCAGCAACAAACATGCAAGTGAAAATATTGTACTTCTATAGAGGGGGACATACTGTAAGTAAAATGACCGCAGAAACTGACCAACGCAGTGAAGTACAAGGTCAAGTTGTGACATCATTCCTCCTCTATCTGATCCTTCTCTGCGTCACATTTACAAAACAGACTGAGCTGCAGGGTTACATATTAAGAAAAACAGTCACTTCCCAAATCAAAAATTAGACCAGAGCTTTTTTTTAAATCAATTTTCAGATTTCTTATGTAAATAAAGAGTAAGATGTAGATGCCAGTGGAGTCATCAGTCACTCCTTCAGTCATGTTCATCTTCTTCTCTTCACTTACAAAAAAAAAAGACATTCAAATGGGAATTTTTTTTATTATTAATAATTTGTTAATGGAACAGTCTGACACTCACCATTTGACAAGAGGAGGCATTAAACTTTTTTTTAGATCAACCTGTCCTCTTTCTGTGAAGGTAAAAGTCCAGCTGGAACTTTCTTTCCTTGTTTCTTTTCCCTGAGCCTTATACCCCCATAACTCATTTTGCAGTAGCACTGTTTGGCTGGCAGCGCTGAGTGGCAGTGTGAATTAGACGTTATCTTGAGCCTATGGGCCATAAAAAAACAAAGGCATAGCAGGATAAGCTGGGCTTAATCTGATCAAACCTGTTACAGTAAATAATGGCTTTAGATCATTCACAAAATCTCCATCTCTCAGGGAGTTGGTTTGTGACCTGAAATTGTCTCAAGCTATTCCTGACCTCAGTGATGATGTTCTGCTGTAGCTGTTCCACTATCTTTTTTTCTGAACATGCTTTAACCATTCCTGATATTCCTTCTAAGTTTCTTCGACACAGCACTCAGCTTGTAGTTTTTTTCTTGATCTAGAGGCTCTTTTTTTACATTGAGGAGTGACGTCTATTGAGAGTTGATCCAGGACTTTTTATTGAAAAAACACTGAACCTTGGATTATTTATTTTTATTTTTTTGAAAATCCTTGTACTACCTCCTTGACAAAATGTTTTCTATGGACAACACCTTTCAGGGGTTAGCACCTATTCACAAATTGGTCGATGTGCGAAGGGACTCAGTGACACAAGTCTGATGGGACGCAGGGTGGAGAGTGCACAGGGGGTTGGATTGGCAAGGGGCGGACCTGATGGGTGGGGCTTGGAACCCGTTAGATTAGATTAGATTAGATTACTTTAATGACCACGCAGCAAACTGGTGGAATTTGTTGCCAGTACACAAAGCAGGTTCCAACAATACATATACAGTATAACACCAAAACACAAACACATAACTGTACAGAAAATGAGTAGTCCAGCCTAGCGGTCCTCCTGACTTAGAAACCTTATGGCAGTTGGGATAAAGCTGTTCTTGAACCGGGTTGTTCTTGAAGCGATTGACCTGTATCGTCTACCTGAGGGGAGTAGTTGGAAGGCAGAGTGTGCTGGGTGAGAGGTGTCAGAAATAACCCTGTGTGCACACTGTAGTGTCCGTCTGTGATGAAGCAGATCCAGGGAGGGGAGAGATGTTCCGATTATTTTTGATGCTCTTGAAATTATTCTTTGTAGATTATTTCTGGACAGTTTATCCAGTGCACTGTACCAAACTGGATGATGTGAGAATGCTTTCAATGATGCCTGTATAAAACTGGCATAAAAGATGGGGACGGACCTTAAACTTTAATTGCCTGAGATGGAAGAGTCTTTGTTGAGCTTTCTTGTGGATATGGTCTGTGTTGATGTACACTGGGGATTTTGAGGAGGGATGATGTCTCAGATCAATGGTGAGTTCTTTTGTTTTTGATGTGTTTAATAGAAGATCATGGTCCGTGCACCAGGTCACTGTTTGGTGGATCTGAGCACGATATTCTGTTCCTTGATTGTTGGTAGAGACACTCTCCACCCACCTTGTCTACTGGTGGTGGTCAGAGGGACGTGGTGGTGTCGGTGCATGGCATCTCCACCTCTGTCAGTGTGCCCCAGGACAGCTGTGAATGTGTGTGTGAATGGGTGAATGTTGTGTTGTACAGCGTTTTAGGGAGTGTAGAACACTCTAGAAAGTGCTCTGTAAATACAGGACATTTACCATTTAGTAAACCCTCTTACTCCAAAAATCACACCCATAATGTTCATATCTGTCCCCATTCAACTTCTGTTGTTTAAAGTGTAAATGTTTAATCTTTGTAAAGTGATGGACCAGGGTTCATGTTTGTTTTCTTCTTGTCTGTGTTATATTGTATGAACCTTTCTGCATCAACACATCAAGGCAAACTCCATGTTTGCTTGTTTTTATGAACGTGGCCTTAAACCTGATTCTGTTTCTAAATGCACTGAGTTGCTGCCATGTGAAGTGGTTGTGTAGTGGTTAGTACTGTCAACACATTTGGGTCCAGATCTCAGTGTGTGTGTGTGTGTGTGTGTGTGTGTGTGTGTGATTGGCTGTCCAGTGTGTATCTGGACCCTCTGCTGGCTCCAGCCCTCACAGGCTTAGATCAAACACACCAAACAATTATCTGTGATGCAAATATAGTAATATAATTGCATTGTTCCCAGAAAACAAATCTCTCTTTTTCCATGTTGTAGCAGCTGCTTGGTCCAGATGTACATGTTGGTCCTTTTAAGTGCCGTCTGTGTCATCTAAATGATCCAACAGGAAGCCATCTTTATTTTCTCCCACTGATTTGGCTACTTTCCTGAGAAAAATAAGCTTTCCAGTAAGACAGGAATAGTCATGGTCTGATTTTCCAGGGATGGAAACCCAAACAAGCAGTAAATAAGTTTTAATTTAAGCCTAATTTTTGAGAATTAATTTTGTTGTGACTGGTAAAATGTTTGCTCATGCTTATTAGATAAACTTTAGACAGATTTTAAGTAAATACAGCTGTCAAATAAATGCAGGAGAGCAAATTCATTCTGATTATAGGCTTAAAAAAGAAAATAGTTGAGTAAATGCACTCTCAATAAAATAAATGAAGCTAATTTTATTTAGAAAATGAAACTTTTAGCATGGAATTATCATATTGATTTTTCTTAAACTTTTTCTATGAAATTGTCAATAATACATGATGGTATAAAAGAATCATCTCAGTCACTTGGCTGCTTCTTTATAACTTACCACTTTAAAAAACCTAAATTACAGCCCAAAAACTAATGCATCAAAATTAGTGTTGTTATTTATTATTGTTTAACTCAAGGCTCTAACACCCTTATCACAAATATATATCCACTTGAAAAAAAAAAGAATTGTCATGACCAAAAAACCTGTGTGAGTGTGTGTGTGTATATATATATATATATATATATATATATATATATATATATATATATATATATATATGTGTGTGTGTGTGTGTGTGTGTGTGTGTGTGTGTATATTGTAGCGTAAACAAATACGCTCTATCCTCTGAACTTTGACCTTTGTGATCATCACTACAATAACCCATCTTTTTCCCAATAACTTGGAATAAAATTACTCTTTTTTAATGTTTAACCTGGATTAACATTCCCAGATCAAGGTCGTTTTTCCAGAAGACTCCACTGGACACTCTTTAGTTAATAATAACTCAAAGACTTCCAGAGGTCTCCTTCTAAACGTCATTACTCTTAATCAAACTGTTTTAAAAGGTCTTAATATGATTAATGCATTTTCTTCCAGTATTTAGAATGTTGATCCTGCATCAGTATTATTTCACATACATGCTCTGCTAAAGGTTAAGTCAACTGCATCACTCGTTACTTGTCCCAAGTAACCAATAGTCTTAGTGATCTGAGTCACGTGATTTAATAACTCCTCCTTCATTGGTCCACGCCAGCACTAGACATACACATTACTCTTCCGACCCCGGAAGCCGTCAGTTCTGATTCACTCTCGAACCAGACAACACCTCAGCTGTCAAACCTCTACACAGCTGACCTCCTCCTGGAGACAGCCTCTCACCCTGACGGCCGATCTCACCTCCGGCTCCTGAAGAGAAAACAAGCTGTTTTCCCTTCAACTTAATATGAGCCTCAACTGCCTCCTCAACCCCGTGGGGAAAGCAGTCTCTTCTCCGTTAGCTCAACCGGCTATCCATCAGCTCACTCAGAGATGGGTCCACTAAGCTTCATATCCAAGGACGACACCGTGGCCTCCGGTGGTCCAAGACCACCACAGCCATCCGATCCTGACCGAAGGGGGAACACCACCTCCACGCCCTCTCATCTGACCTCAGCGGTGACGATCCATCGAACGCAGCTAAGTACCACAATCCTGGTAAAGCTGAAAGTTCTACTTGATAAAAGCTAACAACTTTAGCTCACTCAAACTAGTAACTGATCCGTCAGTAACTAGTCCTCTCCATTTGAATCCTTAATCTAAATTAAGTAAACCCCCTAGTCTCTTAACCGTCATGAGACTCAGATTACTAAAACTTATTTAAGATTCAATTCAGAACACCCTACCATCGTGAATGACTTAATGCTAAACACCTGCCTCATGCCTCTGCTTATCTAAACTGTATCTGTTGTCCGTCTTTCTTAAAAAAATCCTAAAGTCTAATTCTGGACTCAGACTTCTATTCGTCAATATTAAAATACATGATCTACTCACTGTAACATCAGACAGAACCTAGAAACATTCCTGTAAGCACTAAAAGGTGAAAGTATCAGAGATATTTCTCCGTGTAAAACTAACAAAACTTATTAGTGAATCTACAGAAGTATGAGCCAATTATAAACAAAATAAATAGTTTATAAAATGCTACAATATGTATGTGTGTGTGTGTGTGTGTGTGTGTGTATGTGTGTGCGTGTGTGTGTGTGTGTGTGTGTGTGTGTGTGTGTTCTATTGAGAGTGAGACCTCTTCTCGTTGCTTGGATCTTTGGGCGTGACTCTGCAGACCACCTGTTATCTCCTCATCAGACTACAGGGATTTAAGGAGCTGCTGGATGGCCGGTCTTCGCCTGATGACCTGAGACCTTAGTGGTATAATTAAGTCTACAGAGTCTGTTTTCTAGAGTCATACAAACTTTTTCCTGTTGTGTGCATTTACTTGTTCTATTTTCCTTGCCGACCTCGGGCCTCCTACGCTGCCCAGGTTGTGATCCCTCACTGGTTTCCAAGCCATCTCTGGACTCCTTCATACTCATTACTACAACATCATTCCAACATCTCTTCAGCTCCACAAACATCCTCAGTAGATCTCAAGCTCTGCCACTGATCACCTGCCTGCCCGCTCTCACGCTCCGCTCCAATCACGTCCGGATCTCAACACCTCTAGCTTTCACACACTCGCTACCAGGATCTCCTGCCCTCCAAAGATAATCCTGTTACCGTAAGTCCATCTTCATCATTTCTCTCTCATGGTCACACAGTTGTTCTCCACTTCATCTAACAGCTCCTCTGTCTTATAGACAGTGTTGGGTAGTATCGGAATATATGTACAGTATTTAGAATACTGTATTTAGAATACTATTTTGACGTACTGTATTCCAGTACAGTTACTATTTTTAAACATGGTATTTAGAATACAGTTACTTTCGTAATACCATTGGAATACTTGTGTCTCCATGTTGTGTAGGTTATCTATCCCATAATGCCTAAACAACGTGCCTCCGTTACCATAACAACCCTACCAAAACACAAGGGTACACTCCCGACCAGCCGGTAGCAGCAGGTAGCAACCGGTAGCAGCCTAGCCTCGTATGGATTCAGACCAAGAGGTGGAGTGGTTGGAGGCACAACTGCAGCTGAATCAACCTACCAGCAGTGGAGGAATAAGTGCATTCATGTCGTGGAAATTCAAGCTAATTTTCATTCTAAAAAAGGAACGGGGCGAGCGAAATATGACGGTGCAGTGCAATCTTTGTCTGCTAGCTAACAACCTACTAGCTGCGTCCAAAGACTCTAATCTAATCTGAAGAAACACCTTAAAGTTAGTTTTATCTTTCTAGTTTTGCTTCCTTAGTGCTTTATTTAACAGCCTGTATCGTGTTCGTTCTGTCATTTCTCACATTACAGTGTCGGTGTTGTATCTGAAATGACGTTAGCTTGATGATGTTGTTGTGGTTTCCCACAATTGTGGGTTTCATGTTAAGAGCTTTCCATCTGGAGTGCAATGAACATCAAGAACATCACTTTGCAATAGACATAAATCATGTTTTATAGGGGAAGTATTCTAAGTATTCCAAGTATTTAGAATACAGTACCAGGATTAAGCAAAGTAACGGAATACAGTACAAAATACATTTTGAAACAGGTATTCAGTATTCTGTAACTGAATACATTTACAAAGTATTCTCCCCAACACTGCTTATAGATCGAGACGGTCCTCTCCAGAACTCGGAACCCTCCTCCTTTAATCATTATTATTCTTATAATAAATCCTTTGTTAATTTTTTATCTTGTCTCTTGAGTTGATTCTGCATGTGGGTCAGGAAACTTGCCTCAAACATTCAGATTCAGATTCAGATTGGTTTATTTTGGTCATTTTTCATGTGAAGGAGAACATTACAATAATACAATTTCCAAAATTTAACCAAAAAGGAGTAGGCTGAAGCCTGGCTTTTGTATGCCTACCCTTTGTACAAATACAATTTTCTACAAGACTACTTTGTAAAAAAGTTATTTATATATATAAAGCATTAATATTACTAACTACCATTTTTGATCAATAAAACTAATCTAATAATCTAAAACCAATCTAACAAGGTTAACAATAGTCATTGAATAATTTGAAAACAAAGAAAAACATTTTAAAAAATAGAATAAAATAGAAATAAGAAAAGAAAAATTCGAATAATGTAATGACCGTGGCAAGTCAGACCCAGAACGAGACCCAGACAACAGGATGCAAAACAATAAGAGTCTTTATTATAGTAAAGGGGAAAGGGGAGGTGGAATAGAGCTATGAGTCCGGTGAGTAAATCCAGAGGGGAAAACGAGGAGGAGTGGATCTCACCACAGCGGGCAGTGGAAGTCCGTGATCCAGAAGAGGGATGGTCAGAGGCGGTCCGGGTCGGAGATGAGCAGGCAGAATCCAGAGGGAGCAGGCAGAGTCGGTAGTCAGTAACGGAAGGTAGGTCAAATCCAAAAATATCCAAACGAGGTCCGACAGGGATCAGGCTAGAGGCAGTAGTAAGGGGACGGAAGACTGTGGTCATGAATCAGGATCAAGGAACAGAACTAAGAAGGCTTGAAGGCTGTGAGGGTAAACTGCAACAGACGATCTCGCACTGAGGAGCTGTAGAACTGTGGTTAATATAGTCAGAGGAACAGGTGGAAACAATGATGATGATTAGCAGGTGAGGGAGGGGCAGAGAGCAGGAGCGGGTTTCATGACAGTACCCCCGCCACAAGGGGGCGGCACAGGACGCCCCTCAAGGCTGGTCAGGATGGCGACGGCGAAAATCCCGGATGAGGTCCTTATCCAGGATGTGACGGGAGGGCACCCAGGAACGTTCCTCAGGACCGTAACCAGCCCAGTCCACCAGGTACTGAACCCCACGGCCCCAGCGCCTGGACCGGAGGAGACGATGAACAGTGAAGACAGGACCACCGTCGACGAGGCGGGGCGGCGGAGGGGCGGCCGCAGGACGACTGAAACGCGAGGAGGCGACAGGCTTGAGCCGGGACACATGGAACGTAGGGTGGACCCTCATAGCACGGGGCAAACGAAGACGGACAGCCACAGGGTTAATCAGCTTGGCAACAGGGAAAGGCCCCACAAACCGGGGAGCCAACTTACGACACATCACCCTGAGAGGCAGGTCCTTAGCCGAGAGCCAGACCCTCTGTCCCGGGAGGTATCTGGGGGCCTGAGAGCGACGACGGTTGGCAGAACGGGTATACACTGCAGAGGTCTTGCAGAGGGCAGCCCTGGCCCTTCTCCACACCCTGAGACAGCGGCGAGCAGCCACGTGAGCGGCAGGGACAGAGGCAGTCCTCTCCTGAACAGAGAACACAGGCGGCTGGTAACCATAAACGACATGGAAAGGGGACAGACCTGTGGCGCTGGAGGGGAGGCTGTTGAGGGCATGCTCCACCCAGGGGAGGTTGGCCGTCCATTCCGTGGGGTCCTCAAGGCACAGAGCACGGAGCTTAGTTTCAACCTCCTGGTTCATCCGCTCGGTCTGCCCGTCAGATTGGGGGTGGAACCCTGAGG
>SSNR01000304.1:17080-40632 GCA_006937965.1 Callopanchax toddi
CCTCGTATCTCTTGCTCTCTTCTCTTTCTCTGTTAATCTTTCTCCTCCACCTCTTTCTTCACTCTGTCCCTTCATTTCTGTCTCTGCGTCCTTTGGGATTCAAATCAAACTAAAAACAGTTCTAATAAAGATTTTTTCTAAACCGATATATCAGGTGGAGCGTTCTAGCAGCAGTTGTAAGGCCCCGCCTGTGATAGTGAATCTGTAAGGCTTGTCTTTGGCATTCAGGCATCAGTTCTGACGGTCAAACTGCTGGACAGGATGCAGGGATCTACACAGTCTATATTTATGTTGGTCCCTCTCTCTTTTCATCTCAGTTCATCCTTCAAAGAAGAACCGTCAGACGTGCGTGAGGAAGAGTCTGATCTGCGCCTTCGCCATGGCCTTCATCATCAGCGTCATGCTCATTGCAGCCAATCAGATGCTGAGGAATGGCATGGAGTAGCTGCACCCACTGTGAGCTGGGATCCAACCAGACTGCATGTGCATGCCGGTGGGCGGGGTCACGACCCTCTAGATAAACTCCTAAAGGATAAAACTACTGATGCTGTTTTGAAATCACGAGTTTTCTTATTTATTTTTTAACGAGGACCACGCCTCCTCCACCAGACATCCAATCAAAACCATGAAGCCAGCATGAGGAATCACACAGGACTCCTCCCCCTTTACGACTGCAGAGACTCTCAAGGGCTGACGTCTCCTGTGAACCTCGTCTCTGTTCCCCCGATGCAAAAATGAGACGTTTCTAAGACCTGCTGGGATTCTGAGCACCAGGTCCTCTGACTGCCGAGGCGTCATCTCGCCTCCACCATCAGGTCAGGAGGAACATCAGAGCTTCTGAGTGAGAAGAAGCCTGGACGCAGAATGTTTGGATTGTTTCCTCCTCAAGGATTTAACCTGCTGACGCTGCAGGAGGAAGTTCGTCGTTCCGTCTTCTGACTTCCTGTTGATTCAATTTATCTAAAAGCCTGGAAGGTTCAAGGTTCGGTTTTTGTTTTAAGTCTTTCAAACCAGAAACTCATCAGCTGATCAGGATCAGTCAGCGAACACACCGTCTAGTCAGCGAACGCACCGTCTAGTCAGCGAACGCACCGCCTAGTACGCACCGTCTAGTCAGTGAACGCACCGTCTAGTCAGCGAACGCACCGCCTAGTACGCACCGTCTAGTCAGTGAACACACCGTCTAGAACGCACCGTCTAGTACACACCGTCTAGTCAGTGAATGCACCGTCTAGTACACACCGTCTAGTCAGTGAACGCACCGTCTAGTACACACCGTCTAGTCAGTGAACGCACCGTCTAGAACGCACCGTCTAGTCAGTGAACGCACCGTCTAGTACACACCGTCTAGTCAGTGAACGCACCGTCTAGTACACACCGTCTAGTCAGTGAACGCACCGTCTAGTACACACCGTCTAGTCAGTGAACGCACCGTCTAGAACGCACCGTCTAGTACACACCGTCTAGTCAGTGAACGCACCGTCTAGTCAGTGAACGCACCGTCACCCATCAGCAATAAAACCCTGCGGTTTCCCATGGTCTGTGAACTCATCAGTCTAGACTCCTGCTAACAGATCTTCTATGTGGAGGTTTTTACTGATTCTGAAGTTAATGAGGACCAGAAACCAGGTCCTGGTATTTGTAGTTCTTTGAGGTAAATCAGAAAGCAGCAGGTCAGAACTGGTTTAGACCACTTTTAGAACCTGGAGAACCTGAAGAACTGACCTGGATCTGGTCTTAGTGAAGGAGTCAGACATGTTTTATTAAGGTGGATTTTTCTCTGGTTTCTAATCCTGTTCAGGATTTTCTTCAGACGTGATAAACTAAAATATTTTATATTCAAATGTTTCAACCTTGAACTTGAACCTTCCTCAGTCACCAGGTCAGTCACGTTCATTTAATCTCCTCTGGGGTCGTAATGGATGAAATGTCCATAAAAACTGTTAAAAAATGTTTCAAATGAAAACGTTTTTCAGCTTTTTTCATCCTAAATCAGTCAATCAGCTTCAGACCTGATCAGAACCTCCATCCTGTCAGGATGACTTGAAATCAGATCAACACAAACACCTGGACAGGTGTCTGGCTTCACAGGGCGAGGGGCGGGGCTACACCTGGACAGGTGTCTGGCTTCACAGGGCGAGGGGCGGGGCTACACCTGGACAGGTGTCTGGCTTCACAGGGCGAGGGGCGGGGCTACACCTGGACAGGTGTCCAGTTCATCAAGTCAAACAGAAATCCTGATCATTTATTGTTTCTTATTTGTTTGTTTATTATTTGATTGTTTGTTGTTTGTTTGTTTGTTTGTTTATTATTTGATTGTTTGTTGTTCGTTTGTTTATTGTTTGTTTATTATTTGATTGTTTGTTTGTTTATTGTTTGTTTATTATTTGATTGTTGTTTGTTTGTTTGTTTGTTTATTGTTTGTTTATTATTTGATTGTTTATTGTTTGTTTATTATTTGTTTGTTTATTATTTGATTGTTTGTTGTTTGTTTGTTTGTTTGTTTATTGTTTATTATTTGATTGTTTGTTGTTTGTTTATTGTTGGTTTATTATTTGATTGTTTGTTGTTTGTTTATTATTTGATTGTTTGTTTATTGTTTATTTATTATTTGATTGTTTGTTTGTTTGTTTGTTTATTGTTTATTTATTATTTGATTGTTTGTTGTTTGTTTATTGTTTGTTTATTATTTGATTGTTGTTTGTTTGTTTGTTTGTTTATTGTTTGTTTATTATTTGATTGTTTATTGTTTGTTTATTATTTGATTGTTTATTGTTCGTTTATTATTTGATTGTTTGTTTGTTTATTGTTTGTTTATTATTTGATTGTTGTTTGTTTGTTTGTTTGTTTATTGTTTGTTTATTATTTGATTGTTTATTGTTTGTTTATTATTTGTTTGTTTATTATTTGATTGTTTGTTGTTTGTTTGTTTGTTTGTTTATTGTTTATTATTTGATTGTTTGTTGTTTGTTTATTGTTGGTTTATTATTTGATTGTTTGTTGTTTGTTTATTATTTGATTGTTTGTTTATTGTTTATTTATTATTTGATTGTTTGTTTGTTTGTTTGTTTATTGTTTATTTATTATTTGATTGTTTGTTGTTTGTTTATTGTTTGTTTATTATTTGATTGTTGTTTGTTTGTTTGTTTGTTTATTGTTTGTTTATTATTTGATTGTTTATTGTTTGTTTATTATTTGATTGTTTATTGTTCGTTTATTATTTGATTGTTTGTTTGTTTATTGTTTGTTTATTATTTGATTGTTGTTTGTTTGTTTGTTTGTTTATTGTTTGTTTATTATTTGATTGTTTATTGTTTGTTTATTATTTGTTTGTTTATTATTTGATTGTTTGTTGTTTGTTTATTGTTTATTATTTGATTGTTTGTTGTTTGTTTATTATTTGATTGTTTGTTTATTGTTTATTTATTATTTGATTGTTTGTTTGTTTGTTTGTTTATTGTTTGTTTATTATTTGATTGTTTGTTGTTTGTTTATTGTTTGTTTATTATTTGATTGTTGTTTGTTTGTTTATTGTTTGTTTATTATTTGATTGTTTATTGTTTGTTTATTATTTGTTTGTTTGTTTGTTTGTTTGTTTATTATTTGGTTGGTTCGATCAAAGCTGGTTGAGTGAAGGTTTGAACCTAAAAAAGCAGAAAAAGGAAAACAAACCATTTGATCCTGATTGACTCAGAGAGTCAAGTACTTTTAAAACTGATGGAACTTTTTTAGACATAAAACTAATCCATTGATCCATTTTTTCATTGATCCATTGATATGTAGAAACTCCCCGTCCAGCCAATATGAAACAGACCGTTTTAACTGAACTCTTGTTATGAATAAGTAAAACACTTTAGAAGTGAAACCCCAGAGACTCTATGAAACCTTGATTTGTTACTGTTGTTGTTGTTGTTGTTGTTGTTGAGCCTCAGCTCTGATGCTGCGACTCGTCTTTTGGTTTCAATGCATGTTTATGATGTCTCTGTAAATTACTCACGTCTGTTTAGCTCTATATGTGTGTGTGTGTGTGTGTGCGCGTGTGCTCGCCTGTTGGTGCTCTCTGCTCACAGGGGGTCAGAGGTCATTGTTCCAACAGGAAGTCCACCTCTGACCCTCGTTCTGAAGCCATAAGGTCTGTAATGGTGAACATGATTCTGTCCTGATCAAACAGGAACCAGAATGTTCTCCTCTTTGTGTCATGGCGCCACCTACAGGTGAAGGCATGTTGGTGTTTTTACTTTAAACCCCTGAATAAAATGAAGTTGAAATGCTCTGAAGCTGCAGCTGGATTGAAAAACACTGATTGAGATGTTGTTTATTTATTAATGTTTATTATTTATTAATGTTTATTATTTATGAATGATTTTATTAATCTTATTTACTGTTTATTTTATATTATTTGTTATTTATTCATTTATTTATTGTCTTTGTTTACTCTATAGATTGATTGTCAGAAAAAAGTCACTTAAAATCCTGACAAAGTTTTATTTTTGGATTTTCAAATCAACCTGAAGAACCTTTAAAAGAACCGTTTGGTTTTTATTTGTTTGGTTATTTACCTGTGGGCTGATGGTTTGAATGATAAACAACTTTAGGTTATTATTAGGTTTGAAAAACAATAAACAATATCAGCAAAACATCTGTAGAACATATATGGAACACCCATAGAACATCTGTAGAACATCTATAGAACACCCGTAGAACATCTGTAGAACACCCATAGAACATCCATAGAACATCTGTAGAACATCTATAGAACACCCATAGAACATCTATGGAACACCCATATAACATCTATAGAACACCCATAGAACATCTATAGAACACCCATAGAACATCTATAGAACACCCATAGAACATCTATAGAACACCCATAGAACATATGTAGAACATCTATAGGACACCCATAGAACATCTGTAGAACACCCATAGACCATCTATAGAACACCCATAGAACATCTGTAGAACACCCATATAACATCTGTAGAACACCCATAGAACATCTATAGAAAACCCATAGAACATCTATAGAACACCCATATAACATATGTAGAACACCCGTAGAACATCTGTAGAACACCCATATAACATCTATAGAACACCCATAGAACATCTATAGAACACCCATAGAACATCTATAGAACACCCATATAACATCTGTAGAACACCCATAGAACATCTATAGAACACCCATATAACATCTGTGGAACACCCATAGAACATATGTAGAACATCTATAGGACACCCATAGAACATCTGTAGAACACCCATAGAACATCTGTAGAACACCCATAGAACATCTATGGAACACCCATAGGACATCTATAGAACACCCATAGAACATATGTAGAACATCTATAGGACACCCATAGAACATCTGTAGAACACCCATAGAACATCAATAGAACATCTGTAGAACACCCATAGAACATATGTAGAACACTCATAGAACATCTGTAGAAAACCCATAGAACATCTGTAGAACATTTATAGAACACCCGTAGAACATCTGTAGAACACCCATAGAACATCTGTAGAACATCCATAGAACATCTGTAGAACATCTATAGAACACCCATAGAACATTATAGAACACGCGTGGAACATCTGTAGAACACCCATAGAACATCTGTATAACACCCATAGAATATATGTAGAACATCCATAGAACATCTGTAGAACATCTATAGAACACCCATATAATATATATAGAACATCTATACAACACCCATAGAACATCTGCAGAACATCTGTAGAACATCTGTAGAACACCCATAGAACATCTGTAGAACACCCATAGAACATCTATAAAACACCCCTAGAACATCTGTAAAACATCTATAGAGCACCCATAGAATATTTGTAGAACACCCATAGACCATCTGTAGAACACCCATAGAACATCTGTAGAAAACCCGTAGAACATCTGTAGAACACCCATAGAACATCTGAAGAACACCCATAGAACATCTATAGAACACATGTAAAACATCTGAAGAACACCATAGAACATCTGTAAAACATCTGTAGAACACCCATAGAACATCTGTAGAACACCCATAGAACATCTGTAGAACACCCATAGAACATCTGTAAAACATTTATAGAACACACGTAGAACATCTGTAGAACACCCATAGAACATCTGTATAACACCCATAGAACATCTGTATAACACCCATAGAACATCTGTAGAACATCTATAGAACACCCATAGAACATCTGTAGAACACCCATAGAACATCTGTAGAACATCTATAGAACACCCATAGAATATCTGCAAAACATCTGTAGAACATCTATAGAACACCCATAGAACATCTGTAGAACACCCATAGAACATCTGTAGAACACCTGTAGAACACCCATAGAACATCTGTAGAACACCCATAGAACATATGTAAAACATCTGTAGAACACCATAGAACATCTATAGAACACCCATAGAACATCTGTAGAACACCCATAGAACATCTGTAGAACACCCATAGAACATCTGTAGAACACCCATAGAACATCTAAAGAACATCTGAGGAACACCCATAGAACATCTGTAGAACATCTATAGAACACCCATAGAACATCTGAAGAACATCTATAGAACACCCATAGAACATCTATAGAACACCCATAGAACATCTGTAGAACACCCATAGAACATCTGTAGAACATCTATAGAACACCCATAGAACATCTGAAGAACATCTATAGAACACCCATAGAACATCTGTAGAACACCCATAGAACATCTATAGAACACCCATAGAACAGCTGAAGAACATCTATAGAACACACATAGAACATATGTAAAACATCTGTAGAACACCATAGAACATCTATAGAACACCCATAGAACATCTGAAGAACATCTGTAGAACACCCTTAGAACATCTGTAGAACACCCATAGAACATCTGAAGAACATCTGTAGAACACCCATAGAACATCTGTAGAACACCCATAGAACAACTGTAGAACACCTGTAGAACATCTGAAGAACATCTGTAGAACACCCGTAGAACATCTATAGAACACCCATAGGACATCTATACAACACCCATAGAACATCTGTAGAACATCTATAGAACACCCATAGAACATCTGTAGAACACCCATAGAACATCTGTAGAACATCTATAGAACACCCATAGAACATCTGAAGAACATCTGTAGAACACCCATAGAACATCTGTACAACATCTATAGAACACCCATAGAACAACTGAAGAACATCTATAGAACACCCATAGAACATCTGTAGAACACCCATAGAACATCTGTAGAACATCTATAGAACACCCATAGAACATCTGAAGAACATCTATAGAACACCCATAGAACATCTTTAGAACACCCATAGAACATCTGTAGAACATCTATAGAACACCCATAGAACATCTGAAGAACATCTATAGAACATCTATAGAACACCCATAGAACATCTGACGAACACCCATAGAACATCTGAAGAACATCTGTAGAACACCCATAGAACATCTGAAGAACATCTGTAGAACACTCATAGAACATCTGAAGAACATCTATAGAACACCCATAGAACATCTGTAGAACACCCATAGAACATCTGAAGAACATCTGTAGAATACCCATAGAACATCTATAGAACACCCATAGAAGATCTGTAGAACATCTATAGAACATCTGAAGAACATCTATAGAACACCCATAGAACATATGTAAAACATCTGTAGAACACAATAGAACATCTATAGAACACCCATAGAACATCTATAGAACACCCATAGAACATCTGAAGAACATCTATAGAACACCTATAGAACACATGTATAACATCTGTAGAACACCATAGAACATCTGTAGAACATCTGTAGAACACCCATAGAACATCTGAAGAACATCTGTAGAACACCCATAGAACATCTGTAGAACACCCATAGAACATCTGTAGAACACCCATAGAATATCTGTAGAACATCTATAGAACACCCATAGAACATCTGAAGAACATCTATAGAACACCCATAGAACATCTGTAGAACACCCATAGAACATCTGTAGAACATCTATAGAACACCCATAGAACATCTGAAGAACATCTGTAGAACACCCATAGAACATCTGTAGAACATCTATAGAACACCCATAGAACATCTGAAGAACATCTATAGAACACCCATAGAACATCTGTAGAACATCTATAGAACACCCATAGAACATCTGTAGAACACCCATAGAACATCTGTAGAACATCTATAGAACACCCATAGAACATCTGAAGAACATCTATAGAACACCCATAGAACATCTGTAGAACACCCATAGAACATCTATAGAACACCCATAGAACATCTGAAGAACATCTATAGAACACCTATAGAACACATGTATAACATCTGTAGAACACCATAGAACTTATGTAAAACATCTGTAGAACACCATAGAACATCTATAGAACACCCATAGAACATCTGAAGAACATCTGTAGAACACCCATAGAACATCTGTAGAACACCCATAGAACATCTGTAGAACACCCATAGAACATCTGAAGAACATCTGTAGAACACCCATAGAACATCTGTAGAACATCTATAGAACACCCATAGAACATCTGTAGAACACCCATAGAACATCTATAGAACACCCATAGAACATATGTAAAACATCTGTAGAACACCATAGAACATCTATAGAACACCCATAGAACATCTAGAGAACACCCATAGAACATATGTAAAACATCTGTAGAACACCATAGAACATCTATAGAACACCCATAGAACATCTGAAGAACATCTGTAGAACACCCATAGAACATCTGTAGAACATCTATAGAACACCCATAGAACATCTGAAGAACATCTATAGAACACCCATATAACATATGTAGAACACCCGTAGAACATCTGTAGAACACCCCTATAACATCTATAGAACACCCATAGAACATCTGTAAAACATCTGTAGAACACCATAGAACATCTCTAGAACACCCATAGAACATCTGTAGAACACCCATAGAACATCTATAGAACACCCATAGAACATCTGAAGAACATCTATAGAACACCCATAGAACATCTGTAGAACATCTATAGAACACCCATAGAACATCTGTAGAACACCCATAGAACATCTGTAGAACATCTATAGAACACCCATAGAACATCTGAAGAACATCTATAGAACACCCATAGAACATCTGTAGAACACCCATAGAACATCTGAAGAACATCTATAGAACACCCATAGAACATCTGTAGAACACCCATAGAACATCTGTAGAACATCTGTAGAACACCCATAGAACATCTGAAGAACATCTATAGAACACCCATAGAACATCTATAGAACACCCATAGAACATATGTAAAACATCTGTAGAACACCATAGAACATCTATAGAACACCCATAGAACATCTGAAGAACATCTGTAGAACACCCATAGAACATCTGTTGAACACCCATAGAACATCTGTAGAACACCCATAGAACATCTGTAGAACATCTATAGAATACCCATAGAACATCTGAAGAACATCTATAGAACACCCATAGAACATCTGTAGAACACCCATAGAACATCTGTAGAACATCTATAGAACACCCATAGAACATCTGAAGAACATCTATAGAACACCCATAGAACATCTGTAGAACACCCATAGAACATCTATAGAACACCCATAGAACATCTGAAGAACATCTATAGAACACCTATAGAACATATGTAAAACATCTGTAGAACACCATAGAACATCTGTAGAACATCTGTAGAACACCCATAGAACATCTGAAGAACATCTGTAGAACACCCATAGAACATCTGTTGAACACCCATAGAACATCTGTAGAACACCCATAGAACATCTGTAGAACATCTATAGAATACCCATAGAACATCTGAAGAACATCTATAGAACACCCATAGAACATCTGTGGAACACCCATAGAACATCTATAGAACACCCATAGAACATCTGAAGAACATCTATAGAACACCCATAGAACATCTGTAGAACATCTATAGAACACCCATAGAACATCTGTAGAACATCTATAGAACACCCATAGAACATCTGTAGAACATCTATAGAACACCCATAGAACATCTGAAGAACATCTATAGAACACCCATAGAACATCTGTAGAACATCTATAGAACATCTGTAGAACATCTATAGAACACCCATAGAACATCTGAAGAACATCTATAGAACACCCATAGAACATCTGTAGAACACCCATAGAACATCTATAGAACACCCATAGAACATATGTAAAACATCTGTAGAACACCATAGAACATCTATAGAACACCCATAGAACATCTGAAGAACATCTATAGAACACCCATAGAACATCTGAAGAACATCTATAGAACACCCATAGAACATCTGTAGAACACCCATAGAACATCTGAAGAACATCTGTAGAACACCCATAGAACATCTATAGAACACCCATAGAACATCTGTAGAACACCCATAGAACATCTGTAGAACACCCATAGAACATCTGAAGAACATCTGTAGAACACCCATAGAACATCTGTAGAACACCCATAGAACATCTGAAGAACATCTGTAGAACACCCATAGAACATCTGTACAACATCTATAGAACACCCATAGAACAACTGAAGAACATCTATAGAACACCCATAGAACATCTGTAGAACACCCATAGAACATCTGTAGAACATCTATAGAACACCCATAGAACATCTGAAGAACACCCATAGAACATCTGTAGAACATCTATAGAACACCCATAGAACAACTATAGAACACCCATAGAACATCTGAAGAACATCTATAGAACACCCATAGAACATCTGTAGAACATCTATAGAACACCCATAGAACATCTGTAGAACATCTATAGAACACCAATAGAACATCTGAAAAACATCTATAAAACACCCATAGAACATCTGAAGAACATCTATAGAACACCCATAGAACATCTGTAGAACACCCATAGAACATCTGTAGAACATCCATAGAACATCTATAGAACACCCTTAGAACATCTGAAGAACATCTGTAGAACACCCATAGAACATCTGTAGAACACCCATAGAACATCTGAAGAACATCTGTAGAATACCCATAGAACATTTATAGAACACCCATAGAACATCTGTAGAACATCTATAGAACACCCATAGAACATCTGAAGAACATCTATAGAACACCCATAGAACATCTGTAGAACACCCATAGAACATCTGTAGAACATCTATAGAACACCCATAGAACATCTGAAGAACATCTATAGAACACCCATAGAACATCTGTAGAACACCCATAGAACATCTGTAGAACATCTATAGAACACCCATAGAACATCTGACGAACACCCATAGAACATCTGAAGAACATCTGTAGAACACCCATAGAACATCTGAAGAACATCTGTAGAACACTCATAGAACATCTGAAGAACATCTATAGAACACCCATAGAACATCTGTAGAACACCCATAGAACATCTGAAGAACATCTGTAGAATACCCATAGAACATTTATAGAACACCCATAGAACATCTGTAGAACATCTATAGAACATCTGAAGAACATCTATAGAACACCCATAGAACATATGTAAAACATCTGTAGAACACAATAGAACATCTATAGAACACCCATAGAACATCTGTAGAACACCCATAGAACATCTGTAGAACACCCATAGAACATCTGAAGAACATCTGTAGAACACCCATAGAACATCTGTAGAACACCCATAGAACATCTGTAGAACACCCATAGAACATCTGAAGAACATCTATAGAACACCCATAGAACATCTGTAGAACATCTATAGAACACCCATAGAACATCTATAGAACACCCATAGAACATCTGAAGAACATCTATAGAACACCCATAGAACATCTGTAGAACATCTATAGAACACCCATAGAACATCTGTAGAACACCCATAGAACATCTGTAGAACACCCATAGAACATCTGTAGAACATCTATAGAACACCCATAGAACATCTGAAGAACATCTATAGAACACCCACAGAACATCTGTAGAACACCCATAGAACATCTGCAGAACACCCATAGAACATCTGAAGAACATCTATAGAACACCCATAGAACATATGTAAAACATCTGTAGAACACCATTGAACATCTATAGAACACCCATAAAACATCTGAAGAACATCTGTAGAACACACATAGAACATCTGAAGAACATCTGTAGAACACCCATAGAACATCTGTAGAACACCCATAGAACATCTGAAGAACACCCATAGAACATCTGAAGAACACCCATGGAACATCTGTAGAATACCCATAGAACATCTGTAGAACACCCATAGAACAGCTGAAGAACATCTATAGAACACCCATAGAACATCTATAGAACACCCATAGAACATCTGTAGAACATCTATAGAACACCCATAGAACATCTGTAGAACACCCATAGAACATTATAGAACACCCATAGAACATCTGAAGAACATCTATAGAACACCCATAGAACATCTGAAGAACATCTATAGAACACCCATAGAACATCTGAAGAACATCTGTAGAACACCCATAGAACATCTGAAGAACATCTGTAGAACACCCATAGAAGATCTGAAGAACATCTGTAGAACACCCATAGAACATCTGAAGAACATCTGTAGAACACCCATAGAACATCTGTAGAACACCCATAGAACATCTGAAGAACATCTGTAGAACACCCATAGAACATCTGAAGAACACCCATAGAACATCTGTAGAACACCCATAGAACATCTGTAGAACACCCATAGAACAGCTGAAGAACATCTGTAGAACACCTATAGAACATCTATAGAACACCAGCTCATCTCACGGATCAGAAGCAGCTTTAACGTCTCTTCAGTCGCTGATGGATGATTACCTCCTCGTTTCATTTGTACACATTTAACCAGACAGTATATTAGACCAGCACATAGTACACACAGTACTCTTAGTACACACAGTACTCTTAGTACACATAGTACTCATAGTACACACAGTACACACAGTACTCTTAGTACACTCTGCATGTGTTCTTTAAACCTAGACTAGAGAATGACTTTTAGCTGTTTTGTTTATTAGAGGCATTAAATCAAATGTAAATATTAAAATCTATCAACTCTGAGCAAATAAGAATTGTTGCAATAAAACATTTTTTATGTTTCATGTTTTTCTTCTGTAATTTGAACCTGAAAGCTAAAGATTTTAACCTTCATAGGATACACATTTTTTATCTGCAGACTCAAATAAGACGTGCAAATAAAAAGTCAAAATGTTTAAAAATATAAACTATAAATGAAACACTAAGCGTTTACCAGTACAGATACTTTCAAGAGTTAAACTCTTCATTCTCTTGTTTTAAAAAGAAAGTACAGAATAATTGAAAAAGTGAAAATACTCAAATTAAACCATTTAAAAAACAGAGATATTTAAAAAGAAAAAGAACTAAAGTGAAAACACTATAGTGAGTAAAAGCAGAAAGTCCAGAACCTGTGAACTGGACCAGCAGGAGTTGGACTTCATTGGTCAAGAAGACCTGACCTTTAGTCTGACCCTACCCCGCCCTGGGTGGCTGAGAACCTGCAGCCCTCATTAAACCCTTTCTGGTTCTGGATTCAAATCCTCAGAATCTCTTCAAGTGTCCACTAGAGGGCAGCATTGGACAGTCAGACTTCAGAGCTGATGGTTTAAATCATAAAAGAAGTTAAATTCACTAAAACCTCCTGGTGGAATAAATCCCAGATCCCACCGTAGAAGGTTTGAGGCGCTGAAGTCAACCTGAAACGTCTGGCAGGTTTCCTTAGCTTCAGCTCTGAGAACTGTCTGCTTCCTGTTTGGAGCCTCAGACCTTAAACCTGAAGACAGACTGTACCTGAAACTTCAGGTCACACACACAGACACACAAACCGTGTAAAGCTGCACTCGGTAGATTGGTAATCCGTAGGCCAGCCTCCTCCGGACATGGGACCCTGCATTGCCATGGTAACAATACAGAGACAAACTCCACCCGTAGAAACGTTCCCCCTGGTTTCTCCTCTTTCTACGTTTTTAGCTTCCTGCAGCTGAAAAGCTGTTTTTCTTTTTGGGACTCTGGTATTTTTCCTAAAACTGAAGCGCTAACAGCTGTTTCTGTCCTTCTCTCACTTCCTGGATGTTCTGCTGAAAAATGCTCCAGCAGCATTAATGGAGGATCCAAGCAGAGAGGAAGCGAGGCGCTTCAGGAGACAGACAGCCGGATTGTCCAATCGGACCAAACGATAGGATTGGCTGAAGTTTTTAGAGAACTGCGGGACAACCACCATATTGATTTCTTTCGGGGGTTTAACCCTCCACAATACATTTATAGCTATGCTGTGTTAGAACGTTCACTGAAGAAAGAAAACAGGGGTCTAACGTAAAAAAAATTGAAGTAATCGGTCACATGTAATTAAATTATGTTCTTTCAAAGTTAATGTATTAAATTTGTTCAAAGTAAACTAAAAAGATGAACTTATAAACCTAATTAAATTACTTGTGACCGATTACTTCCATTTTTTTACGTTAGACCCCTGTTTTCTTTTTTCAGTGTTAATAAGCATTAAAAAACGTTTAAAGCTGCATTGTTTACCAAATGAACGAGTGCAGCTTTAAGGGTCAGAACTGAGACCTGGTTAAAACATGACGGCGTGGAAAACGTATCCATGTTTATGTAGATTTGTTACAGGTTGCATGATTGTGTTTCAAAGCTAAAACTCAATAAACTACTTCCCACGTTTCTATCTTGTTTGACACAGAGCTGCTGTAAAACAGGAGATTAGATCGGAGCTGGTGGTTTAAATCAGCCTGTTAGCATGCAGACGCCGTCCTTCAGCACCACTCAGCCTGAAGCAGGGCCTTGTGCTCCCTGCTGGCTGCTCCTGCTTCATTTACATGTTAAAGCTTCACCCAGCGCACCAAACAGGACGAGTTCCATCCAAACACCTCAGTCTGCAGCTCAGCAGCTCCTTTTGGTCACAGATGCTCCTAGAAAAGGTGCAATCAAGGCATTTCTGAGCAGCGCTGGTGGGAGTGGCTCCAGACATCCTGAGCTCGGAGCAAAGGGAGGGAATCTCCTTTGAAGGCTGAATTTTTACAGCTAATCTCAGCAGGACTTTTATTTTAATAATGAATGGAATGACAGCGCAGCAGAAGATATTTTACCGTAATTCAGCGTCTCAAGCTCAAAACAGATGAATTGCTGCTGTGCTGAACCTTCTGGAGAAGCTTTGGTTTCTGACTGAGCTGTTTATTAAAGGGAGGAATCCTCTAAACAATCTGTTCCTATCAGGGTTTTCTTTATTTATTTTTTCACCCCGTGTCCTGTCCGGCTGTGGAGCAAACAGAATAATGTCTGAGTGCCAAAAACAAGGTGAGAGGTTACAGCCACTGCTATAAAACTCCTCCTGATTTCTGTTTAAATATAACCCCCAAAATCTTTATTAGAATGTTTTTATGGTTGATATGAATCCCAATGGACACGGAGCCTGAGAGGAAGGGAAGGGTACAGAAAGAAGAGTGGGGGGGGGGAAGTAAACAGAAAAAGAAGAGAAGAAGAAACGTGAAGAATCCACTTCTAGACCTGTAAATAAAACACAAACAAACCAAACAGGAGAAAAGATACAACAACAACAAACAACCCCCCCCCCTCCAGAGAGCGCAGAGGCTCACCCAGCAGTCGCCGCGCTAGAGCTCACGGGGTCACGGTGAGGGGCTCACAGTCACAGGCACCGCCTGCAGCCGGCCATCCAGGGCAGATCCAGCCGGAACCAGAGACCCGAGACCCAGGAGCGAACCGGCCCCAGCAGAGGCCCGACCACCCCCGGGGGCCCAGATCCCACCAGGCCGCCACAGGAAGAAGAGCAGGCAGACGCCCCCAGCACCCAGCCCCAGACCCCGAGACACCCCAGCACGCCACTGGAGAAAGGCACCACCAATGCCGAGGCGCAGCCAGGGAGGATAGTCTCTGCCGAGGAGGGTCTAGCATGTCACAGAGAGGGGGGGGGAGACCTGACAGATAAACAGTCACTCACACACATCACTGGACAACATGCTAAGACACACAATGGACGCTGTACACCCACTCTCGCTCCCCATGCACTCTCTATGTTCAGGACCAGGGACCAGCGCCCTAAGGGTGAAGCCGGCCCTGAGATCCAGAAGATGGTCCCTCCCTTACTGAAGTGGGGATAAGCAGACCACCGCGCACCCCGCCGCAGCCGAGCAGACCCCCACCGCAGACCCCGACCAGACGGCCCGCTCCACTCCAGGCCCCAGGCAGCGAGCAGAGAACAGGGGTGTGTGAAGACCCCAAGTCTCCCCCCACCTGCTCCAATGTGGTGTTGATGCGTGTTGTAGTAAGATGCTTTTAAAAAGAGTGGGGGGCGGCCCGCCATGCCCCGCCCTGGATCCTAAGTGTCTAAATGCGTGGAGATGGGTAATGACACCGGAGGAGAGGTTAGCCGGCTAGACCTCCCTCCCCCCGGGTATTACTGGGTGTAATTCCTCCAAAGACCCTAGATGCATAATGTAAGAATGTCTGTGGTGGAAGTGTTTAAATTGTGTATTAAAATTGGGCCACAGGACTGCAGAGATGGTGTTCCACACCATGACGTACCCGTGACCCAAAGCCCTGTGTGTGTGGTGACGTGACGGAGCAGAGGGAGGGAAAATCCGGGGATGGGGAGGCAAGACTAGGGGGACAAGCCCTCCCAGGGGGCCAGCTCCCCCACTGGCCCCAGTAAGCACCCCCGTTCCCTAAAAACCACCCAGGGCAGGGAGATCGCCGGCCCACCCATCCAGGTCCATGGCAGGAGCCCCACACAGCGCCACGGAGCCCACGAAACAACCTGTTCCTATCAGGGTTTTAAACGCCCTGACCAGCTGTGCTTAAAGGTACCAGGACGAATCTGGTAAACAATGTCACTTAAAACGTTTCTCCATGCCTCTAAACAACATTCTAACATAGTATAGCTATAAATATATTGTGGCGATTAAAACCCCCCAAAAGAAATCAATGAGGAGGTTCCCTCACAGTTCTCTAAAAACCTCAGCCAATCAGACGGTTTTGGACCGAAAGCAATGATTGGACAATCCGGCTGTCTGTCTCGCTGAAGCATCTCACTTCCTCACTGCTTGGTATAGATATCCTATATAAATGCTAGATGCCCTATCTGGGAGTCGACAGCGTCCCTACACGGCGGCCATCTTACTACAGACAGCTGACGTTCTGCTCTCTATGGCAGCAGATAGAAGGTGAGCGATCAACTGAACTAAAAACACTCTGAACTCGATGAAAAATGAACAGATTTACAAACGGTTTGTTTTCTTACAAACCTTATTAAGTGTAGACTTTAGATAGGATACTTTCAGTTTATGAGTTTCTTGATCATTATCGATATATTGTGATATATATTCACAGCCACGTCTCTGACGTTTATAATAAAGCAAACCGTTTGAAAATCAGTTAAAAATTGAGCAAGTTAGAGATATTTAATAGTACATGCTCCATTGTTATGGAAGGGGGCAGCTGTCTGTGGTAAGATGGTCGCCAAAATAGGGAGGTCAGGGTCCACTGATGAACAGCGTGGGTAAGATATCTAGCTGCTTGGATCCTCCATTAATGCTGCTGGAGCATTTTTCAGCAGAACATCCAGGAAGTGAGAGAAGGACAGAAACAGCTGTTAGCGCTTCAGTTTTAGGGAAAACTACCAGAGTCCCAAAAAGAAAAACACCTTTTCAGCTAGAAACTAAAAACGTTTGGACGTAGAAAGAGGAGAAACCTGGGGGAACGTTTCTATGGCTGGTGTTTTGCTCTTTATTGTGTCTGTGACAATGTACGGTCCCATGTCCGCCCGACGGGAGGGGTGAGAGCTCTGAGACGTGTTTGTGTAAAACAGCTAGCAATACCTAGCTGGTTAGAAGATTAGCTATAGTACCTTTAAAACATCAAATCAAAGGGCATTGAAAAACCCAGAAACTTTGTTTATTGGAAGACAAAAAGGAGCCAGAAATCCCAAACTGTGGAATAATTAAATATGACATTACAAACTTCATCAGACCTCCTGACAACAAGCCTTTCATTTGTGTCCTTTTTCCATCCCTGAATAAGCACTCCCCTCATCAGTTCTGCTTTACTCCTTTGTCCTTCTGCAGCAGCTCTTATGGCACTCAGCAGGTGACGGACTCAACACACGGAACAAATCCATGAGCATGAAGTAGTCCTGCTATGAGAAGTTCTGCTGCTACAGAACACTTCAAGTCCAGGACTCACAGGACCACGACTCGGCTCAGTAGGCCTGGTGATCACTGATTATTTATAATGGCTGCTAAAAAAGTAGACTTTAGGATATTCAGAACCTCACTCTTCAAATTTAAACATTTACAGAATCCAGAATAACTAAAAACCCAATACTGTTTGTGTTCAGTCATTAACCTTTTAATGACACGCGACACAGAACCAAACACAGCAGGATCTGAGGATCACGGAAACGTCCAAATCCTCCTTCAACCAGACAAAGTTCTTGTTGATGATGAAATCTTAAACCTATAAACACAGAGTTGGCACAAAAAGGAGGTAAAATTACATCAAAATGTTTGAAATTTATAAGCAAAACCAGACTCATGCTTCTGTTCTCACTTTAGCAAAAAATACATTTCCCAAACCTCAAATGTGCAAAAAACCCAAACCTCTCCCATGTCTATAGAACCCAAACCTCTTCAATGTCCCTAGAACCCAAACCTCTTCAATGTCCCTAGAACCCAAACCTCTTCAATGTCCGTAGAACCCAAACCTCTTCAATGTCCGTATAACCCAAACCTCTTCAATGTCCCTAGAACCCAAACCTCTCCAATGTCTATAGAACCCAAACCTCTTCAATGTCCCTAGAACCCAAACCTCTCCAATGTCTATAGAACCCAAACCTCTTCAATGTCCCTAGAACCCAAACCTCTTCAATGTCCCTAGAACCCAAACCTCTCCAATGTCCCTAGAACCCAAACCTCTTCAATGTCCCTAGAACCCAAACCTCTTCAATGTCCCTAGAACCCAAACCTCTTCAATGTCCGTAGAACCCAAACCTTTTCAATGTCCGTAGAACCCAAACCTCTTCAATGTCCCTAGAACCCAAACCTCTTCAATGTCCCTAGAACCCAAACCTCTTCAATGTCCCTAGAACCCAAACCTCTTCAATGTTCGTAGAACCCAAACCTCTTCAATGTCCCTAGAACCCAAACCTCTTCAATGTTCGTAGAACCCAAACCTCTCCAATGTTCGTAGAACCCAAACCTCTTCAATGTTCCTAGAACCCAAACCTCTTCAATGTTCGTAGAACCCAAACCTTTTTAATGTTCGTGGAACCCAAACCTCTTCAATGTTCGTAGAACCCAAAGAATCCAAACCTCTTCAATGTTCGTAGAACCCAAAGAACCCAAACCTCTTCAATGTTCGTAGAACCCAAAGAACCCAAACCTCTTCAATGTTCCTAGAACCCAAACCTCTTCAATGTTCGTAGAACCCAAAGAATCCAAACCTCTTCAATGTTCGTAGAACCCA
Organism: Callopanchax toddi; assembly: GCA_006937965.1. Classification (NCBI taxonomy): domain Eukaryota; kingdom Metazoa; phylum Chordata; class Actinopteri; order Cyprinodontiformes; family Nothobranchiidae; genus Callopanchax; species Callopanchax toddi. Next base: position 36,658 of record SSNR01000304.1, read on the forward strand.
AAGAACCCAAACCTCTTCAATGTTCGTAGAACTCAAACCTTTTCAATGTTCGTGGAATCAAAATGTCTTTTTAAAAAGTTGAGTCCTTATTTTGGCATAAAAGGAGGTTCTGATTCATTTTTAATCAGCTGAAGTCAGGAGACACGTCTGGGCCTATCACAGCCCAGTCTCACTTTCCAGTTCGGTTATTGCTTCATGGAGTTCTTGATAGTCCACCTCTGACCTGAGCAGGGCTGCAGGACCAGCAGGTGGCCGAAGTAAACGTTGGCAGGAACCACCTCCAGACAGCGTCCTGTGGCCCGATTAGTGATGGACTCGTTCTGGGAGGAAGGAAAACCCACAGATTAGTGGAGGTTACAGATGGTTCCTCAGGTCCAACAGGACGAAATATTTGACTTTTTTATTTTATTTTGCTCAACATTTTGACATTTTTCTTCAACATTAGAAATGTTTTCCTCAACATTTTGAAATTTCTCCTCAACATTTTGACTTTTTTTCTCTCATCATTTTGACTTTTTTCTCAACATTTTGACTTTTTTCACTCAACATTTTGACCTTTTTCCTTAACATTTTGAATTTTTTCACTCAACATTTTGAAATTTTCCTTAAAATTATGACTTTTTCACTTAACATTTTGACTTTTTTCCTCAACATTTGGACTTTCTTTCTCAACATTTTGACTTTTTTTCTCAACATTTTGACTTTTTACCTTAACATTTTGACTTTTTTCCTCAACATTTTGACTTTTTTCCTTAACATTTTTCCTTTTTTCCTTAACATTTTGCATTTTTTCACTCAACATTTTGAAATTTCTCCTCAACATTATGACTTTTTTCACTCAACATTTTGACTTTTTTCCTCAACATTTTGACTTTTTTCCTCAACAGTTTGACTTTTTTCTCAACATTTTGACTTTTTTCCTTAACATTTTGCCTTTTTTCACTCAACATTTTGAAATTTCTCCTCAACATTATGACTTTTTTCCTCAACATTTTGACTTTTTTCCTTAACATTTTGACTTTTTACCTTAACATTTTGACTTTTTTCTCAACATTTTGACTTTTTCCTTAACATTTTGACTTTTTCCTCATCATTTAGACTTTTATTCCTCATCATTTAGACTTTTTTCACTCAACATTTTGACTTTCTTTCCTGTAACATTTTGACTTTTTTCCTCATCATTTTGACTTTTTTCTCTCATCATTTTGACTTTTTTCACTCAACATTTTGACTTTTTTCACTCAACATTTTGACCTTTTTCCTTAACATTTTGAATTTTTTCACTCAACATTTTGAAATGTTTCCTTAACATTATGACTTTTTCACTTAACATTTTGACTTTTTTCCTCAACATTTGGACTTTTTTTTCTCAACATTTGGACTTTTTTTCTCAACATTTGGACTTTTTTTCTCAACATTTTGACTTTTTTCCTTAACATTTTGACTTTTTTCTCAACATTTTGACTTTTTTCCTCAACATTTTGACTTTTTCCTCAACATTTTGACTTTTTTCTCAACATTTTGACTTTTTTCCTCAACATTTTGACTTTTTCCCTCAACATTTTGACTTTTTCCCTCAACATTTTGACTTTTTTCTCAACATTTTGACTTTTTTCTCAACATTATGACTTTTTTCTCAACATTTTGACTTTTTTCCTCAACATTTTGACTTTTTTCCTTAACATTTTGACTTTTTACCTTAACATTTTGACTTTTTTCTCAACATTTTGACTTTTTTCTCAACATTTTGACTTTTTTCCTCAACATTTTGACTTTTTTCCTCAACATTTAGATTTTTTTCCTTAACATTTTGATTTTTTTCCTTAACATTTGGACTTTTTTCCCTCAACATTTGGACTTTTTTCCCTCAACATTTGGACTTTTTCCCTTAACATTTTGATTTTTTTCCTTAACATTTTGACTTTTTTCTCAACATTTTGACTTTTTTCCTTAACATTTTGACTTTTTTCACTCAACATTTTGACTTTTTCCTTAACATTTTATATTTTGATTTTTTTCCTCATCACTTAGACTTGTTTCCTCATCATTTAGACTTTTTTCCTTAATATTTTGACTTTCTTTCCCGTAACATTTTGACTTTTTTCCTCAACATTTTGACTTTTTTTCCTTAACATTTTGATTTTTTTCCTCAACATTTTGATTTTTTTCCTCGACATTTTGACTTTTTTTCCTCAACATTTTGACTTTGCTTCCTCATAATTTAGACTTTTTTCCTCAACATTTTGACTTTTTTCTCAACATTTGGACTTTTTTCCTCAACATTTGGACTTTTTTCCTCAACATTTAGATTTTTTTCCTTAACATTTTGATTTTTTTTCCTTAACATTTGGACTTTTTTTCCTCAACATTTGGACTTTTTTTCCTCAACATTTGGACTTTTTTCTCAACATTTTGACTTTTTCTCAACATTTGGACTTTTTTCCTCAACATTTAGATTTTTTTCCTTAACATTTTGATTTTTTTTTCCTTAACATTTTGACTTTTTCTCAACATTTGGACTTTTTTTCCTCAACATTTGGACTTTTTTCTCAACATTTTGACTTTTTTCCTTAACATTTTGACTTTTTTCTCAACATTTTGACTTTTTTCCTTAACATTTTGACTTTTTTCACTCAACATTTTGACTTTTTCCCTCAACATTTTGACTTTTTCTCAACATTTTTACTTTTTTCCTCAACATTTTGACTTTTTCCCTCAACATTTTGACTTTTTTCTCAACATTTTGACTTTTTTCTCAACATTATGACTTTCTTCTCAACATTTTGACTTTTTGCCTCAACATTTTGACTTTTTTCCTTAACATTTTGACTTTTTTCTCAACATTTTGACTTTTTTCCTTAACATTTTACATTTTGATTTTTTTCCTCATAATTTAGACTTTTTTCCTCAACATTTTGACTTTTTTCTCAACATTTGGACTTTTTCCTCAACATTTGGACTTTTTTCCTCAACATTTAGATTTTTTTTCCTTAACATTTTGATTTTTTTCCTTAACATTTTGACTTTTTCTCAACATTTGGACTTTTTTCCTCAACATTTGGACTTTTTTCTCAACATTTTGACTTTTTCCCTCAACATTTTGACTTTTTCCCTCAACATTTTGACTTTTTTCTCAACATTTTGACTTTTTGCCTCAACATTTTTACTTTTTTCCTTAACATTTTGACTTTTTTCTCAACATTTTGACTTTTTTCCTTAACATTTTGACTTTTTTCACTCAACATTTTGACTTTTTCCCTCAACATTTTGACTTTTTTCTCAACATTTTTACTTTTTTCCTCAACATTTTTACTTTTTCCCTCAACATTTTGACTTTTTTTCCTTAACATTTTGATTTTTTTCCTCAACATTTTGATTTTTTTCCTCGACATTTTGACTTTTTTTCCTCATCATTTTGACTTTTTTTCCTCAACATTTGGACTTTTTTCCTCAACATTTGGACTTTTTTCTCAACATTTGGACTTTTTTCCTCAACATTTGGACTTTTTTCCTCAACATTTTGATTTTTTTCCTCGACATTTTGACTTTTTTTCCTCAACATTTTGACTTTTTTTCCTCAACATTTTGACTTTTTTTCCTGATCATTTAGACTTTTTTCCTCAACATTTGGACTTTTTTCTCAACATTTGGACTTTTTTCCTCAACATTTGGACTTTTTTCCTCAACATTTTGATTTTTTTCTCGACATTTTGACTTTTTTTCCTCAACATTTTGACTTTTTTCCTCAACATTTAGATTTTTTTCCTTAACATTTTGATTTTTTTCCTTAACATTTTGACTTTTTCTCAACATTTGGACTTTTTTTCCTCAACATTTAGATTTTTTTCCTTAACATTTTGACTTTTTCTCAACATTTGGACTTTCTTTCCTCAACATTTAGATTTTTTTCCTTAACATTTTGATTTTTTCCTTAACATTTTGACTTTTTATATACATATGGAGTTTTTTTGCTAA
>SSNR01000304.1:48160-53160 GCA_006937965.1 Callopanchax toddi
GTAGACGTCCATGCCTGAGTCCAGCAGACCCAGCTCTCCAAAGTAGTCCCGATTGGCCACGAAGGAGCAGCCAATCATGGCAGGAGTCCTGCAGAGAGACATGTGGTCAAACAGGGTGGACATGTCCATCAGAAGTCCTGGTAGGACTCAGTAGTTTGTAGTAGTGAAACCTGAGCTCAGATCACTGGACAGGTGAAAACTGCTTGTGTCCTTCTACCACTGCTGCACTGAGAGCATCCTAACATACTGCATGTGTGCGTGGCTCTCCAGCTGTACGCTGCAGAGAAGAAAGCTCTTCAGAGGGTCGTCACCACGGCGGGGAGGATCACTGGCTGCCCTCTCCCCTCTATGGAGGATCTCTACAGCTCCCGCTGCCTCTGGAAGGCCCACAGTGTTCTCAGGGACCATCTCGTCCCGGACACTCGCTCTTTGAACTGCTGCCCTCGGGCAGACGCTTCAGAACAATTAAAGCGAGAACAAACAGGTTGAAGAACTGTTTTTATGACAGAGCGGTAACTGCACTCAATGCTGAGGAAACCTGAACATGGAACTGTGCAATAACTGCAGTGTGGGATGTTTTGATTTTGATTTTTAAATTTTTATTCTGATTCTTAACCCTCAGCAACTGCTGTTTTAGTATTTTATCGTATTTTAGTATTTATTTTTTATGTTCAGGCACCTTAAGGATTGCACTTTCAATTTCGTTGTACTATTACAATGACAATAAAGGTGATTCTGATTCTGATCAGATTTATCATTTAATCTGCTGCTTTGAAAAACGTCAAATATTTACAACGGAAAAAGGTTCAAAGCAATAAAAACTGATGCTTTTATTATTATTATTATTATTATTATTCATCAGTGGGCCTCAAACAGGTTACCTAAAGACTCAGAGCGGATCCTGACTTCCTGTTCTTCAGTTTTTATTTATTTGAGTCTTCTTTACCTCTGTGGAGCCGTTTGATCAAGGTTTACTTGTTTTATGTCCTTTAAACATTTTATTATTTTTATTAATATCTTTGATAATATTCTGTACAAGATACATCTTCGGATGCAGAGGGACGCATCAGTGATGTAACCCGGGGTCACTGGGAGTTTCAGGTCTCACCCTCACCCAGGTGACCCAGCTGAGGTTGATCAGACCCCAGCTAGCGTCCCAGCATGCATCAGCCCTCCTCTTAGCCCCTCCTGATGTTTCCTTCGAAACCCCCACTGCTGTAGGCCCTCCAGGTATTTCAAATCAAATCAAATCAAACTTTATTTCTATAGCACCTTTCATGCCCCAGCGAGCAACACAAAGTGCTTGACAGATTAAAATGACCCATACAACCCACATTCCCTCCCTTTCCCACACATAGAACAATTATGACACTCTCCCCTCCCAGTCCACAACCCATTCCCAGGCACACACACACCCACACATACACATCAAAACCACAGTAAACACTATGTTGAGCTCAGATGGCTCCAGTAATGAGAAACACGCCATCTAGTGGGCCCTCTGCCTCGTCAGCTGTAGAACCAGGTCAGCAGCCAACACACCAACCAAGGGCACCTGGGAATGGAGGGTGGTAACCCCCCCCACTGCCCGGGCCCTACCGGGGAGCGCCCGAGCCGCCACCGCCGACCACCGGTCCCAAGGCAGAGGGCTCCACAGAGGAAACACTGGAGGATTAAAATGCGTAGCATATAAAATAACGAGAACTTATATGAATAGTAAAATGACCAATAAAATGTGAATAAAAAACTAAATAAATAATAATCAGTTAAAAGCTAATCTAAAAAGGTGGGTCTGGAGTCTATTCTTAAAAACCTGAACGTTCTCTGCGGTCCTGAGGTCCTCTGGCAGTCCGTTCCAGAGGCGAGGGCCGTAATAACTAAAAGAAGCATTAGCACAATGCTAATTAGCACAAGAATTTAGGATTCTTGTTGTTATTATTGGGACCTCATAGACATAAAAAACAAGCTTTATTTTAAAACGTTTGTTCAAAATGAAAAACAAGTTGAAAACGTTCTCAACCATCAGGAGAGAAGCTCCACCTCCACATAACCATAAAAAACTCATCAGTCTGCGTTTTTCTTCATAAATCAAACAGCTGAAGACAACCTGTCAATCATCTGGACCCTTTAATCGATGTCCACAAAAACATATCGACTTTAATATTTTATTAGTTCATATTGCTATTTATTAGATACTTTATTAGTTTTCACTTGTTTGATCCCTTCCCTACATAAAGACTGATTTATTAAACGTGTTTATTGTCAAATAAAATATTGTGTTCTTAATAATAAATATTAGCATCATTTAATGAAACAGTTCAGTCGATGATTTATTTCATTATTTTGATCAGAGCTGAGGTTGATTTGAAGTTTTAACCTGAATAAATGAAAAACAACTTTAGAGCTTTTGGACGTGTCGTTATTAAAAACACGTGAACTCAACATGGGAGGCCGTGTGGAAACACATGTGACTTCATGTGATCACATCTTAATTTAACATGTTTTTCCAATGTGAATTTCACATGTTTTTTGTTGTTTGTGTGACATGGTAATGTCACATGTCCATGTGTTTTTCTGTAATGGTGGACATGTTTGTCCTTAAAGACTCAGGAAGGAAGTCGGTTAAAATTTGATTATCAAAACGCTACAATCAGCTCGTCTGCACTAACAGCCACATCGTGGAGGAAATATTAACCCAGGTGTGAGACAATATTTAGAATAAATAAATAAAAATTATAAACTAAAATTGTCTCCCTAAACAGTAAAACCAGGACTAATTTGAAGAGAATAAACATCCTGGTGTGAGAAGCCAGAGTTTCAGGAGGATGTAGATCATCTCTGCTGCTCTGGGTGGATTAGTCTTGCCTGATGGGAGCAGACATGTCCCCCTCGTCCCACCACTGCTTAGGGGGGTTGATGTACATGCACCACAGCTCCCAGTTGTAGCCGTGGCCCGAGTTCTCGTAGCGCTCCACCTCAAAAGTGTCGTGCTTGATGTTGTCGATGGACGGCAGGAGAATTCGTTTGGGATCGTCTTTAATCCTGGCAAGGACGGGCTCTGCCCTGAGGAAAAAGACACAACTACAGTCAGACAAACAACTACAGTCAGACACACGACTACAGTCAGGCAAACAACTACAGACAGACAAAAAACTACAGTCAGACACACGACTACAGTCAGGCAAAAACTACAGTCAGACAAAAACTACAGTCAGACAAAAACTACAGTCAGACACACAACTACAGTCAGACAAACAACTACAGTCAGACAAAAACTACAGCCAAACTACAGTCAAACAACTACAGTCAGACACACAACTACAGTTAGACACACAACTACAGCCAGACATACAACTAAGTCAGACATACAACTACAGTCAGACACACAACTACAGTCAGACAAAAACCTACAGTCAGACACGCCACTACAGTCAAACAACTACAGTCAGACAAACAACTACAGTCAGACACACAACTACAGTCAGACACACAACTACAGTCAGACAAACAACTACAGTCAGACACACAACTACAGTTAGACACACAACTACAGTCAGACACACAACTACAGTCAGACATACAACTACAGTCAGACACACAACTACAGTCGGACAAAAACGTACAGTCAGACACGCAACTACAGTCAAACAACTACAGTCAGACAAAAAAACTACAGTCAGACAAACAACTACAGTCAAACTACAGTCAAACAACTACAGTCAGACACACAACTACAGTCAGACACACAACTACAGTCAAACAACTACAGTCAGACAAACAAAGCCAGCCAGACACACAACTACAGTCGGACATACATCTACAGTCAGACAACAACTACAGTCAGACAAACAACTACAGTCAAACTACAGTCAAACAACTACAGTCAGACACACAACTACAGTCAGACACACAACTACAGTTAGACACACAACTACACTCAGTCAAACAACTACAGTCAGACACACAACTACAGCCAGACATACAACTACAGTCAGACATACAACTACAGTCAAACAAACAACTACAGTCAGACAAAAACCTACAGTCAGACACGCAACTACAGTAAAACAACTACAGTCAGAAAAACAACTACAGTCAGACACACAACTACAGCCAGACACACAACTACAGTCAGACAAAAACTACAGTCAGACAAAAAACTACAGCCAGACACACAACTACAGTCAGACAAAAACTAGTCAGACATGCAACTACAGTCAAACAACTACAGTCAGACACACAACTACAGTCAGACAAACAAAGCCAGTCAGACACACAACTACAGTCGGACATACAACTACAGTCAGACATACAACTACAGTCAAACAACTACAGTCAGACACACAACTACAGTCAGACAAAAACTACAGTCAGACACATAACTACAGTCAAACAACTACAGTCAGACAAACAACTACAGTCAGACATACAACTACAGTCAGACACACAACTACACTCAGACAAACAACTACAGTCAGACACACAACTACAGTCAAACAACTACACTCAGACAAACAAATACAGTCAGACACACAACTACAGTCGGACACACAACTACAGCCAGACATACAACTACAGTCAGACAAAAACTACAGTCAAACAACTACAGTCAGACACACAACTACAGTCAGGCAAACAAAGACAGTCAGACACACAACTACAGTCAGACAAACAAAGCCAGCCAGACACACAACTACAGTCGGACATACAACTACTGTCAGACAAACAACTACAGTCAGACACACAACTACAGTCAGACACACAACTACAGCCAGACATAAAACTACAGTCAAACAACTACAGTCAGACAAACAAAGCCAGCCAGACACAAAACTACAGTCGGACATACATCTACAGTCAGACACATAACTACACTCAGACAAACAACTACAGTCAGACAAAAACTACAGTCAGACACATAACTACAGTCAAACAACTACAGCCAGACACACAACTACAGTCAGACAAACAACTACAGTCAGACAAACAACTACAGTCAG
>SSNR01000304.1:65660-76510 GCA_006937965.1 Callopanchax toddi
TTCTCTGCCTATTCTCATCTCTCTTTGACCTTTTCTTTCTTCGTGTTTCATCCTATTTCTCTGATTCCTTTCTGACATCTATCTATCTCCCGCCTCGTTTCCTCCGTTTTAAGTTGAATGTTTTCATCTCCTCCCTCTTGGCGTTTTCGTCTCACAGAGCTCCGTTTGGCAGCCAAGCCCGATAAATAAGACAGGGACGTCCAATGAAGCACTCTGTCTCTATCTGCTGGTGTCCCAGGCAGACTCTGACACCATCAGTCACCACAGCAGAGACAGACACCTGAACCCTCGTCCTGCCGGCAGAGCCTCGGCTCCAGTTAGAGACAAAAGATCAATTTCTCGTGTTGGAATGGGACAGACGTGGAGGACATTTCATTGTTTTGGGCTGTGGAGGATATCTAAAGTCCCTAGTGATCCTAGGATGTCGTCTGAGGCACTTTTTGCACCTGATAGGGTCTCCCTTGGCAAATTGGTCCTAGGTGAAAAGTGTGACAAAGAATGATTCATAACTAAGATCTATTATGGTACCCGGCCCTGAGGGTTACCTTGGAGCCAGATTTGGGGTTGGAGCCTGTAATCAAGCTCCTGGTGACCAGACGTTCACCCATGAGGCTGAGCCCACACTGGTTACATGGGCTCATCCACCTGCAGGAGAAACATGAAGGGTCTAGTGCAGGGGTCGGGAACTGGTGGCCTGCGGGCCAAATCCGGCCCTCGATCCATGTGTTCCTGGACCCCCAGCCTTCTGTTTATTTCGTAAGTGAGTGTTTGTGCACGTCGGCCTGCCCGGTCCCTGAACAGTAGCATTTAAACCCATGATGAAAGTTGGTTTGGGTATCGAACCCACACTCTCCCACGTGGGAGTCCCTGTCACTAACCACTAGGCCTGTTAGGAAACCACTGAAGTTATAGTGGGTATAACTTTTCCAGGTTGACACATTGAGAAGAAGACTGAGTTACATTCATATTTCAAATGTGACAAACTGCTGCTTTCACAGTAGCAAGATGATTGTATCTGTAGAGTTTAAACATCATCAGCTCTCTGCTGCTCAAATCAGGTTCTATGAGCCTTTTTGCTTTGAGCGCCAGCTCTGCACTGACTACCCAGCATGCACCCCTCCCCCCACCCCACCCCCTGGCCTGCGAAGATGCCTGTAAAGATGTATGTGGTCCTCACAGGTTTCTAGTTGATGACCTCTGGTCCAGGTGGCAGACCGATGGGTGAGCTGTGGCGGTCCGATCCCTGGACACAGAAACTGGCTGTTGGAACATGAGTTACCTCTCTGGAGGGGAAGGAGCTGGATCTTTTGAATGAGACTAGATATAGTCGGACTCATCTCTAGACATAGTGTTGGCTCTGGAACCCGAGTCCTTGAGAGGGGTTGGACGCTCATATGCTGGAGTTGACCTGGGTGAGAGGTGGAGACTGGGGGGGCTTTCTGTTGGGGTTTACCCCAGGGGATGAAAGGGCAGCTTCCCTGCGCCTTCGGGTTGGGGAACGGGTCCTGACTGTTGTTTGTGCTTATGCACCAAATAGCAGTTCAGAGTACCCACCCTTTTTGGAGTCCCTGGGACGAGTGCTGGATAGCGCTCCTACTGGGGACTCCATAGTCCTGCTGGGAGACTTCAACGCTCACGTGGGCAATGACAGCGTGACCTGGAGGGGCGTGATTGGGAGGAACGGCCCGCCCAATCTGAACCCGAGTGGTGTTCTGTTATTGGACTTCTGTGCAAGTCGCAGTTTGGCCATAACGAACACCATGTTCGAACATAAGGATGCCCACCGGTACACCTGGTACCAGGGCAGCCTAGGTTACAGGTCGATGATTGACTTTATAGTTGTATCATCTGACCTGAGACCGTATGTTTTGGACACTCGGGTGAAGAGAGGAGCGGAGCTGTCAACTGATCACCACCTGGTGGTGAGCTGGATCAGATGGCAGGGGAAGATGCTACGCAGACCTGGTAGACCCAAACGTATAGTGAGGGTCTGCTGGGAACGCCTGGCAGAAGAGCCTGTCAAGATGGTCTTCAACTCCCACCTCCGGCAGAGCTTCGACCACGTCCCGAGAGCAGTGGGGGACATTGAGTCCGAATGGGCCTTGTTCCGCTCTGCGATTGTTGAGGCGGCTGTTGCTAGCTGTGGTCGCAAGGTAGCCGGTGCCAGTCGTGGCGGTAACCCCCGTACCCGCTGGTGGACACCAGAGGTTAGGGGAGCCGTCAGGCTGAAGAAGGAGGCCTACAGGGCGTGGCTGGTCTGTGGGTCTCCAGAAGCAGCTGATGGGTATCGGAGGGCCAAGCGAAGTGCAGCAGTGGCAGTTTCCGAGGCAAAATCTCGGGCGTGGGAGGAGTTTGGTGAGACCATGGTATAAAGACACCTCTCACACTGTTTACAGTGGGGACGGGGAGCTGCTGACATCAACTGGGGCTATAGTCGGGCGGTGGAAGGAATACTTTGAGGAGCTCCTCAATCCCACCGACACGCATTCCTATGAGGAACCAGAGCTGGGAGACTTCTTTTAATTTGTTATTTTTTGGAAGAAACATCTATAGAAAAAGAAAAAAGATAATATAAAGGATAAATAAAAACAAAACATTGTGGATTATCATGTGTCTACAGTCTGTTCCCATGTTTTCATCAATATGAAAGTCTTTATCCTGCCGTTGTACACATAGTCCATTTCTTCCACTGATCTCGACAGTGGTCTTCAGTTCTTATCTAATCTAATTCCATCACATATATCTCACTCACTATTTTGTGCCATTCATGCAGTAATGGGGGGTCTGGTTTATACCACTGGTTTGTACCACTTTCTTGTGATTGTTTCTTGCTGGCTGTCAACAAAATTTTCTGCAAATATCTATCTTCTCTTGCAACAACATTGCCTGAGAAGTCGCCCAAATACATCATTACACAAGATCTGTGAATACTATAACCCAGAATTTTAACAATCACTTTATGGATATCCTCCCAAAAATGTATAATTATGGGACAAGACCAAAAAATATGACCATGATCTACATTCACGTCTCCACATTTTCTCCAACACGGTTGCAATACAGCTGTCTGTTTGTATCTTATTCTAGGTGTAACAAAGAATCTAGTCACAGTCTTCCAACCATTCAATCTCCAAATCCGTGATGATGTTGATGTCTGATGGGTACGCCACATACGAAGCCATTCCTCTTCTGATATGTTCACTCCCAGCTCTCTTTCCCATCTAAGTTTAACATATATGGTTGTATTCCCTTTTCTCCCCATTAGGTGGCAGTATATTGAGGATATGGTTCTACATTTCTTTGAGTTATAGGTCTCTACCATGAATCCATTTTAATCCAAGTTTACCTTATGTTTAATTTCCTTCTCAAAGAAATCTCTTATCTGTAAGTATCTATAAAAGTCCCAATCATTTAAATTATAATTTTGTTTCATCCCCTGGAAGCTGATTAATTTCCCATTCTTTATCAGTGTGCATAGTGCTGTTATACCACTTCTACTCCATTGTTTAAACCTTAGATCTAGAGAACCGGGGGCAAAATGTCCAACATAGGCTATCCACTGAAGTATCACGAGCTCTTTCTCCAGTTTGTATTTACGGACTATATTAAACCACACCTTTAATGTGAATTGGGTAACACTACCCAACTGGTCAGTTACTTTAATCATCTCTTCTCTACCTCCAATTAAACTTTGAATTTCCCTCCCTTGTACGAACTGTTCTATATTTTTCCATTTAGATGTATATTCATCGTCACACCAACCAATTATGGGTCTAATTTGTGCTGCATGGAAATATTCCTTAAAGTTTGGCAAAGCCAAACCTCCTTTATCTTTACTTGTCTGTAGTGTAACGATCAGTGTGGTTTTTGGTATGAAGTACAAATAAATGTGCATAGTTTCTATGTCCCTAAAGTCACTGTGACAACATTTAATGTCCACAATTGAAAACATCATAAAAAAAGGACCTTTTCCAACCTCATTTAAAGTACTTCTAAAAGTATTGACTGTATAGGTCTATGAGTTCTGGAAACCTTACTGACCATCGTCGCTGTTGTCATCCACCAGGATGATCTCCTTGAGAAGGTGAGCTGGTGTGTGATTGACGGCTGAGTGGACGGAGCGCAGGATCACTGACAGAGCCTCGTTGACGAAGATGAAGATGAGGGAGATCTGGGGGAGGTCTCTGGGGAAGCTGACTTTTCTACATCTGCAGACAGAAACAAACAAAAAATAATAAACCACATAAAACAGCTTCTGGTTCCATCCAGGAAGCAGAAACCATGACTAAAGTTATCCTGGGTTATGCTGACTCATCTCTTTAGTTAGAGTTATCCTGACCTTTAGGTCTACTATCCTCGGTTGCGTAGCATCTTGTGCTAGGATCTGGGGTTTTAACGGAACAGTTAAAGCCGCACTCTGGAGGATTTCATCAGGAGAGCAGTTTTTGAGTCTAGCGTCCAAAGGCTCCTCCTCAAAACATCTCGACACGCACGTCCGGTCGCGTGTGCACACGGCGCATATACTTCGGACATGAACTGTACAGCTCAGTGTGTAGGGTTTAATCACTCACAGTTCACAATCTTATTCCAACAATACTACGAGGGTCTGAAGAGCCCTCTCTGTCCCTGCTGCTTCTGATATTAGCTCTGTTAGCAGAGAGCTGCTGCTGGACTCTGAAGCTGAACTTGACTCGGCCCTGGATGAACTTTCTGACCAAAATAAATGCGTAACCCTGTCAAGCCTTGCCATTCTGTGAGGTGAAAGGTTTAAAAATAAAAATAAATCCATCTTTAGCTGGAGAATGGGTAGGTTTTTAGTAGAAATGAGCCGTGAGGCTGAGACACAAACAGAGAAACACACGGAGCGTCCTGTACGACAGCGCCCCCTACTGGTACAGGTTTGGTCGATGCGCGTGCATGTTGAGAGAATGCAGACATTTGAATTTCATTGGCTGAAAAATGTCGGCGGCAAGAAATAATGGAAAGGGGTCTCTAGGAGGAAGGAGGGTCTTCATCAGAATGACAGATGTTGTGGAACTCAACCCATAGATCATAGTTTAGACCTGAAATATCATTTAGAACATTTAGAAAACTTTGATACAGAGAAAAATAATCCAGAGAGCCGCTTTAAGGTTACTTTCTTAGCAGAGACTCTTATCTAAAACGACGTCCATCATTGACAACGACTCTATCAGGCATGTGATGCTTCACGCTACTGGTACGATGCTCCAGCAGAACAGCTGCCGTGTGACGTGACACAGCAGGAGCTGGGATCAAACCGACAACCCTCCGTTTGTGAGTCGACGCTCTACCTACTGAGCTTCTGCCTTTAATAAATTTATGATAAACTGAGATAAGATGATAAATCTGTAGAGAAACCTGAAGCACTGACACTATGGGATTCTATTGAATTCTATAGGTTTTTATGATTCTTTGGGTTTCTATATGAAACATGACACTTGAACACACTGAACTCGAGGAAAAGCTGTGACATAATTCTTCCTCTTTTTATTTTTGACACAACACCAGTTCAACCAGACCTGATGAAGGCGTTTCACCATGACTGAGCAGAAAGGCGGTGCTACAGTGATGAAGTCAATGAGCGATGAGAGGAGACGGGGTGATGCCATCAGTAACAGCAGTGTGTAGGAGACTGAATGGTTTACATGTGAGTGTGAGCGTGTCTCCTCACAAGTACAGCTCCTCTGATTATTCTGAATGTGACTGTAATTGTGATTATAGGAGTCAGCCCATCAGCTGATTGCTCTTCTAACATGTCTGCACTGAGAGGGCCCCGCTAGCGGAGCCAGCTAACCCTCCAGCTGTAGATAAACACCACCATGTCAGACCTCTTTAAAACTGTTGATTTTATTTCAGGTAATGCCCTGTTGAGATTAAGGTACTCTTTCCAAGGGAAACCTGAAGGTAGGGCTCTACGAAATCCGGTTCATCTTTTCCCAAAATCAGTTAAATTTTTTCTGAACTCCATATTTTCCTTCCAACCACATTTAATAACCTAAAGAGTGAGTAAATATAAAGTAAATGACAAATACTTCAACTGTTCTAAGCCCCAGGATCCTAAATCTAATGACTCTAATTTAACTTGAACAGAAGAACGAAGTCCCGGTCTGGACCAGCTGAACACGGAGTGTTTCTGGAGAGTTTTTGAAGTCTTTAGTATCTTTTGGTGTAAAACTAATTATCTAGTGAATCTCATGTTTTAAAAAAATCTGTTTTTAAAATAAAAATGTTTTAGAGCTGAACTCAACACAACTGCAAACTTCAGAATGTGTGGTCCTGTGTGATGACTCTGGCAGTCACTGGTGTACAAGATATACAGTAAAGGAGAGAGAACGCAACCCTGAGGAGAACCGTGGAGGAAAAGCCTCGTTTCAGAAGGATGAAGGAAAACAAAGCGTTTCTTTGGTTTCCAAAGTGAACTTCCTTTCTGGACAAGTCTGGTCAAAACCATGACCAGTGACGTTTGTTGACCTTTGACATCTGAATGACCTTTTGACTCCTTACAAAGGACTACCTCTGATCCACGGCCCCCCCCCCCCCTTGGTGTTTAGTTGATGTTTGGTTAGTTTAGTAGTTGATGCACTGCAGTGACACCTAGAGGCACAAACTGATAAACCAGACTGGAACCTTTAAATGTTGAACTTTCTTTCAGTTTCTAAAACAAATCTAAAGAGTTTGGTCTCCGCCCTCAGGGGTAACGGCTATCTACCCCTGAGGGCGGATCTACACTGACTTTACATTGAAGTGATGAACTGTGTTTCTGTTCACTGCAGAAAGGGTTCCAATGAAATCTACTCTCCGTCCAGAGCAGCATAACCACTGCTGCTTATAGAAAAAGGAGTCGGTGCTGAATTATTGAGAAGCATCTTTTAAAGGCTGTTGACGGCAAACAGGAACAGAAAGGGTGGATGGAAATCTAGCAGAACGATCTAACAGCCTCAATAAGTTATGAAATAGTATTTTGGGTTGTGAAATTAAAGATTCTGAGACTGACACAAACTCACTTGTTGGGCCGGTGGTCCGGTATGGTCCGGTCCAAGGAGATCCTGTCGCTGAGGAAGGCGTTGTAGCCGTATTTCTCCCTCAGGAATTTAGCATCATTCTCCTCAACAGGAGACAGCGTGGCAGGAAGGCCGCCCTTCCCCCGACCCCCAAAACCCTCAATCAGGCCCAGGGATTTGGACAGACCTGCAGCGAGGAGAACCAGAGAAGATGAGGCGGCTTCAGGTTCCTCTGAGTGCAACCTCCACATGGTAACCCACCTCCTACTGTCCAGGTCACCAGCACTACAACCTGGTGAACATGTTCACACTTCATACTTTAGTGCTCACAAGAACATATTTGAGTTTCCTCAAAATTTTTCATGTAAAGGATTTTCCTATAGAAACCCATAAAATCCAATCAAAACCCTTAGAATTCTATAAAAACCTAAAGAATCCAATAGAAACCCATAAAATCGCACTGGGAGCCTGGGGATTGTTCTAATGTTCAAGGGTAAATGCTTGCATACAACCCATTTTGTATTTGTAATTATTTGCTTTAAATGAAAAAGCTATAAATAAAGTTAAAAAATAAACCATAAAATCCAATCAAAACCCTTAGAATCCTATAAAAACCTATAGAATTCAACAGAAACCATAGAATCCAATAGAACCCCATAGAATCATATAGCAATCCCACAGACTTCAACAGAATCCCTTACATGTTTATGTATTTAGCAGAACGCTTTTAGCCGAAGCTCCTTACAAATGATAATGTAACCAGGAAGTTACCATTGAGACTAACAACAAACTAAAGACTAGTTTAAATGTCTCTGACATCACGTCTGTGCTCACACGTGTTGTCGGACATGTTTGTGATTTCTACTCCTCCGTTGGTGTTGTGAAGCATTTCTCCACCAGGCCAGCAGAGGGCGTATAACTTTTCTGCAGTAACGTCTCTGGTCGACTAGTTTGTTTATTTCAGCTCAGTAATGGCCGACAGAGAGCAAACCTTGATTGAGCTGGAGGAACAAACAATGTTGTTAAAAAGAATTAAAGGAGAGTGAAGGAGACAGAGGCGTCTGCTGAATGTCCGTCCACTGAACAGGAGGCCCACTTGATATATATTCACAGCTACGTCTCTGACGTTTATAACAAAGCAAACCGTTTGAAAATCAGTTCAAATTGAGCACGTTGGAGGTATTTAATAGTACATGCTCCATTGACAGCAATGTTACAGAAGGGTTTAGCTGTCAGTGGTAAGATGGCCGCTGTGTAGGGACGTTAGGGTCTGTCACTACATGATCTGTACAGGAAACCCTATCGGTACTGCGCATGCGTGAAGTCTACGTCACTTCCTCTTTTCGCCAACTTAGCGACATTCCAGTCTTTGATGAGACGTTAGCTCCCAGTTAGCGTTTAGCTTTACCAACAGCTTAGCCTCTTTCTCGACTGCTCGGACTATTTAAACAATGGATACCCACGTGTATAAACATTTTAATACATTATGTATGTATATAGATTTATTATATACTTGTTAACACCTTAAAAGATACTCTGAACCATAACTACCGTAAAATACTTCAGTAGAAGTAAGCGCGTTTTGCACATGCGCAGAATCGATCAGGTTGACCTGATCCGTAACTCCCTTTTAGTCTTTATTTTCATTGACATTGTATAAAACGTTGTCATTATCATAAATGGCTGCATGGTGGCAGAGTTGGTCAGCACTGTCGCCTGGCAGCAAGAAAGTTGCAGGTTCACATCCTGGTTGTGGCCTTTCTGCGTGGAGTTGCATGTCCGGGTACTCCGGTTCCCCCACAGATCCCAACAGGCTCTATAGGTGGTGATCCAGGACTCCCTTAAAAAGAGTTTCTGAAACTCCGTGGGACTTTCCTGAGTAAATAAAGTTAATAATAATAAATAAACGTATTATTGCTAACATCTTAACAGATCCTCTGACCTGTGATTACCGTAAACAGCTTCAGAAGAAGTAGACGTGAGTCACACATGTGCAGAACCGACCGGGTTCCCGGTACGGATCGTGTTCCCGGTACGGATCGTATCCCCGGTACGGATCGTGTTCCCGGTACGGATCGTGTTCCCGGTACGGATCGTGTTCCCGGTACGGATCGTGTTCCCGGTACGTACTGTGTTCCCGGTACGGATCGTGTTCCCGGTACGGACCGTGTTCCCGATACGGATCGTGTTCCCGGTACGGATCGTGTTCCCGGTACGGACCGTGTTCCCGGTACGGACCGTGTTCCCGGTACGGACCGTGTTCCCGGTACGGATCGTGTTCCCGGTACGGACCGTGTTCCCGGTACGGATCATGTTCCCGGTACGGATCGTGTTCCCGGTACAGACCGTGTTCCCGGTACGGATCGTGTTCCCGGTACGGACCGTGTTCCCGGTACGGATCGTGTTCCCGGTACGGATCGTGTTCCCGGTACGGACCGTGTTCCCGGTACGGACCGTGTTCCCGGTACGGATCGTGTTCCCGGTACGGACCGTGTTCCCGGTACAGACCGTGGTCCCGGTACGGATCGTGTTCCCGGTACGGACCGTGTTCTCGGTACGGACCGTGTTCCCGGTACGGACCGTGTAGTGACGGTCCAGACGAACAGAGCGGGTCTAGACTTTATGTAGGATGTTGATGGTTTTAACCACTAACAGAGCCACTTCCTGCCTACTGGTTTCAGGTGTTCTCACTTCGTGATATCACGTGATCAGGCAGACCTTTAGAGGCCTGTCACCACCCTGCTGAAAAAACCAGCATAGACCAGCATATGTTGTGTTTTGGTGCTGGTATGCTGGTCCATAGTGATCCATTAGTTCAACCAGCATAGACCAGCACCAAACCAGCATAGACCAGCATTGACCAGCATATAAATCAAGACCATCATGATTTGTTTGCTGGTCTTTGCTGGTCTATGCTGGTTTTTTCAGCAGGGCAGGTGGCTGGTGGGACCTGGGCTTTAGAGGACCCGTGTAGTTCCGCCCCTGTTTACCGTTCAGCTGCCGGTAGACCACATCCTCCAGCGAGCTGAGCCTCTTCAGCAGCACCTCCTGGCCCACACCGGGGCCCTGCGCCGTCCCGTTGGCCCGGGGCCGCCTCCCGGGAGCCGGAGCCTCCGGGACGCTGCGGCTGTTGCATCTGGTCCAGAAGGTCATGAACCCGGCGACCGCCAGCGCGTTCAGGAGCAGTAAAACCCTCCATCTTCTCAACACCATAGCGCTGATGGAGGAGGAGGAGGAGGAAGAGGAGGAAGAGGGGGTTAGGGCTCCCGAGGTCCGCGGTGGGGGGGCGGCTGCAGCGATGCTTCACCCGGTACCGATGGAGCATCCGGAGGACAGCCTCCGCGGTTCAGCGCTGGACCCGAATCCGCTCCTTCAGCATCCGAACCCGGGGGGAGTCCAGGTCGCATCCCCCCACCCCCCCAGCCCTCGTCGGGTTAGATTCCTGCAGGAGGTGAAGAAGGACAAAGAGAGGAGCGGAGAGACAGAAGGGTTCCAGTCACAGAGACCAGCTGTCCTCTGGTCCGCGGTAGACCTTCAGGAACCGGATCAGCGTCCGGTCTGCATCTCAGCCTCCCGTCCGTCCTCCAGCCGGTCATCACCGGGAGGCGTAACGGAGGAGGAGGAGCGGAGAGGCAGCAGCATCCTCTGACAGAGCCACACACACACACACACACACACACACACACACACACACACACACACACACACACACACACACACACACACACACACACACACACACTCACACACACACACACACACACACACACACACACACACACACACACACACACACACACACACACACACACACACACAAACACACAC
>SSNR01000304.1:79967-95594 GCA_006937965.1 Callopanchax toddi
CAAAGGCCTAGGTCCAGAACAAAGGCCTAGGTCCAGGTCAAAGGCCTAGGTCCAGAACAAAGGCCTAGGTCCAGAACAAAGGCCTAGGTCCAGAACAAAGGCCTAGGTCCAGGACAAAGGCCTAGGTCCAGAACAAAGGCCTAGGTCCAGAACAAAGGCCTAGGTCCAGGTCAAAG
This sequence comes from Callopanchax toddi, assembly GCA_006937965.1. NCBI lineage: Eukaryota > Metazoa > Chordata > Actinopteri > Cyprinodontiformes > Nothobranchiidae > Callopanchax > Callopanchax toddi. The sequence continues at coordinate 80,144 of SSNR01000304.1, forward strand.
GCCTAGGTCCAGGTCAAAGGCCTAGGTCCAGAACAAAGGCCTAAGTTCAGGTCAAAGGCCTAGGTCCAGAACAAAGGCCTAGGTCCAGGTCAAAGGCCTAGGTCCAGAACAAAGGCCTAGGTCCAGGACAAAGGCCTAGGTCCAGAACAAAGGCCTAGGTCCAGAACAAAGGCCTAGGTCCAGAACAAAGGCCTAGGTCCAGAACAAAGGCCTAGGTCCAGGTCAAAGGCCTAGGTCCAGAACAAAGGCCTAGGTCCAGGTCAAAGGCCTAGGTCCAGGTCAAAGGCCTAGGTCCAGAACAAAGGCCTAGGTCCAGGTCAAAGGCCTAGGTCCAGAACAAAGGCCTAGGTCCAGGTCAAAGGCCTAGGTCCAGAACAAAGGCCTAGGTCCAGAACAAAGGCCTAGGTCCAGAACAAAGGCCTAGGTCCAGAACAAAGGCCTAGGTCCAGGACAAAGGCCTAGGTCCAGGTCAAAGGCCTAGGTCCAGAACAAAGGCCTAGGTCCAGGACAAAGGCCTAGGTCCAGAACAAAGGCCTAGGTCCAGAACAAAGGCCTAGGTCCAGAACAAAGGCCTAGGTCCAGGACAAAGGCCTAGGTCCAGAACAAAGGCCTACGTCCAGAACAAAGGCCTAGGTCCAGAACAAAGGCCTAAGTCCAGGTCAAAGGCCTAGGTCTAGAACAAAGGCCTAGGTCCAGGTCAAAGGCCTAGGTCCAGAACAAAGGTCTAGGTCCAGGTCAAAGGCCTAGGTCCAGAACAAAGGCCTAGGTCCAGGTCAAAGGCCTAGGTCCAGAACAAAGGCCTAGGTCCAGGTCAAAGGCCTAGGTCCAGAACAAAGGCCTAGGTCCAGAACAAAGGCCTAGGTCCAGAACAAAGGCCTAGGTCCAGGTCAAAGGCCTAGGTCCAGAACAAAGGCCTAGGTCCAGAACAAAGGCCTAGGTCCAGAACAAAGGCCTAGGTCCAGGTCAAAGGCCTAGGTCCAGAACAAAGGCCTAGGTCCAGGTCAAAGGCCTAGGGCCAGGTCAAAGGCCTAGGTCCAGAACAAAGGCCTAGGTCCAGAACAAAGGCCTAGGTCCAGGTCAAAGGCCTAGGTCCAGGTCAAAGGCCTAGGTCCAGAACAAAGGCCTAGGTCCAGGTCAAAGGCCTAGGTCCAGAACAAAGGCCTAGGTCCAGAACAAAGGCCTAGGTCCAGAACAATGGCCTAGGTCCAGAACAAAGGCCTAGGTCCAGAACAAAGGCCTAGGTCCAGGCAGTGCTTGAAGTGGACAACAAGAAGTGGTGGTACTCTCTTTAATGGAGGTCGGAACATGAAATGTTGAGATTCCTGAGTGTGAATATAGCTCAGTAAAAAGACGTTCTCTCTATGCATCATAATGCAAACTGAAAGGGATGGAGCTCAGCTCAAATCTCATATATAATCAAATTAAATTAAATGTTGTCTACGTACATAAAATTATTACAATTTCAAAATTAATTTCCATTGCTTTATTAATTATCAAGAGAGCCAAACAGAAAATGAAACCTTCAATCTCTCATCATTTGTTTAAGCTAATAAACACGGCAACAGCAGCTAGAACGACACATGACCGGTTGACCGGTTGTCACAGAAACCACTGTTCGCTTGGTCAGTCTGCGCCTGCGCATTGTGAAGAGCGGCAGACGAGAACATAGACATATGTATGCACAGATGCCTCTTTACGCCCTCGATAATGGTTCCAGCGCTTAATGAGGCGTCTACATTTGTATATCTATGCTGGTTAAACCAAACACGGAGGTGTTGTGGACGTGAGCTCACTGACCACTACCAGGGGTGTCCAACTCATTATGGTTCAGGGGCCACATGCAGACACATTAGATGTCCAGTGGACCGGACCAGTACAACCCTAAAATAATGACCTATAAATAACAAGTGCATGTTTTTCTCCTTGTTTTCATGCAAGAAAAATTACAAGTACATCTGAAAATCTTCACATTTATTCAAAACTCTTTTACAAAACACAAGATAAACAAATATTTCTTAAGACAATTGTGCAGAAGTACACAAAACTTTATTGTCTTAAAATATTAATAATAAAACATGTCCAACATGTAGAAACACCTGGATGAGAGAATCATTTTTGCAGTGTTCAGACTGACCCAGGGTCTGGTCTGGAGGCTCTGCCTCGTTTTCATGAGGGTCTCTGTTGTTTATAGACCAGTGTGGGTTCGGTACTGGTTTATCTTTTCAAATAGGGTCTGGGTTTGAGGGACTCAGTGTTTCATCTAAAACTGTATAAAACCAGTAAATCCAGGTGATGCTGACTGGACTCCATCAGTTTCACCATGGTTTCATTTAGACCAGGTCTGAGGGAAAACCCAGATCTGGATCCAAACCCACTCAGGTCTTTGTTCCTCAGTGGCAGGATGGTGATCTGTGCGCCCAGCTGACGTCCTGCTCTAGTTAAAAATATCAGCTTCAGCTCAGCGAGGCTGTAGCTGGCGTGTGTCGAGTGTTGAGCCAGAAACGAGCCAAAGGCGCGGACCAGGACGCACAGAGCGCAAACGCTCCAGTTTGGGAACTGATCTCTGTGCGTAACGCGATCGGAAGCCCTGGCCTCACATTCCTGTGACTAAATGTGGAGGATTCATCACTGGCCAAGTTGACAGGAACAGCGCGCAGGACGGCAAGTTCAGTGGCGCGCTGCATCCAACAAACGCACTTTGGATGCGACGCACCGTTTCCACTGGCTGGAATAAACCTATAAAGGCTAGAGACGTGCAGTTTCACCGCCGATCCTTTTCGGTTTTTGTGGTGAAAGGACGGGGCGGAGGGCTGAGTTTCACGGCGACCGCGTAGACTGATGAAGCGAGTGGGGGGGCTGGATCCTCCGAAGGAGGAGCTTGGCACGGGCTGCGTGCGTCAAAGGTCTGATCTGAGCGTCTGGACAGTAGGAAATGATGCTGACAAGCTCAGCCTTGCTTCAAACGCAAGTTGCGTTAATTGCGTTATTTTTTTAACGTGCATCATAATTATGTGCATCATAATTAACGTGTTAAAGTTCCAGCCCTAATTTTTTTATTTTCAAAACTCATCCAGCGGGCCGTATGAATGACACCCCTGATTTAAATGGACGCTCACTACTGAGCGTTCCGGGACGCTATGAGTACGTTCTCAGCGTCCCGAGAAGTGGCGGAACGCTAAAGACCTATTTTTAGAAGTGCCGGTACTGCGTACCGCCGCGTACCGGCCCACTTCAACCACTGGATCCAGGTCAAAGGCCTAGGTCCAGGTCAAAGGCCTAGGTCCAGGACAAAGGCCTAGGTCCAGGACAAAGGCCTAGGTCCAGGACAAAGGCCTAGGTCCAGAACAAAGGCCTAGGTCCAGGACAAAGGCCTAGGTCCAGAACAAAGGCCTAGGTCCAGGTCAAAGGCATAGGTCCAGGACAAAGGCCTAGGTCCAGGACAAAGGCCTAGGTCCAGGACAAAGGCCTAGGTCCAGGACAAAGGCCTAGGTCCAGATCAAAGGCCTAGGTCCAGAACAAAGGCCTAGGTCCAGGTCAAAGGCCTAGGTCCAGGTCAAAGGCCTAGGTCCAGGACAAAGGCCTAGGTCCAGGACAAAGGCCTAGGTCCAGGACAAAGGCCTAGGTCCAGGTCAAAGGCCTAGGTCCAGGTCAAAGGCATAGGTCCAGGACAAAGGCCTAGGTCCAGTACAACGGCCTAGGTCCAGGACAAAGTCCTAGGTCCAGATCAAAGGCCTAGGTCCAGAACAACGGCCTAGGTCCAGAAACAAAGGCCTAGATCCAGGACAAAGTCCTAGGTCCAGGTCAAAGGCCTAGGTCCAGAACAATGGCCTAGGTCCAGAAACAAAGGCCTAGATCCAGAACAAAGTCCTAGGTCCAGAACAAAGGCCTAGGTCCAGAACAACGGCCTAGGTCCAGAAACAAAGGCCTAGATCCAGGACAAAGGCCTAGGTCCAGGACAAAGGACTAGGTCCAGATCAAAGGCCTAGGTCCAGAACAAAGTCCTAGGTCCAGAAACAAAGGCCTAGATCCAGGTCAAAGGCCTAGGTCCAGAACAAAGTCCTAGGTCCAGAACAAAGGCCTAGATCCAGGACAAAGGCCTAGGTCCAGGACAAAGGACTAGACCAAGGTCCATGTCTAACGTCTAGGCCACAGGTGTCCTTTAGGAAACCACAGACCTTAGATCCTGGGTTTTAGGGGGTTTCCAGGTACATGAAGAACCAGATGAAGTCACATTTATATTTCATGATTGGATGTGTACAGTGTAAACTGTCTTTATGTGCCCTGTTGTTACTTTGAGCACTCTCCTGTCTTAGGGGAGAGTGGGGTAAGTTGAGCCATCTTTTTACTTGTGCTGTCCTCGAAGCTAGGGAAAGGCAAACCGGAGTCAAACAAGAACTTCTACCTTTATTTCAGAATGTTTCCTGTCAGTTGCTAAAATACATCATGACAGAAGGAAACATGACATATCTTTAAAACGTGGTCTTGTGGCTCCACTTGCCCCAGCGTAGGGGTCAGTTAGCCTCAATGGTAACTGCTCTGTTACATTCTCATTTGTAAGTGGCTTTGACTAAAAGCCAAACACAAACAGAAAAGTCTTTCAAGAGACTGAATAAATCTAGCGTTCTCTAGCTGACCTACACATGCTCTCTAACACCTACAAACACTACGTTCTCTTGTTTCTGTCTGACCAATCAAACGCCAGTTCACAGCATTTCTTTTGATTCAGGCCGTGGAACTGGCCAGCCAGTAGTTTAATGGTCCATGAGCTCCTTCTCCATCTCCTCTGTACACTACATACTGGTTCAGGTCTACCATATGAGAGGACGGGGTTCTAACACTGGCCAGCGTGTAGACGAGACCCTGAACCCCCCAGGCATCAAGCTGCCCTCTGCTCCTCAGGGAAGGGCCCGACCGACGCAGAGAACTCCTTCCACTACGTTGGACTGAGATGTTCATGGATGTAGCTACAACTGGCTCACTTTACCCCACAGCCAACAGTTTGATAAAAACTACCTAGCTTAGCAAATCAAGCTAGTCTTTAGCTGGAAAATCATCAACATATGTAGACCTGGACGGATCTGTTTTGATGTAAAACTCACCACAGCTGAAATGTTAAATTTTACTTTGACCAGCAGAAATCAGTTTTTGTAAAGAAAACTTTACGTAACCAGGTGCTTCTCTCCTGAAAACCGAGGGTCCTGGCAGAAGTTATGGTCACTTGACAACAAGTGTGTACTGTTGCCTAGATACAGGGGGTGGCTCATCTTACCCCCACGCCCACCGACAGGCCTGTGAAGATGTATAAAGTTAGGTTTTGAGTTGGGGACCCTGCTCTACAGGCCAGGTGGAGGACAGTCTGAGGACGTCCTCCAGAGACTGTGGTCTGGAACACGTGGTACGGCTGCTCTAACCACGAGCCCTGGGCTGATACTTCAGCACAACCAAACACCACCAGGAGACTTCGAGTTGTGGGACTGGAGCGTTAATCTGTGAACCGAGGAGAAGAAAGGCTCCAAAGCTCAGGCGACCAACTCGTTTCATTTATGCAACGACACATTTAGCTGTCCTGGCCCTGGGGAGGCATTGGGATCTCAGCTGGCAAAGACTAATTGACCTTCATGCTGGATTCAACTGCAGTGGGAGACGTTGATTTGATTTTTAAGGGGATCAGAGCAGCATGAAGTGGTGGGAGCTCAGCTACAGAGCTAAGACGTCATTTAGGTCAGTGGCTGCAGAGTTCTTAGAGCTCTAACCGGTTCCTGTCTCTGAAAACGACTCTCTGTGTTCTAACACTATCCCTCGGTTGTAACTTCAAACAGAGATGAACTGATTCTGGATCTGAGAGACCGATCACTGATTGGCCTCCTCTGATTTATCTCTAAGAACGACCAGAATCTGTTTTATGTTTAAAATTAATGATTAAACCTCCACATGGAAGGTCTGTTAGCATGAACTAGAGCAGATAAGTTCACAGAGCGGGAAATCTCCCAACTCAGCTCTGTCTAGAGCCGTTTAAAACGGCGAGGTGTCGCCCAGAGTGGAAAAATACCTTAAAGACATTCGATGGTAAAAGAAGAAACGTTGGTGCAGGAGTCTGAAGTATCAGAATTAAAAGTCAATGAGAAAAAAAAGTCTTTAAACAAGATTTAAACGCCTCCCCCCCTCCCCCGCCCGCCATGGGGCGCCGTTTGTAAAGTCAAACAGTCACAACTTAAGAGTAACATTTTGGGTTATTTATCGTAAAGGGAAAATGGGAGCTCGTTTTTCAAAGTCATATTTTCATCATTTCATTCATACATTTATAAATGTCAAAGTAGCCAACTAAATATTTATATCATGGACTTGATTCCACTAAGCATAAACACTCCCAATAACTCCAGGAAACGGTGAGTTGATTCCAAAAAGTTTACTGGGAATCTTGTAAAAAGACGTTGCTTGAGCACAAAAGGAGAAAGAAAAGCGATGTTTTAGGAGCTGGTAACTGGTAAAACTGAGAGATGTTAACGGCGGAACTACTTCCGGTTTAGCGATCTAACTTCCGGTTTAGCGATCTAATTTCCGGTTTAGCGTCATGCACTGACAGGATGTTCCTATGATTACAGAGCAAACAATTAAAACGGAACTATAGGAATAATGTACAAAAACACTTTTAAGCGGCATAACACTCCCCGCTTGGGGTCTGTAAAGAACCCACATTAAATAACTGAATCAGACTTAGAAGAGAAAAGTAAAACCACTGCTGTGATGGGCCGAGAAAAGGATTTCTTTGTTCCATCTTTGACGACTGTCACTTCAACGTGGCGGACCAAGCCGTCGTCTCCTGGAAAGGCCTTTGTAAAAATGCCCATAGGCCATTGATTCCTCTTCACTTGAACGTCTTTCAGAAGAACAACGTCTCCTTCCTGAAGGTTTGAACGTCTGCCTTGCCACTTGTGGCGCAGCTGCAGCGTCTTGAGGTATTCATGTTTCCACTTGTTCCAAAACACATCTGCTAGTCTTTGAACCCGTCTCCACTCCTCCCTGATGAGATCAGGTTCCACAAGACCGACCAACGGAGGAGGAGGTTCTGAACCTGTCTTGAGAGTCAGAAGCATGGATGGGGTAAGTATGAGAGGTGAGTTCGGATCAGAGGAGACTGGAATAAGTGGTCTGGCGTTCATGATGGCAGCCACTTCAGCCATAAAGGTAGTTAAAACCTCGTGTGTCAGGTGAGACTTTCGAACCTCGAGCAGCATGCAATCTAAGATACGGCGGGCAATGCCGATCATGCGTTCCCACGCGCCGCCCATATGAGACACGTGGGGCGGGTTAAATACCCAGGTGCAGCTCTGTGAGTCTAGGTATTTTTCCACACTGTTGAAACCTGCATTGGCCTTGTCCATCTGAAGCTCACGGGATGCTCCAATGAAGTTGGTTCCGCAGTCAGAGCGGATCTGCTTTGCGGGACCCCTGACTGCAAAAAACCTTCTCAAGGCGTTGATGAAGCTGCTGGAACTCATTGTCTCAATCACCTCGATGTGAACCACTCTTGAGCACATGCATGAAAACATTACAGCCCAACGTTTGGAGTTAGAGACTCCTCCGCGTGTGCGGCGTGAGACGATGTCCCATGGTCCGAAGACATCAACACCTACGTAGGTGAAAGCAGGTGCTACTTGGAGACGTTCTGCAGGCAGAGCTGCCATCTGCTGATGTTCGATTTTTCCTCTTAGCTTTCTACAAGTGATGCACTTGTGGAGCAGACTGCTGATGCAGCGTTTGGCCCCCGTTATCCAGAATCCTGCCGATCGAATGACACCCTCAGTAAGGTGTCTCCCCTGGTGCTTCACCATTTGGTGATAGTGAGACACCAGCAGGGTTGCGAGATGATGCCTGCCAGGAATGATGATGGGGTGAGTCTCGTTTATGTCCAGGTCTGAATGCTCAATCCGGCCTCCAACTCTTAGAAGTTGATCCTTGTCCACGATAGGTTGCAGTTTCCACAAGCTGCTGGAAGGTAAGATGTTGGATCCCATGTTGATACATTTAAGTTCCTCTTTATAGCATTCATTCTGAACGCTTCTCACAACACACACTTTGGCTCTCCACAGCTCTTCCTCAGTGGGACGACAGACGTGCCACCCTCGACATTCATTCTGAGTAGAGCGAGAGAAGGAACGGGCGATGTGGATGAGGTGTGCCATGGCTGTGAGAAGAGAGCTTAACTTAGAGAAACGCTCGAAGCGTTGTGGATGTATCATGTTCTTTGTAACATGAGTGAAACTTGTCACCACCTGGGAACGAACTTCAGGGTCAGTGTCTGGTTCAATGAGGTCATATGTCTGATGAGCTGCAAGTGGATGAGAAGCTGTCTCACAGAGAAAGGCTGGTCCTTTGAACCACATTGTGCTGCTAAGCAAGCCTGGTGCTACAGTTCGTGACCCGATGTCAGCTGGGTTAAGGTGTGTTGGAACATACTTCCATTGGCCTGTACAATGTGATTGATGGATGCGTTGGATCCTGTTGTGCACATAGACATGGAATCTTCTTGACTGGTTGTGTATATACCCTAGCACTACCTTGCTGTCTGTATAGTAAATGACATAATCGAATGTTGTGTCCATCTCTGTAACTATCATTTCAGCAATCTCGACAGCGAGCACGGCTGCACAGAGCTCGAGTCTAGGGATAGTCAAGCCAGGTCGAGGGGTTAACTTTGCCTTCCCGAAAACAAAGCCAGTCTCAGTTTGTCCTTGATGATTTGTCACCTTGATGTAAGCGACAGCCGCTATTGCTTTGACAGAAGCATCTGCAGATACACATAGCTCTTTCCTTAATGCACCTGCTGTAGAGAAGGGTGTGTACCTGCGTGGTATCTGAAGCCCTTCCAGGTCTTGAAGTGACTGTTTCCTGTTGTTAGGTAACCGTTGTCTTGGTGACCTAAAAGGTAATGTTGCAACCCAACTTTTAGAGGTGTCCTGATGGCATCCGGCTTCCATTATCTTTAGAAACTCCAAATCTTCCATGGATGGAGCAAGCGTGTGGTCATTGGGAGTACGAATGAAGACTGTTTGCCCCAAACCATCTTTACTGAGCGTTGTTGGGTCACAGGTGGAGGTTGATCCTAGATGACGTTTGTGTCTAGGTACTTGATCAAATGTCTCTTTCACAGTAATCTGGTTGTGACATGGCTGAAGGTGACTCGTACGACCATTCTCAAGAACTGCTGTTCTGTAACTCCTCACCTCAAGTGGTCTGTGAGCACCTCTGAGGCACACATCTCCGACAACCACCCATCCTAGATCCAGCCTCTGTGCGAACGGCGCATCTCCTGGGCCACTTATCTGCTCTCGGACCTTATGTACTCGCAGGACGTCTCTGCCGAGTAAGAGGAGTATGTTAGCATCTGGGTCTAGAGGTGGAATCTTGTCAGCGATGTGTTTCAGGTGAGAATGATGGTATGCTGCATCTGGAGTAGGAATCTCAGCACGGACGTTAGGGATTTGGTTGCACTCGAGGAGTGTAGGCAGAGGAATGCTTATTTTCCTGTCCACCGGCTCCACAGTGTAACCACTAGCTCTCCTCCCCGCTGTCTCAGACTGTCCTGCACAGGTCTTGAGTGTATAGGAGTATGAGCTTCCTGAGATGTTGAAAATCTCGAAGAACTCTGACCGTGCCAAGGAGCAATTACTTTGCTCATCCAAGATAGCATACATTCTCTTGGACTTCTCTCTGTGTCCATTTGGGAACACGCTCACAAGGCAGATCTTAGCACATGCTCTAGCGCTCAGTCCCTCGCCACAGACTTGTGTACATGTGGATTTGACCTCCTGAACATCTGCTTCGTCTTCCTCCCCGCCTTCCTCTGAAGCAGGAGGAGACGACTTAGATCGCCAGGTAGGTGCATGAGGGTGAAGTGCTGTTGCGTGGGTAGTGCTCCCACACTCCATACATTTTATCTCAGCTGTGCAGTTCTTTGCGAGATGTTCTGTGGATGAGCAACAGCGAAAGCAGATGTAATGTTCCTTTAAAAGCTGTTTGCAATCATCTATGCTTTTCTCTCGAAAGCCTCTGCATTTCCTCAAGGGGTGTGGTTTTTTGTGCAGGGGACAATGTTTGTTTGGATCAATTCGGTCTGTACTCTCTCTGAACTCAGACTTAGCAGTCCCCGACACCTGTGTTTTGTGGACATATACAGATGTCTTTGTAGGTCTTTCCCATTTACTCTTTTTTTCTACTGGAGCTTGGGTGAAAAGGTTGAAGCTTGGGTCAGTACGGGCCCTTGCTTCAGAGTAAATGAACTCTACCAACACAGAGAAGGGAGGGAAGCTGACAAGGTGTTCTCTCTTATATTTTGTACCGAAGTAAAGCCACTTTTCTTGTAGGTTGTATGGGAGTTTCTCTATAATTGGCTTAATTCCTCTAGAAGTGTCTAAGTATGAAAAGCCTGAAAGGTAGCCATCTTCTTTGGCAGCTTGTAACTCTGACAACAAGTCTGCAAGATCTCTTAGTCTGTGTGGATCTTTTGATGTGACTTTTGGAAAGTTTTCCAGCTTGTTGAACAAGGCATGCTCAACTGCTTCTGGTGAGCCATATATCTCATCCAGGCGACCCCATGCTGAGTACAGTCCATTAGCTGGATTCTTAATGTTGACTGTTTTTATCCTCCTCGCATGTTCTGCAGACTCCTTTCCCAGGTACTTGATGAGTAGGTCTAGTTCTTCTGTGTGAGACAGACCTAAATCAGCTATAGCACTCTGAAATGATGTTTTCCAAGCCCAATAGTTAATTGGCTGATCATCATATGTTGTGAGGCCTGATGTCACCAAGTGATTGCGTGCGAGATATTTGATGAGGTCTCCAGTGGGTGTTGAATGGTCAAGGCTAGCTCTATAAGCTGTTCTGTCTGTGAGTGGGCGTGCAGGAGGTGAAGGGTCTGGTTTAAAGCTCTGCTGATGATGATTTTCATTAGGCTGAGGGGTTGGAGAAGAGTTGAGAAGGTGTTCAAAGCTTTGTGGTTGCAATGCTCCTGTGCTGTGAGGTTTTTGAGGAACCTGCAGTGACTTTAGATCAGCTGAAGCGGCAGGCTGCATTTGACTTGTATCAAATGTATAGCGTGTTGAAGAGTGAACATCGTTCTCTTGAGGGTGAGGAGGAGGATGAAGCGTTGGCAGAGCATTTTCACTTTCCCTTTTAACAGACAAGTCTTTGCTGCATAGGCTGGCTTGTTGTGACACGTAGGTGGCGACACGTTCATCTTTAATGGACTGAGAGACTGAACTTTTAGCTTCACTACGTGTCTCAAAGCCCATATCTTGTAGGCCAGCTGCTAGTGAATTAGCCTCTGCGATAGCAGCATCTTTTTCCTTCTCATCCTTTAATGCATCCAGTTCAGCTTTAATTCGTGCTTGCTCCACCTTAAGCTCAATTTCCTTCTGTGAGTGAGCCGCTTTAGCTTGGGCTGCTTCCGCTTTAGCCCTTGCCATGGCAATAGCCATGTTAGCCTTTGTGCTAGATGCTTTACTTGAGGAGATGCTGCTCCTTGAGCGCACAGTTTCTGACTGTTTATCTCCATTTCCTTCAGTGTTGTTGCTACGTTGTGACATCTCAACTTTCCAGTTAGGAGATTTGATGAGAAGATAGCAAGAATCCTTCTGGGAGCTAGGATGTTAGCGGCTAATCTTCTTTAGTAGCTTCCTAGGATGGCAATTCTTGTGTCTTTTGTTAGCTGTATTGCCGTCTTTTTACTATCATGGACTTGATTCCACTAAGCATAAACACTCCCAATAACTCCAGGAAACGGTGAGTTGATTCCAAAAAGTTTACTGGGAATCTTGTAAAAAGACGTTGCTTGAGCACAAAAGGAGAAAGAAAAGCGATGTTTTAGGAGCTGGTAACTGGTAAAACTAAGAGATGTTAACGGCGGAACTACTTCCGGTTTAGCGATCTAACTTCCGGTTTAGCGATCTAATTTCCGGTTTAGCGTCATGCACTGACAGGATGTTCCTATGATTACAGAGCAAACAATTAAAACAGAACTATAGGAATAATGTACAAAAAACACTTTTAAGCGGCATAACAATTTAGTTAGCTAGCTAAATATTTAGTTTGTTAAACAAATATTTAAAGCGGCTCTCTGGATTATTTTTCTCTGTCTCAAAGTTTTTTAAATGTTCTAAATGATATTTCAGGTCTAAACTATGATCTATGGGTTGAGTTCCACAACATCTGTCATTCTGATGAAGACCCTCCTTCCTCCTAGAGACCCCTTTCCATTATTTCTTGCCGCCGACATTTTTCAGCCAATGAAATTCAAATGTCTGCATTCTCTCAACATGCACGCGCATCGACCAAACCTGTACCAGTAGGGGGCGCTGTCGTACAGGACGCTCCGTGTGTTTCTCTGTTTACCGTCTCGTTCACTGAGGACTCACAGCTCATTTCTACTAAAAACCTACCCATTTCCCAGATAAAGATGGATTTATTTTTATTTTAAACCTTTCACCTCACAGAATGGCAAGGCTTGACAGGGTTACGCGTTTATTTTGGTCAGAAAGTTCATCCAGGGCCGAGTCAAGTTCAGCTTCAGAGTCCAGCAGCAGCTCTCTGCTAACAGAGCTAATATCAGAAGCAGCAGGGACAGAGAGGGCTCTTCAGACCCTCGTAGTATTGGAATAAGAGTTGTGAACTGTGAGTGATTAAACCCTACACATTGAGCTGTACAGTTCATGTCCGAAGTATATGCGCCGTGTGCACGCGCGCACACGCAACCGGACGCGCGTGTCGAGATGTTTTGAGGAGGAGCCTTTGGACGCTAGATTCAAAACCTGCTCTCCTGATGAAATCCTCCAGAGTGCTGCTTTAACTCTAAATTAAATATTTAGTTGGCAACTTTGACATTTATGAATGTATGAATAAAATGATGAAAATACGACTTTGAAAAACAAGCTCCCATTTTTTCCCCATTATGATAAATAACCCAAAATGTTACTCTTAAGTTGTGACTGTTTGACTTTACAAACAGCGCCCCCCCCAGGTCCTGTCAAGATCTCTCCACCATCTCCACTGTCCACTTCAGTTTCCTCCTAACGCAACATTCACAACACTCCACACCTCCCCCCTTCTCCTCGCTCTCCTTCACACCTGACCAGGTGAGGAGAGAACTGAGGCGGTTTGAGACCAGAAGGCAGCAGGACCTGACTGTCAGTCCCAGACTGAGACCCGCTCTGTAAAGGTCTCACATCTTCAACCTGAGCCTCCGTCTGGAGAAGGTCCCCCCCCCCTCTGGAAGACCTCCTGAGTGGTTCCAGGTCCAAAGACGGCACACACCAGGGAGCTGGACCACTACAGACCAGTCTCCTAACCTCCCACCTGATGAAGACCATGGAGAGACTCATCCTCACCACCTTCAGTCTGCAGTGAGCCCAGGACGGACCACTACAGTCTGCTGATAGGTCAAACATGGGGCTGGAGGACGCTGTCATCGATCTGCAGCATCGGGCGCCGACTCACCTGGAGACACCTCAAAGTGCTGAGTCATGTTTTCTGACTTCTCTTTAACACCATTCAGCATCTCTCCTGCAGGAGGAGCTGAGAGCAGCAGGACTGGAGGAGACCTGACTGATGGATCAGGGACTACCTCACCAACAGGTCTCAGGACGTCAGGCTGAGGAACTGTGTGTCTGAGGTGTCGTCTGCAGCCCTGGAGCTCCACAGGGAACGGTTCTCTCCCCGTTTCTCTTCAGCCTCTACACCTCAGACTTCACCTCCAACACCAGCAGCTGTCACCTCCAGAAGTTCTCTGATGACTCAGCCGTTGTTGGCTGTGTTACTGAAGGGAACCACCTGGAGTATCAGTCGGTAATCAGGGACTGTGTGAGCTCAACCATCTGCTGAAACACCGTCAGACAAAGGAGACGGAGACTGACTTCCAGAGAGGAGCATCACCCCCCCACTGGTCTCAGAAACTGAAGTAGTGGATCCTTTAAGTCCCTGGGTGTCACTTCAACAACAAACTGAACTGGTCCCACAGCACAGACGCTCTTTAGAAGAAGGGCCAAAGCCGCCTCCACCTCCTGAGGAGGCTGTGGTCCTTTGGAGTGAGCACCATCTGCTGAGGACTTCTGACCACTCTGTTGTTGTCTCTACTGTCCACTACGCTGTGGTCTGCTGGGGAGCAGGCTGCTCCAACCGGGACCAGAGGAAACTGAACAGCTGGTCAGGAGAGCCAGCTCGGTTCTCGGTCTGCTGGACTCTGAGGAGGAGGCGGTGAGAGAAGGATGTTGGTGAAGCTGACCTCCATCCACCTGCCTGTGAGGCTCTGAGCAGCTCCTCCAGTGGCAGACTGAACTAAAACAGAGCGTTACCGTAGATCATCTGGTGGAGGTCAGAGGGACCTGGTGGAGGTCAGAGGGACCTGGAGTGAATGACTGATGTTGTCCAGCGCTTTGGGGAGTGGAGAACTCTAGAAGGATGAATCAGGATGTTTAACATTTTATTCCCGCGGCTGTAAGGTAACCTGTTGAGTTTCCTTTCCTTCACTAACCTGACGAGTCTTCTGGTCATATCGCTACATTTCTGTCCAGCTCCTGTATTTGATGTCATCAATAACTCACCTTATCATGTAGGTTAAATAAAACTGGTCCTTGTGTCATCATGTGACTCGTCTCCTTTACTTGATCTTTATTCTCGTTTGCTGCTGCAACAAGTGATTTTCCCCACTGTGGATCAAAAAGTCAGTTCAGGTAACCAGGTCTGGCTCCAGGGTGGGACCCTGGTAACCCTCCGGGCCAGGTCTTTTATTTCACCTCCATGAAGAGTCTCCTTCACCTAGGACCCTACCAGGGGCACAGGTACCCCAGACCACACAGGTCCTAGGATCACTCCAAGTCCTCCCCGGTGAGGTGGCAGAGCGCTCACGGTGAACGGCGTCACGTATGAAGAGTCTTCAGGACGACGCTGACCGACATCACACAAACCAATCAGCAGCAACAGAAAGGTAAACAACAACAACAATGGAGTCTGACAACAGTAAATAACGTCTCATCTGGCTTCTACAACTCTACGTCGAGCTGAAGAAACATCTGTAGCCTGTGGAGCGACGTAGAGCTGCTCCTGGTGCAGGACGCGCCACCATGTTTACAGTTCAGTTTTAGAAAACCGGAATTAGTTCAGGAAGCGGTTTTAAAGTGTAAACATCAGCTGATTCATGTTTCTGTTCAAAGTGTGTGTGTGGTTCAGTGTGTGTGTGTGTGTGTGTGTGTGTGGTTCAGTGTGTGTGTGTGGTTCAGTGTGTGTGTGGTTCAGTGTGTGTGTGGTTCAGTGTGTGTGTGGTTGTGTGTGTGTGTGTGTGTGGTTCAGTGTGTGTGTGTGTGTGTGGTGTGTGTGTGTGTGTGTGTGTGTGTGGTTCAGTGTGTGTGTGTGGTTCAGTGTGTGTGTGGTTCAGTGTGTGTGTGGTTGAGTGTGTGTGTGT
>SSNR01000304.1:119504-128392 GCA_006937965.1 Callopanchax toddi
TTCTAGTTCAGCTGCCTCCAATCATCACTCAGCAGCGGAGCCGAGAGGCTGTTGCTATAGTAACAGGACGGTGGGTTAGTGAAGCTGTAAAACACAGTCAGGCGGAAATCACATGTGTTCCCTTTCAGAGTAAAACAAGCATTTTCCCATGTGCTTTTGTTTTTTCTTCTCAGTGATTTTACTACCTTGTGTTACCTGTTTCATTGAGTTGTTTTACTGTTTTTGTCTGTTATGTTTTTATTTTTGTATTTGTCTGTTTTTACTGACACTGTTCTTGTAAATTTAACTTGACTGAAGTTTTGTTGCTGGAGGCTGTAGATGAGGAGAACTGGCCTTTGTCCTATCTATCTATCTATCTATCTATCTATCTATCTATCTATCTATCTATCTATCTATCTATCTATCTATCTATCTATCTATCTATCTATCATCTATCTATCTATCTATCTATCTATCTATCATCTATCTATCTATCTATCTATCTATCTATCTATCTATCTATCTATCTATCTATCTATCTATCTATCTATCTATCTATCTATCTATTTATCTATCTATCATCTATCTATCATCTATCTATCTATCTATCTATCTATCTATCTATCTATCTATCTATCTATCTATCTATCTATCTATCTATCTATCTATCTATCTATCTATCTATCTATCTATCGAGGAGCCATCTGAGGTGGTCCATCAGGACAGGAGGCCTCCTGGACGTCTCCTTGGAGAGGTGTTTCAGGCTGGACACCCCGAGGATGGAGGGATCAGCTCTGGTCTGGACCCTGGGGGTCCTACTGGAGGGACTGGAGGAGAGGACAGTGTGGGATTCTACTGGAGCTGTTGCCCCTGATACCATAAAACCAATGACTGGAAGAAAACTATCAAAATAAAACTTCCTTCATTCAACAAAGAGACAGTTAGCAAACTTTAATTTGACTTATTTTGGAAGTTGCTTTCTAAAGTTACACATAAAGAAAATAAATCAACAAAAAGACTTCAAGATGTGAACAATTATAAAGGTAAACATGGAACTGCTGTCACAGTCAGAGGTTCTCCAGATCAGAAGGTCCTTCATGTCCACATCTAGAACGTTCTATGATGAAGGAATGTAAGAAAACATGGACTTCACCATTAAAGGAATTTAAATGGAACTTGATCTTAACACTAGATAATATGGTTTCAAATTTCAGGCTTTAACGGGATCAAAGCTTTAGTCTTTGTGACAGATGGGCTGTGCTGAAAACAGTCAGGACCTTAGAAGCACCGTGCTTTTATTTTGAAACGACGAAGCGGAAGTGGTATTTAGCTCAGACGCTAGCTTGATGCAGGCAGCTGGAGGCGGCGGAACCGAAGCAGGTGGAGGTGTGGGCGCGTGCCAGTGCGCGTGGGGGAGACAGGACGGGGCGACGGCGTGAAGCGAGGCCGGAGGAGCGAACCGAGAGCCGGGGGAGCTGGAGGCCGAGAGCCGGGGCGGGAGGACCGGCAGGATGTCGGAGAGGATCGCTTCCTGTGGGAGTCTGAGTGACGGCAGCAACCTGCTGCTGCAGTACTGCGTCAGCAACGGTGAGCTGCGGCTACTACACCACCTGAGCCCGCTCCTCACGGGAGGAACAGGGGCCGGTAGATCCGTTTAGACTGGAGAAGTGACGTCACTCCTCCTTTTGATCTGTTAATTCAGTTTATACTGGAGAAGTGACGTCACTCCTCCTTTTGATCTGTTAATTCAGTTTATACTGGAGAAGTGACGTCACTCCTCCTTTTGATCTGTTTAATTCAGTTTATACTGGAGAAGTGACGTCACTCCTCCTTTTGATCTGTTAATTCAGTTTATACTGGAGAAGTGACGTCACTCCTCCTTTTGATCTGTTAATTCAGTTTATACTGGAGAAGTGACGTCACTCCTCCTTTTGATCTGTTTAATTCAGTTTATACTGGAGAAGTGACGTCACTCCTCCTTTTGATCTGTTAATTCAGTTTTTTAACATGTTTAACTTCAGTAATGAGATCAAAGGTTTCTCATCATAAATGCTGACGTTCCAGTTGAACCTGTAACCAGACCTCTCCAGTACTCAGGGTCTGTTGACCTTCATGGTCCTTCAGTCCACTGGTTGGACTGAAGGACATCAGTCCAACCAGTGGAGGACCTGATCCCTCTGTATCAGGTGACTGGCAGGTCCTACGTGGACTTTGTCCCCACCGTTCTTCTGGCTCTTCAGGACCTGCTCTACGCTTTGGAGGTGTTTGGTTTTGGCCGACTTCCTTCCTGTTCAGGAGGTCCTTCATCGCCTCTCCTGGACATCACTCAACACATTTTACCAGGCAGGAAAAAGTCAGTCAGGTTTTCTAACCTGAACGACCTGCTTAAGGTCAAAGGTCGGACATTTTCTGGTAGTCAGCAGCAGAGGTGGTAGAGTACCCAAAAATGTACTCAAGTAGGAGTAGCACTACTTCAACATATTTTTACTTAAGTAAAAGTAAAAAGTTGCTGTCCCAAAAAATACTTGAGTATGAGTTCCTGAGACGGGTCTTTTGTTGTTTTTTTGGTCAGGAGAGGTTTTGACCTTTGACCTGTGTGATGGAGGACATTTCTGTCTTCTTGCTGAGTCCTGACCTCTGACCTTACCTTTCCTGCAGGACTTTCGAGGTTCTTTAGAACAGAACATGCTGCTTTTTGAGGTGGTTTAGCAGTAGCTCAGCCTGATGAATAAGTTCATCCACCACTGGACAAAGGCTGTGTTTACGTTTCCATGGAGGTCCAGGTTGGCTTGGATAGTTTTGGTCCTTTAATAAATGACATCATCATTTAAAAACTGCTGATCTGAAAGATCCAAGTGGATGAGTCTGCAAAAACAGTGTGAAACAGATCTATCTACATAAAAAAAACACAATTTAATTTTCCTAATTGATTTGTACAAAAGTCAAAGAACTGCTAACTTGTTTGTTTGTGTTTAAAGAGGTCAAAGGTCAGGTTGAAGTCGACCTTTGACTCATCAGGTGTCACTGAGACTGTGTCCAGATTCAGGGGTAGGATGCTTCTGAGGACGTGGACTAAGGTTGGGTCCTTACTCTGCCGCTCAGACCGGAATAAACGGCTCTGAATTCAGACGGTCTAGCCTCAGACTTATCCCCGCCCCTCAGTCCAGTCACTTAGCGACCGTGACAGCGCCGACAGACAGGCTAAAGCTAATAAAATGGATCTAAAGAAACACTTTAAGCTCTGTTATGGTGACTTATTTCCTAAAACTCCGTTAAAAACATTCAAGCTAGCTTACATTGGTTTCCTGACATTTAAACTGGACTGCTCTGGTTTTTCTGAGAATCTGATGAATCAGTAGAATCCAACGGCCGGCACGCAAAGCATTCTGGGACAGCCTTGGCCAGCGAGGATACACCAGACCTGTCCTCGAAATTCAGGTGGAGCGAGGACGCATTTGAGGACGCATGGATGAGTGTCCTTAAATTCGGACAGCACTCATCGCGTCGCTGTGACGTCATCGGCCTCTAAATGCGTCCTACCCCTGAATCCGGACGCAGCCTGAGTCGTTTTTCATTAAACATAAATAGAGTTCCCATGAATCCTCTGCTACTAGAACTCTGTGGAAACCAGTCCCTGTAAACGGTTTCATTATGGGCAATAAAAGCATCAGGATCACATTTAAAACAGGAGTCTTTGGACTCTGTTCCTCTTCCTCTTCCTGACGGTCCTATCTCTGACATCCTCATTTTCATGCTTCATTTATGCAAAAGTCTCCTGCTAGAATTTGTTTGCTGATCTGTGGAGGACAGTTAGGAGCTTCAGAACGTTTGGATCGAGGGTACTCAGTTACAAATCTGAAGGGCCAGACGCCTATCCAAGGAGTCCTCGGGCCGGGGGGGGGGGGGGGGGGTCATCAGCTGTGGACTCTGGGTTTCTTACTGGCTGCTTGTCTTTTGTTTTTACTTGAACAATCCCATCAGATGCTTTGTTCCATGTAGCTTCATGAGGATTGTATCTGACTGTAACACGGCGGTGGTGCACGGTGGTAGTGCACGGTGGTAGTGCACGGCGGTAGTGCACGGCAGTAGTGCACGGCTGTAGTGCACGGCGGTGGAGCACGGTGGTAGTGCACGGCGGTAGTGCACGGTGGTAGTGCACGGCGGTAGTGCACGGCTGTAGTGCACGGCGGTGGAGCACGGTGGTAGTGCACGGCGGTGGTGCATGGCGGTGGTGCACGGCGGTGGTGCACGGCGGTGGTGCACGGCGGTGGTGCACGGTGGTGGTGCACGGCGGTGGTGCACAGTGGTAGTGCATGGCGGTGGTGCATGGAGGTGGTGCACAGTGGTAGTGCATGGTGGTGGTGCACGGTGGTAGTGCACGGTGGTGGTGCATGGAGGTGGTGCACGGTGGTAGTGCACGGCGGTGGTGCACGGAGGTGGTGCACGGCGGTGGTGCACGGAGGTGGTGCACGGAGGTGGTGCACGGAGGTGGTGCACGGTGGTAGTGCACGGCGGTGGTGCACGGCGGTGGTGCACGGCGGTGGTGCACGGTGGTAGTGCATGGCGGTGGTGCATGGAGGTGGTGCACAGTGGTGGTGGTGCACGGCGGTGGTGCATGGCGGTGGTGCACGGCGGTGGTGCACAGTGGTAGTGCATGGCGGTGGTGCATGGAGGTGGTGCACAGTGGTAGTGCATGGCGGTGGTGCACGGCGGTGGTGCACAGTGGTAGTGCATGGCGGTGGTGCACGGTGGTGGTGCACGGTGGTGGTGCATGGCGGTGGTGCACGGCGGTGGTGCACGGAGGTGGTGCACGGAGGTGGTGCACGGCGGTGGTGCACGGCGGTGGTGCACGGCGGTGGTGCACGGTGGTAGTGCATGGCGGTGGTGCATGGAGGTGGTGCACGGTGGTAGTGCATGGTGGTGGTGCACGGTGGTGGTGCACGGTGGTGGTGCATGGTGGTGGTGCACGGTGGTAGTGCACGGCGGTGGTGCACGGCGTAGTGCACGGCTGTAGTGCACGGCGGTGGAGCACGGTGGTAGTGCACGGCGGTAGTGCACGGCGGTGGTGCACGGTGGTGGTGCACGGTGGTGGTGCACGGCGGTGGTGCACGGTGGTGGTGCACGGGGGTGGTGCACGGTGGTGGTGCACGGAGGTGGTGCATGGGGGTGGTGCACGGTGGTGGTGCACGGAGGTGGTGCACAGTGGTAGTGCATGGCGGTGGTGCACGGCGGTGGTGCACAGTGGTAGTGCATGGCGGTGGTGCATGGAGGTGGTGCACAGTGGTAGTGCATGGTGGTGGTGCACGGTGGTAGTGCACGGTGGTGGTACATGGAGGTGGTGCACGGTGGTGGTGCACGGTGGTGGTGCACGGTGGTGGTGCACGGCGGTGGTGCACGGCGGTGGTGCACGGCGGTGGTGCACGGCGGTGGTGCACGGTGGTGGTGCACGGCGGTGGTGCACAGCGGTGGTGCACGGAGGTGGTGCACGGCGGTGGTGCACAGTGGTAGTGCATGGCGGTGGTGCACGGTGGTAGTGCACGGTGGTGGTGCATGGAGGTGGTGCACGGTGGTGGTGCACGGCGGTGGTGCACGGCGGTGGTGCACGGAGGTGGTGCACGGAGGTGGTGCACGGTGGTAGTGCACGGCGGTGGTGCACGGCGGTGGTGCACGGCGGTGGTGCACGGCGGTGGTGCATGTGAATATCAGGACTTTATAAACTGTAAAACAAGACATTAAAGACTCACCAGTAACACTAAGGTATCACTAAGCTGGGATTTACTAAGATGCATCCTCTGATGAAGTCTGAGGTATGACTGATCAGTGTTCTTACATCCAGCTTGGACCACACAGCTCCAGTTGGTTCCTGACTGGTTGACTGAAGGACCTGCTGTAACCGACTGCTTTACACCAGAACTCTAAACGGCCTCATCTTAAACTTCTCTGTGAACCCTCATCTCCTCTCTGAACTGATGTAAAGTATCCTGAAGCAGAAGGTCCACAGTCAGGAATGAGCTCAGACTCATTTAAACAACAAGATGGATCCATAAAACAGATTTTATTTATTGATTTATTTATTTCAACAGAATTTGAGCTTCAGGTTCGTCTTCTCATGCCTTTTTCTTCTCTGCCTCGTCGTCACACTGAGTGAGAAACAGGAAGGTGTTGGAGGATCTCAAAAGGCCTTGAGGCAATCCGATGAGTTGTAAATCGGTCAGGTTTGACCTGAACACGACAGGAGGGTTAAACCAGCTGGACATCAAGCTTTGGTTTGATGAAGAAGAAGAAAATGTCTTCTTCTGTTCTGCTGTCTGCAGTGTCCTGTGGGTCTCTGTTCCTGTCCAGATCTGTTGGTGTTGATGGATGTGAGTCACCATCGGAGCGTGGAGAACATTTGTTCTTCTCACATCCTGACCTTAGTCTGAGCAAACAGCATGTCTGCTGCTGAGGCCTTTTATCTGCTACCTTCTAGACCTCTTTCATTGAAGGATCACCCTGCTCACTGGCGTAGTGATATTACTCTAACAACGGTGTTTCTGAGATCAAATCGACAATTATTCTTATATCCGAGCCAGGATCGGAGTCATTGAACGCAACACAAAATCAGCCGTATCGGGAGAGACGGGGGGGGGGGGGCTGATGCCTGTCAATCATGGCTTCTGCAGCGAAAATGATCCAGAAAGTGAGCATTGATTCATCCAAACCCGTGAGTTTAGTGCGTGTTAAAGGAGTGGTCTTCTGGGTTATTCTATAGTGTTGCATTGTTCTCTAGTGTAATTCAATGCTATCTGTGTCATTTTTATAAAGAAAGAAGCCTTGATGTTTATAATAGAAGCTTTAGAAGTTTGCTATTCTACAGCAGAGTTTGAAACAGCAGATTCTCATTAGATATGCACAGCCCTCGCTTCTGATTGGCTGTAGGTATTTGATATTGAAACATGGCAGCTCGGCTTTATGTGGATAAAGTTAGGGTCGAAGGACAAGTTAGAAGAACCGCTTCCTCAGCGTTTGACAATGAATGATTCAGAAGGGTAATACTCACAATAGAATTTACATTTTCTCCTAAAGCTCAGCAGCAGCCTCTAGCTAACAGCCGTTAGCAGGCTGCTGTCCACACCTAGCTCAGAGTCCGCCTTCTGTACCGAGGCTCGACACGTCCCACGTCCCGCATTAGTCCTTCAGCCAAAAGTCAGCTGTGTTTTCCACCAACGAGAAGCGAAAGTGAAACTCCGCCGGTCGCCTCACATGCTCGCCGCTGCTCTCGCCTCACGCACGCACACACTGCTCTCAGTACTGTGTGTCTTAACCAAAATACCTCAGAATAAGTTCTGATTTCACCAAGATTAGCCAAAATATATTACAAAGTTAGCCAATAGCTGCACCTACAGAATTTATTAACTTCCATCAAGAAAAATAAATAAATAATTAAATAAAGACAGCTCCGGGATTCGAACTCAGAACCTCCAGATTTACAGACAGTGTTACAAAGCTGCTAGGACACACGCCGGTTATGTAACAAGCTGTGTTTTTATTTATATAAATATAAGGTATCAGTTCTGTTTCGTGAGGTTTGATCTCTGCAAATGACACACGCCCGTCTGCGTTTCGCCATGTTGAATTATGAAAATAAAAAGCTAGCAGCTGGGCGGACCGAAAGGCATCTCAGCGAATACACGTTGTGACGTCAAACCGCGCAGGTTCGCATTTCACAGGTCATAAATGACACATTCTGTTTGTTCTTAGTAACCAGGGAACAGAGAGTCTTCATGTTTGGCCTCCATGACAGGCTCAGGGGGACTATTAGAAACTATGAAGACCTGGAAAACATGGATTCTGAATAAACCACCCCTTTAAGGCGCTGGTCGTGATGGAGTCTGACCTGGAGGAACTTTACCGGACCGTGCAGTTAGAGCAGGTCTGATGAATAATCAGATCACCAGAACGGAGGTCACAGAAATACAGGTAGACTAAAACCTTTATAAATGAAAATGGTTGAGTGGATTTCTGTTAACCAGAATTTGTAACTTTTAACTTAATTTCACGGTAAAAAGAATCACAAGCCCTCATTATGAGCTCCATTCAATAAACCTGACTATAGTAAAGTACTAAGTAAATAAAGTACTAAGTAAATGAATATACTTTCAGCATTTCTGAAGAAAGACCTGGATCCAATTCTTGTTTCTGTTCAACGCAAATGTATTTTAAGAAACCAGAAAACAATCAGCCAGTAAGATTCCCTTTTCTTTTAAATGAGGCGACCTATCAGTGGTTGAAGTTGTGAATTCCTCCGAGGCT
The DNA here is from genome assembly GCA_006937965.1 of Callopanchax toddi. Taxonomy (NCBI): domain Eukaryota; kingdom Metazoa; phylum Chordata; class Actinopteri; order Cyprinodontiformes; family Nothobranchiidae; genus Callopanchax; species Callopanchax toddi. Next base: position 127,776 of record SSNR01000304.1, read on the forward strand.
TTTATCAAGTAGAGCCTGTTTGCTCCTTGTGTTCTTCTGATTGTTTTAATCTTTGGACTTTTATTATCTCTTTAATTTTGATCCTTTTATGATCATGTTTTATTGTTTATGTTTATTGTTGCTGTACTTTGGTGCAGCTCTGTTGTTTTTAAAGTGCTTTATAAATAAATAGACATTGACATTGAATGTGTCCCTTAGAGGACTTTATAGTAAATGTTCCCCCTATGATTCCCCACCCCTGCCTTAAAGGCTCACATGGCACCAGGGGCGGATCTAGAGGGGGGCCAGTGCCCCTGACAACAAGCTTGGCCCCCTGCTAAGTGCTTAGTGTTTTAGAATTGTCCCCTTTAAAAAAGCAGCTGGCCCCAGCCTGGCCCCCTTTCTAATGTTGGTCTAGAACCTCCACTGTATGGCGCCTTTGTTTTCTGACAAACATATTTTGTTGCTGTTGATTTTTTAAATGTATTTAAAACATTCAGCTAGATATCAAGGCTTGTCAGTATCAGTACTCTGCTTCCCTCTTTCTCTATTAGATCAGATTTATCTGTGATCATCACGACTGTTTTCACAATAGTATTTGATGATTTGATTCCTTAGGCCCGCATTCGGGAGGGGGG
>SSNR01000304.1:137448-156166 GCA_006937965.1 Callopanchax toddi
TAATCAAGTACTGGTCCTCTAAACCCTTAACCCATTAAACCAGTCCTCTAATCAAGTACTGGTCCTCTAAACCCTTAACCCATTAAACCAGTCCTCTAATCAAGTACTGGTCCTCTAAACCCTTAACCCATTAAACCAGTCCTCTAATCAAGTACTGGTCCTCTAAACCCTTAACCCATTAAACCAGTCCTCTAATCAAGTACTGGTCCTCTAAACCCTTAACCCATTAAACCAGTCCTCTAATCAAGTACTGGTCCTCTAAACCCTTAACCCATTAAACCAGTCCTCTAATCAAGTACTGGTCCTCTAAACCCTTAACCCATTAAACCAGTCCTCTAATCAAGTACTGACCCTCTAAACCCTTAACCCATTAAACCAGTCCTCTAATCAAGTACTGACCCTCTAAACCCTTAACCCATTAAACCAGTCCTCTAATGACCTCCGGCAGGCGGTTAAAGCTTTAAAGGGTTAACAGAAGAAGAAGAGGTGAACCAGTTAAACGTGTTGATCCTCTGTGTTACCAGTGGGATTGGATCTCATTTAAAACGTGTTTTTTAATCTGGTTTCTGGCTCAGAGGGATGAGTAATCCCCTCTGGGCAGAGTGCTGCCAGCGCTCAGCTCATCAGGAGGATGTTCATGTCAGCAGCAGCTCAAAGACCTGGGATCAGAAGAACCAGTGAATAAAGTCTGTCAGATCTGTTATGGTGTGGAGGTTTGGGGTAAAACGGGACCAACCTAAAGCCTTTAGAATATACACAGAGAGATCACACTAGTTCACTATCAAACCCAGAATGATCACAGACTGAACTGAGAACATGGTGAGTTCTGTACAGGACCAGTCAGGTGTTCCTGATGGGTCTGAAGAAGAAGTCTTTTAGTTTGAGGATGGAGGGACTAGAAGGACATGTCCTTTGAAATGTCAGCTGCGTTTCTTTTAGGGGTTAACCTGTTGAATTCACACCAGAATGAGCTGAAGTTGTGATTCAGTTTGTTCCAGTATAAAACGGGTCTACTAAAACCCACACTGTATAAAAACAGAGTCATTCAGGTTAGGGAGGGAAATGAAAGTTCTTGGCCGAAAACCCAAACACTGACAGAAAAGATGATGTCGTTTATTAGAACCATAGCACTTATGATGGGTTCTAACCTCACTCAAATCAAGGCACTGCGGTAAATCAACTGTGTCTCATTAGACCAGTGTAGAAACACCAGTAGAAACTGGTTTGGAGTCTCCTGGTCACATGACCTGAGAGCTACTTCCTGTTTAAGCATTTCGACCGAATGTTTATTTGTTGATGGTCCCTAAGTCGAGCACTGCACTCAAGAGCAAACACGGTCTCAGTGACATCACGCGGTCTCAGTGACATCACGCGGTCTCAGTGACATCACGCGGTCTCAGTGACATCACGAGGTCTCAGTGACATCACGCGGTATCAAATTCATCGCCGTGAACCGCGGCGTGAATGTCTGTTGAGTTTCCATCATCCAACTTCAACCACTGCTGGGTTTTCAGCGGAGTTTTGGGTGCAGCTCTACTTCAGATCAAATGTTTGAACTTGGTGAAAAATGGGAATGATGACGGTGGTAACCAGGTGAGACTTCCAGCTTCAGTATTAATGCTGACTGTTGGGGAGATTCACTGACACTGTTTTATGGACCTTTGGGATCATGGTCGTGTAGAAAGAAGAGATTGTGACTTCCTTGGGATCGTTGTGTTCTAATGAGGTGTGCACGCTGCACAGCCACATGAGAAAGAAACAAAATCATTCTGGTTTGTTTGGATCCCAAAGACAATGTCAAACCTTTCAAGCCCCTTGAGCAGGTGTTTAAATCCTTAAAGAGAATCTCAGGATTATAAGTAGACGTCTGTTTAATCTGAGGTAAATCAAACTTCTCAGGGAATAAAACATTTCAAACGTAAAAATAAAATATAAAAACAACAACCATCCTAAGAGCTGATTGGTCAACAGAGACATCCTTTTCGGTTTATAGTGAATCAGGAGCCTGCCAGCGCCACCTAGGGACCAGTTTGTTTCTAAACTCTAACCTCTGAGGAACGAAGGAGTGAAGTACCAGAGCGACCTGAAGGTGGAAGTAAAAACCTGACACTGCTGCTGCCATGGTAATGCCTGAGTGACGATGTAAACACAGCCTCAGTCTGGAGATGTAAAGACTGCTGGCCCCGTACGGCTCCATACGGCCTCGTACGGCTCCATACGGCCTCGTACGGCCTCGTACGGCCCCGTACGGCCTCGTACGGCTCCGTACGGCCTCGTACGGCCCCGTACGGCCTCGTACGGCCCCGTACGGCCTCGTACGGCTCCGTACGGCTCCATACGGCTCCGTACGGCTCCATACGGCCTCGTACGGCTCCATACGGCCTCGTACGGCTCCGTACGGCTCCATACGGCCTCGTACGGCTCCATACGGCCTCGTACGGCCCCGTACGGCCTCGTACGGCTCCATACGGCCTCGTACGGCCTCGTACGGCTCCATACGGCCTCGTACGGCCTCGTACGGCTCCATACGGCCTCGTACGGCCTCGTACGGCTCCATACGGCCTCGTACGGCTCCATACAGCCTCGTACGGCTCCATACGGCCTCGTACGGCTCCATACGGCCTCGTACGGCTCCGTACGGCCTCGTACGGCCTCGTACGGCTCCATACGGCCCCGTACGGCTCCATACGGCTCCTTACGGCCCCGTACGGCCCCCGTACGGCCCCATACGGCCCAGTACAGCCCCGTACGGCTCCGTACGGCCCCATACGGCCCAGTACAGCCCCGTACGGCTCCGTACAGCCCCGTACAGCCCCATACGGCTCCATACGGCCCCGTACAGCCCCGTACGGCTCCATACGGCCCCGTACAGCCCCATACGGCCCAGTACAGCCCCATACGGCTCCATACGGCCCCGTACAGCCCCGTACGGCTCCATACGGCTCCGTATGGCCCCATACGGCCCAGTACAGCCCCGTACGGCTCCGTACAGCCCCGTACAGCCCCATACGGCTCCTTACGGCCCCATACAGCCCCGTACGGCTCCATACGGCCCCGTACAGCCCCATACGGCTCCATACGGCCCCGTACAGCCCCATACGGCTCCATACGACCCCGTACAGCTCCATACGACTCCTTACGGCCCCATACAGCCCCGTACGGCTCCATACGGCCCCGTACAGCCCCGTACGGCTCCATACGGCCCCGTACAGCCCCATACGGCTCCATACGGCCCCGTACAGCCCCATACGGCTCCATACGACCCCGTACAGCTCCATACGACTCCTTACGGCCCCGTACGGCTCCATACGGCCCCTTACGCGCCACCGGTTTGCTTCCTCTGGTGTGTTTGGCTGAAACGTGGGGAAATGCAAATAATAAAGTTCCAAAAGTTAAAAAAACAAAGAGTTCTTAGAACAAATACTAAACTAGATTAATGAATGCACTAGTACAAATATTTGAGCGGAGTACTTTGTAAAGTAGTTGTTTGTGTGTGAGTTGATGAGTGACAGACGCCAATCAGCTGACGGTTCATGTTTCCATCAACCTGCACAGGTAACAGGAAGGTGACTCTCTGTTTTCTTTCCGTTTCTTTTTGATATATTTTTCATGGCTGTTGGATTTTGGAAGTAATCAAAACAAACATTCATCCATTCATAGAAACGAGACAGCTGATCGATGGAGATCCACAGGAATCTGAAACCATAAAGTCTGATGTTTTTCTGGTCCCTGAACTCACCATGAGGTTTCTTTAATTAAAGTTCTCAGATTTGAATCTGATTCATATAAAACCAGGTTAGAACTGATCAGAAGTCAGAGTCTGGGATCAGTCCTCGGATCTGGAGCTGAAATAGATCCAGGACTTTGACTCTTCTGGTCTGAAGCTCCGCCTCCCTCCTCTCTGATTTAGATTACAGCTCTAAACATGTTGACATCATGGGTTTTAACCTCTGACCTTTCCCTCCAGATGACACGGTGTCTGCCAGCAGTAACATGGACATGGAGGACAGAGTGTCCCACCTGGAGCAGAGGCTCCAGCTGCAGGAGGACGAGATCCAGCTGCTGAAGGCCGCTCTGGCCGACGCTCTGCGCCGCCTGGGTTCCTGTGAGGAGCAGAACCAGGGGGTCCAGGCAGGAGGCGCTCAGTCTGGGAGGAGGTCTCTTGCTGCTGCAGCTCTAGCTCCACCCACCAAAGGTAAACATCAACACCTGGTAACCTGTTAAAGCCAGAAACCAAGATTATAGTGATCACTTCTGGCCTTAAAGTGACCTGATGGAGCAGCAGGACTAGTACCTTCATCCTCAACCTGCTGCAGCCAGTCCTCTGCTGCCCCCTGGTGGAGGAGCTACAGGGGGAATGGGATCACTTCCTGGATCCAGTCTGAGCTAATCTGGCCTTTACAGGTTCATAAAAGTCCCTCAGCCCCATGCTGCTTGGATCCAGAATACCACGTCTGTAACTTCTGAGTCTCTGGTCCTGAAGCCTCACAGAGTCACGTGTCTCACGAGGAGCAGAAACGCTTTACAGTAATTCATGTTTCACCTCAGGACCTGCTGAGGACGGACGAGCTGAGGACACAGAGGTCTAGTGTATCGTGTTCATCATGGAGGAGCCTCAGAGAAACAAAGAAAACGGTCTACAGCACAGCCAGTGACGGACTGGGAATGGGGAGAACTGGGAGAGTTCCCAGTGTCCGGGCTGCTGGTCTGTCCCCTCAGTGACTGCTGACAGGACGTGCTTCATAAATAAATAAACACTCATTAATCACCATTTAAACATGTATTGATTGACATGCCTACTATAAATAGACTGTGGTGATTAAAAACAACAATAAAAATTAATAAGGTGTTTCCTCTCAGTTCTCTAAAACCCTCAGCCAATCAGACGCTTCAGACTAAAGCAGCTATTGGACAATCCGGCTGTCTGTCTCCTGAAGCGCCTCACTTCCTCACTGCTTGGATCCTCCATTAATGCTGCTGGAGCATTTTTCAGCAGAACATCCAGGAAGTGAGCAGAGGACAGAAACAGCTGTTAGCGCTTCAGTTTTAGGAGAAAACACCAGAGTCCCAAAAAGAAAAACAGCTTTCAGCTGCAGGAAGCTAAAAACGTTTGGACGTAGAAAGAGGAGAAACCAGGGGGAACGTTAGCATAGCGCTTCAACCGCTGGAGTCTAGCTCTCTGTTGTTACCGTGGCAACGTGAGGTCCCATGTCTGTAGGAGGCGGGGCTTAAGGATTATACCTGAGGGGAGGGGTGGAGCTCTGAGACGTGTTGGTGTAAAACAGCTAGCTGGTTTGAAGATGACCTAGAACACCTGTAAGGGAACAAAGCTCTTCTTACTAACCTGGCCTTGTGACACACACACACACACACACACACACACACACACACACACACACACACTGGTCTGAAGGTTACCTATACCACCTTTAAAATGAATATTTATTTGAGGTTTTTAGGCTTTATAGGGTTAAAGTTGAGCTATTTATTGACTAAGAATAAAATTACAAATCGATAATCACCAGTTTTATTTTATTTTGTGAATAAATAAAAACTACAAAGCAGTTTCTTTGAATATTTACAGGAAAACCACTAAACGGTTGAAGGACCTGAAGAACCAAAGTGCATTCTGTAAACGGTGACATTCTGTTTTCTTCTCCTTCCAGTCCGTCAGCTCCTGCAGGCTCTTCCCTCCAGACCTCTGAGTAATGGCTACGTCCAACAGAAACGCCTCCTGTCCTCCCCGTCGTCTCCTAAGAAGGAGGTGCTGCAGTCCATCAAGAGGTTTGATCCACTGCAGGAACTTTCATTTTATAATAGTCTGAATGTTGCTCAGAGGGGAGGAGCAAATAGAAAAACTATTAAATGAAAGGTGCTGAGATCAAACCACAGCGACTGATCACATGAGAACCCAACACCACGGGTTCTAACGACGTTCACCCTCACACTCTCCTTATTTTGGGCCTCTGGAGTTTTCGAGTCTTTTGGGGTCAATTTGACCTCCTGAGACTCCATCAGGGTTTAACTCATCATTCAATGTTCAAAAGTCAGTGAATCAGTAGCAGTGGCAGCCCGTCAATAGGGGGCGCTAGGGTGCCGCCCCAGCAGCCTCACAGGAAGAGGGGGATGAAGAAGAAGATTAGAATGAAACCATGAAAATTAAACTAAACGATCTATCACTGTACATACGATAAGTGCTGTGTATAATCTGCATTTAGGTGGAGTTCTGTAAACTGTAACTGTAAAAATATCTTAACTCAAGTCTATACATAATAAGGTTTGTTAGATTGCAAAACATTTGTAAATCTGTTAATATTTCATGGAGTTCTGAGTGTTTTTAGTTGAGTTGATCACTCACCTTCCATCTGCTGCCATAGAGAGCAGAACGTCAGCTGTCTGTGGTAAGATGGCCGCCGTGTAGCTATGCTGTCCAATCCCAGATGAGGCATCCTAGCATTTATATAGGATATATCTATGGAAGTTCCTTTCCTATCGGGGAAGCTAATTAGCAATGCACACTTAGGTGTTGCGACAAAAAGAGTCCCCAAACATAGTTCCACATGCAGCTCTAGAGAGATCAGGTCACATGATATCTGGGCTGAGCACGCGTACTGGTGGACTAGTTACTGTACGTGCACCACTGTTTGTTGATGTTTTCCATCCATCCATCCATCCATCCATCCATCCATCCATCCATCCATCCATCCATCCATCCATCCATCCATCCATCCATCCATCATCATCTGAAACCGCTTAATCCTCCACAGAGGGTCGCGGGGAGCCGGAGCCTTTCTCCAGCTTATAGATGTTGTATGAAGCAATTTTTTGTTTCTTGTTTTCTTCCTCTGATTGGTGGATACAGATCTCAGCCTGTTTCTATTGGTTCTAAAGCTCCAGTCATACTTCTTAACCAGTGGGTTGTATCCCTCTGTGTTACTGATGATCCTCCTGGTTCCTCCTGACTCCTCCTGACTCCTCCTGGCTCCTCCTGGTTCCTCCTGGCTCCTCCTGGTTCCTCCTGACTCCTCCTGGTTCCTCCTGACTCCTCCTGGTTCCTCCTGACTCCTCCTGGCTCCTCCTGGTTCCTCCTGGTCCCTCCTGGTTCCTCCTGACTCCTCCTGGTTCCTCCTGGTTCCTCCTGACTCCTCCTGGCTCCTCCTGACTCCTCCTGGTTCCTCCTGACTCCTCCTGACTCCTCCTGCCTCCTCCTGGTTCCTCCTGGTTCCTCCTGGTCCCTCCTGGTTCCTCCTGACTCCTCCTGGTTCCTCCTGACTCCTCCTGGTTCCTCCTGGCTCCTCCTGACTCCTCCTGGTTCCTCCTGGCTCCTCCTGGCTCCTCCTGGTTCCTCCTGGCTCCTCCTGGCTCCTCCTGGTTCCTCCTGGTTCCTCCTGGTTCCTCCTGACTCCTCCTGGTTCCTCCTGACTCCTCCTGGTTCCTCCTGACTCCTCCTGGCTCCTCCTGGTCCTCCTGTCTCCTCCTGGCTCCTCCTGGTTCCTCCTGTCTCCTCCTGGTTCCTCCTGACTCCTCCTGGTTCCTCCTGGTTCCTCCTGGCTCCTCCTGGCTCCTCCTGACTCCTCCTGGCTCCTCCTGGCTCCTCCTGGTCCCTCCTGTCTCCTCCTGGTTCCTCCTGACTCCTCCTGGCTCCTCCTGACTCCTCCTGGTTCCTCCTGGTTCCTCCTGGTCCCTCCTGGTTCCTCCTGGTTCCTCCTGGTCCCTCCTGGCTCCTCCTGGCTCCTCCTGGTTCCTCCTGGCTCCTCCTGGCTCCTCCTGGCTCCTCCTGGCTCCCCTGGCTCCTCCTGGTTCCTCCTGACCCTCCTGGCTCCTCCTGACTCCTCCTGGTTCCTCCTGACTCCTCCTGGTTCCTCCTGGCTCCTCCTGCTCCTCCTGACTCCTCCTGACTCCTCCTGACTCCTCCTGGCTCCTCCTGGCTCCTCCTGGTTCCTCCTGGTTCCTCCTGGCTCCTCCTGGTCCCTCCTGGTTCCTCCTGACTCCTCCTGGTTCCTCCTGGTTCCTCCTGGTTCCTCCTGGTTCCTCCTGGCTCCTCCTGGCTCCTCCTGGTTCCTCCTGCCTCCTCCTGGTTCCTCCTGGCTCCTCCTGACTCCTCCTGGTTCCTCCTGCCTCCTCCTGGTCCCTCCTGACTCCTCCTGGTCCCTCCTGACTCCTCCTGACTCCTCCTGGCTCCTCCTGGTACCTCCTGACCCCTCCTGGTTCCTCCTGACTCCTCCTGGCTCCTCCTGGTTCCTCCTGGCTCCTCCTGGTTCCTCCTGTCTCCTCCTGGTTCCTCCTGCCTCCTCCTGGCTCCTCCTGGCTCCTCCCGGCTCCTCCTGACTCCTCCTGGCTCCTCCTGGCTCCTCCTGGTTCCTCCTGGTCCCTCCTGGTTCCTCCTGACTCCTCCTGGTTCCTCCTGGTTCCTCCTGGCTCCTCCTGGTTCCTCCTGGCTCCTCCTGGTCCCTCCTGACTCCTCCTGGTTCCTCCTGGCTCCTCCTGGTTCCTCCTGACTCCTCCTGGCTCCTCCTGGCTCCTCCTGGTTCCTCCTGGTTCCTCCTGTTCCTCCTGGGTCCTCCTGGCTCCTCCTGGCTCCTCCTGACTCCTCCTGATTCCTCCTGACTCCTCCTGTTTCCTCCTGTCTCCTCCTGGCTCCTCCTGGTTCCTCCTGGTTCCTCCTGGTTCCTCCTGGTTCCTCCTGGCTCCTCCTGGTTCCTCCTGACTCCTCCTGGTTCCTCCTGACTCCTCCTGGTTCCTCCTGGCTCCTCCTGACTCCTCCTGGCTCCTCCTGACTCCTCCTGGTTCCTCCTGGCTCCTCCTGGTTCCTCCTGGCTCCTCCTGGCTCCTCCTGACTCCTCCTGGCCCCTCCTGCTCCTCCTGGTTCCTCCTGGTCCCTCCTGACTCCTCCTGGTCCCTCCTGGTTCCTCCTGGCGCCTCCTGGTTCCTCCTGACTCCTCCTGGTTCCTCCTGGCTCCTCCTGGTTCCTCCTGACTCCTCCTGATCCTCCTGGCTCCTCCTGACTCCTCCTGGTTCCTCCTGACTACTCCTGACTCCTCCTGGCTCCTCCTGCTTCCTCCTGACTCCTCCTGGTTCCTCCTCGCTCCTCCTGGTTCCTCCTGGCTCCTCCTGGCTCCTCCTGGTTCCTCCTGGCTCCTCCTGGCTCCTCCTGGATCCTCCTGCTTCCTCCTGCTTCCTCCTGGTCCCTCCTGGCTCCTCCTGGCTCCTCCTGGTTCCTCCTGGCTCCTCCTGGTTCCTCCTGACTCCTCCTGGTTCCTCCTGACTCCTCCTGGCTCCTCCTGACTCCTCCTGGCTCCTCCTGACTCCTCCTGGTTCCTCCTGGCTCCTCCTGACTCCTCCTGGTTCCTCCTGGCTCCTCCTGGCTCCTCCTGGCTCCTCCTGGTCCCTCCTGGTTCCTCCTGGCTCCTCCTGGTTCCTCCTGGTCCCTCCTGGCTCCTCCTGGCTCCTCCTGGCTCCCCCTGGCTCCTCCTGGTTCCTCCTGACTCCTCCTGACTCCTCCTGGCTCCTCCTGACTCCTCCTGACTCCTCCTGGTTCCTCCTGGCTCCTCCTGACTCCTCCTGGTTCCTCCTGACTCCTCCTGGTTCCTCCTGGTTCCTCCTGGCTCCCCCTGGCTCCTCCTGGTTCCTCCTGGCTCCTCCTGACTCCTCCTGGCTCCTCCTGACTCCTCCTGACTCCTCCTGGCTCCTCCTGACTCCTCCTGCCTCCTCCTCGCTCCTCCTGGTTCCTCCTGACTCCTCCGGGTTCCTCCTGGCTCCTCCTGGTTCCTCCTGACTCCTCCTGACTCCTCCTGGTTCCTCCTGACTCCTCCTGGCTCCTCCTGGCTCCTCCTGGCTCCTCCTGGCTCCTCCTGGCTCCGCCTGGCTCCTCCTCGCTCCTCCTGGCTCCTCCTGACTCCTCCTGGTCCCTCCTGACTCCTCCTGGTTCCTCCTGACTCCTCCTGGTTCCTCCTGACTCCTCCTTGTTCCTCCTGGTTCCTCCTGGTTCCTCCTGGTTCCTCCTGGTCCCTCCTGACTCCTCCTGACTCCTCCTGGTTCCTCCTGGCTCCTCCTGACTCCTCCTGGTTCCTCCTGGCTCCTCCTGGTTCCTCCTGGCTCCTCCTGGTTCCTCCTGTCCCTCCTGGTCCCTCCTGGCTCCTCCTGGTTCCTCCTGGTTCCTCCTCACTCCTCCTGGTTCCTCCTGGCTCCTCCTGGTTCCTCCTGGCTCCTCCTGGCTCCTCCTGGTTCCTCCTGACTCCTCCTGGTTCCTCCTGACTCCTCCTGGCTCCTCCTGGCTCCTCCTGGTCCCTCCTGACTCCTCCTGGTTCCTCCTGGCTCCTCCTGGTCCCTCCTGACTCCTCCTGGTTCCTCCTGGCTCCTCCTGGTCCCTCCTGACTCCTCCTGGTTCCTCCTGACTCCTCCTGGTTCCTCCTGACTCCTCCTGGCTCCTCCTGACTCCTCCTGGTTCCTCCTGACTCCTCCTGGTTCCTCCTGACTCCTCCTGGTTCCTCCTGGCTCCTCCTGACTCCTCCTGGTTCCTCCTGACTCCTCCTGGTTCCTCCTGGTTCCTCCTGGTTCCTCCTGGCTCCTCCTGGTTCCTCCTGACTCCTCCTGGTTCCTCCTGGCTCCTCCTGGTTCCTCCTGACTCCTCCTGGTTCCTCCTGACTCCTCCTGGTTCCTCCTGGTTCCTCCTGGCTCCTCCTGGTTCCTCCTGACTCCTCCTGACTCCTCCTGGTTCCTCCTGACTCCTCCTGACTCCTCCTGGTTCCTCCTGACTCCTCCTGACTCCTCCTGGCTCCTCCTGACTCCTCCTGGTTCCTCCTGACTCCTCCTGGCTCCTCCTGGCTCCTCCTGGTTCCTCCTGACTCCTCCTGGTTCCTCCTGGCTCCTCCTGGTTCCTCCTGACTCCTCCTGGTTCCTCCTGGCTCCTCCTGGTTCCTCCTGACTCCTCCTGGTTCCTCCTGGCTCCTCCTGGTTCCTCCTGACTCCTCCTGGTTCCTCCTGACTCCTCCTGGCTCCTCCTGGTTCCTCCTGACTCCTCCTGACTCCTCCTGGTTCCTCCTGCCTCCTCCTGCCTCCTCCTGGTTCCTCCTCCTGGCTCCTCCTGGTTCCTCCTGGTTCCTCCTGACTCCTCCTGGTTCCTCCTGGCTCCTCCTGGTTCCTCCTGACTCCTCCTGGTTCCTCCTGGTTCCTCCTGGTTCCTCCTGACTCCTCCTGACTCCTCCTGGTTCCTCCTGACTCCTCCTGACTCCTCCTGGTTCCTCCTGGTTCCTCCTGGCTCCTCCTGGTTCCTCCTGACTCCTCCTGGTTCCTCCTGACTCCTCCTGGTTCCTCCTGGCTCCTCCTGGTTCCTCCTGACTCCTCCTGGTTCCTCCTGGTCTGCTCCTCCTGGTTCCTCCTGGCTCCTCCTGGCTCCTCCTGGCTCCTCCTGGCTCCTCCTGGCTCCTCCTGGCTCCTCCTGGTTCCTCCTGACTCCTCCTGGCTCCTCCTGACTCCTCCTGGTTCCTCCTGGCTCCTCCTGACTCCTCCTGGCTCCTCCTGGTTCCTCCTGGTTCCTCCTGGTTCCTCCTGGTTCCTCCTGGCTCCTCCTGGTTCCTCCTGGCTCCTCCTGGCTCCTCCTGGCTCCTCCTGGTTCCTCCTGGTTCCTCCTGACTCCTCCTGGTTCCTCCTGGCTCCTCCTGGTTCCTCCTGACTCCTCCTGGCTCCTCCTGGCTCCTCCTGACTCCTCCTGGTTCCTCCTGGCTCCTCCTGGTTCCTCCTGGCTCCTCCTGGCTCCTCCTGGCTCCTCCTGGCTCCTCCTGGTTCCTCCTGGCTCCTCCTGGTCCCTCCTGGCTCCTCCTGGTTCCTCCTGGTCCCTCCTGACTCCTCCTGGTTCCTCCTGACTCCTCCTGGTTCCTCCTGGTTCCTCCTGGTTCCTCCTGGTTCCTCCTGACTCCTCCTGGCTCCTCCTGGCTCCTCCTGACTCCTCCTGACTCCTCCTGGTTCCTCCTGACTCCTCCTGGTTCCTCCTGGCTCCTCCTGGCTCCTCCTGGCTCCTCCTGGTTCCTCCTGGTTCCTCCTGGTTCCTCCTGGTCTCCTCCTGGTTCCTCCTGACTCCTCCTGGTTCCTCCTGACTCCTCCTGGTTCCTCCTGGTTCCTCCTGACTCCTCCTGGTTCCTCCTGGTCTCCTCCTGGCTCCTCCTGGTTCCTCCTGGCTCCTCCTGGTTCCTCCTGGCTCCTCCTGGTTCCTCCTGACTCCTCCTGGCTCCTCCTGGTTCCTCCTGGCTCCTCCTGGTTCCTCCTGGCTCCTCCTGGTTCCTCCTGGCTCCTCCTGGTTCCTCCTGACTCCTCCTGGTTCCTCCTGGCTCCTCCTGGTTCCTCCTGGTTCCTCCTGACTCCTCCTGGCTCCTCCTGGCTCCTCCTGGTTCCTCCTGGTTCCTCCTGGTTCCTCCTGGCTCCTCCTGGTTCCTCCTGGCTCCTCCTGGTTCCTCCTGGTCCCTCCTGGCTCCTCCTGGTTCCTCCTGACTCCTCCTGGTTCCTCCTGGCTCCTCCTGACTCCTCCTGGTTCCTCCTGACTCCTCCTGGTTCCTCCTGACTCCTCCCTCCTGACTCCTCCTGGCTCCTCCTGGTTCCTCCTGACTCCTCCTGGCTCCTCCTGGTTCCTCCTGGCTCCTCCTGGTTCCTCCTGGTTCCTCCTGGCTCCTCCTGGTTCCTCCTGGTTCCTCCTGGTTCCTCCTGACTCCTCCTGACTCCTCCTGGTTCCTCCTGGTCCCTCCTGACTCCTCCTGGTTCCTCCTGACTCCTCCTGGTTCCTCCTGGTTCCTCCTGGCTCCTCCTGGCTCCTCCTGGTTCCTCCTGGCTCCTCCTGGCTCCTCCTGGCTCCTCCTGGCTCCTCCTGGCTCCTCCTGGTTCCTCCTGACTCCTCCTGGCTCCTCCTGGTTCCTCCTGACTCCTCCTGGCTCCTCCTGACTCCTCCTGGTTCCTCCTGGCTCCTCCTGGCTCCTCCTGGCTCCTCCTGGCTCCTCCTGGCTCCTCCTGGTTCCTCCTGGCTCCTCCTGGTTCCTCCTGGCTCCTCCTGGTTCCTCCTGGCTCCTCCTGACTCCTCCTGGTTCCTCCTGGTTCCTCCTGGCTCCTCCTGGTTCCTCCTGACTCCTCCTGGTTCCTCCTGACTCCTCCTGGTTCCTCCTGACTCCTCCTGGCTCCTCCTGACTCCTCCTGGCTCCTCCTGACTCCTCCTGGCTCCTCCTGTCCCTCCTGGCTCCTCCTGACTCCTCCTGGCTCCTCCTGGCTCCTCCTGGTTCCTCCTGACTCCTCCTGGTTCCTCCTGGCTCCTCCTGGTTCCTCCTGACTCCTCCTGGTTCCTCCTGGTTCCTCCTGGCTCCTCCTGGTTCCTCCTGGCTCCTCCTGGTTCCTCCTGACTCCTCCTGACTCCTCCTGGTTCCTCCTGGCTCCTCCTGGCTCCTCCTGGTTCCTCCTGGCTCCTCCTGGTTCCTCCTGGCTCCTCCTGGTTCCTCCTGGTTCCTCCTGACTCCTCCTGACTCCTCCTGGTTCCTCCTGGTTCCTCCTGGTTCCTCCTGACTCCTCCTGGTTCCTCCTGGCTCCTCCTGGTTCCTCCTGGTTCCTCCTGGCTCCTCCTGGTTCCTCCTGGCTCCTCCTGGTTCCTCCTGGCTCCTCCTGGTTCCTCCTGACTCCTCCTGGCTCCTCCTGGTTCCTCCTGACTCCTCCTGGTTCCTCCTGACTCCTCCTGGCTCCTCCTGGCTCCTCCTGGTCCCTCCTGGCTCCTCCTGGTTCCTCCTGGCTCCTCCTGGTTCCTCCTGACTCCTCCTGGTTCCTCCTGGCTCCTCCTGGTTCCTCCTGGCTCCTCCTGGTTCCTCCTGGCTCCTCCTGGTTCCTCCTGGTTCCTCCTGGTTCCTCCTGGTTCCTCCTGGTTCCTCCTGGCTCCTCCTGGTTCCTCCTGGTTCCTCCTGACTCCTCCTGGCTCCTCCTGGCTCCTCCTGACTCCTCCTGACTCCTCCTGACTCCTCCTGACTCCTCCTGACTCCTCCTGGTTCCTCCTGACTCCTCCTGGTTCCTCCTGGCTCCTCCTGGCTCCTCCTGGTTCCTCCTGGCTCCTCCTGGTTCCTCCTGACTCCTCCTGGTTCCTCCTGGTTCCTCCTGGTCCCTCCTGGCTCCTCCTGGTTCCTCCTGGCTCCTCCTGGCTCCTCCTGACTCCTCCTGGTTCCTCCTGGCTCCTCCTGGCTCCTCCTGGCTCCTCCTGACTCCTCCTGCTCCTCCTGGCTCCTCCTGACTCCTCCTGGTTCCTCCTGACTCCTCCTGGTTCCTCCTGGCTCCTCCTGGTTCCTCCTGACTCCTCCTGGTTCCTCCTGGCTCCTCCTGGTTCCTCCTGGCTCCTCCTGGTTCCTCCTGACTCCTCCTGGTTCCTCCTGACTCCTCCTGGTTCCTCCTGGTTCCTCCTGGTTCCTCCTGGTTCCTCCTGACTCCTCCTGGTTCCTCCTGGCTCCTCCTGACTCCTCCTGGTTCCTCCTGACTCCTCCTGACTCCTCCTGACTCCTCCTGGTCCCTCCTGGCTCCTCCTGGCTCCTCCTGGTTCCTCCTGACTCCTCCTGGTTCCTCCTGACTCCTCCTGGTTCCTCCTGGCTCCTCCTGGTCCCTCCTGACTCCTCCTGGCTCCTCCTGACTCCTCCTGGTTCCTCCTGGTCCTCCTGGTTCCTCCTGACTCCTCCTGGCTCCTCCTGGTTCCTCCTGACTCCTCCTGACTCCTCCTGGCTCCTCCTGCTCCTCCTGGCTCCTCCTGGTTCCTCCTGACTCCTCCTGGTTCCTCCTGACTCCTCCTGGTTCCTCCTGACTCCTCCTGGCTCCTCCTGGTTCCTCCTGGTCCCTCCTGGTTCCTCCTGGTTCCTCCTGGTTCCTCCTGGTTCCTCCTGGTTCCTCCTGGCTCCTCCTGGTTCCTCCTGACTCCTCCTGGCTCCTCCTGGCTCCTCCTGGCTCCTCCTGGCTCCTCCTGGCTCCTCCTGACTCCTCCTGGCTCCTCCTGACTCCTCCTGGTTCCTCCTGACTCCTCCTGACTCCTCCTGACTCCTCCTGGCTCCTCCTGGTTCCTCCTGGTCCCTCCTGACTCCTCCTGGTTCCTCCTGACTCCTCCTGGTTCCTCCTGGCTCCTCCTGGCTCCTCCTGGCTCCTCCTGGCTCCTCCTGGCTCCTCCTGGTTCCTCCTGACTCCTCCTGACTCCTCCTGGCTCCTCCTGACTCCTCCTGGCTCCTCCTGACTCCTCCTGGCTCCTCCTGGTTCCTCCTGACTCCTCCTGACTCCTCCTGGCTCCTCCTGACTCCTCCTGGTTCCTCCTGACTCCTCCTGACTCCTCCTGGCTCCTCCTGGTTCCTCCTGACTCCTCCTGGTTCTCCTCCTGGTCCTCCTGGCTCCTCCTGGTTCCTCCTGACTCCTCCTGGTTCCTCCTGGTTCCTCCTGGCTCCTCCTGGTTCCTCCTGGTTCCTCCTGGTTCCTCCTGGTTCCTCCTGGTTCCTCCTGGTCCCTCCTGACTCCTCCTGGTTCCTCCTGGCTCCTCCTGGTTCCTCCTGGCTCCTCCTGGTCCCTCCTGACTCCTCCTGGTTCCTCCTGACTCCTCCTGGCTCCTCCTGGTCCCTCCTGGCTCCTCCTGGTTCCTCCTGGCTCCTCCTGGTTCCTCCTGACTCCTCCTGGTTCCTCCTGGTCCCTCCTGACTCCTCCTGGTTCCTCCTGACTCCTCCTGGTTCCTCCTGACTCCTCCTGGCTCCTCCTGGTTCCTCCTGGCTCCTCCTGGCTCCTCCTGGTTCCTCCTGACTCCTCCTGGTTCCTCCTGGTTCCTCCTGGCTCCTCCTGGTCCCTCCTGACTCCTCCTGGTTCCTCCTGACTCCTCCTGGTTCCTCCTGACTCCTCCTGGTTCCTCCTGACTCCTCCTGGTTCCTCCTGGTTCCTCCTGGCTCCTCCTGGTTCCTCCTGGTTCCTCCTGGTTCCTCCTGGCTCCTCCTGACTCCTCCTGGCTCCTCCTGGCTCCTCCTGGTTCCTCCTGGCTCCTCCTGGTTCCTCCTGGCTCCTCCTGACTCCTCCTGGCTCCTCCTGGTCCCTCCTGACTCCTCCTGACTCCTCCTGGCTCCTCCTGGTTCCTCCTGGCTCCTCCTGACTCCTCCTGGTTCCTCCTGACTCCTCCTGACTCCTCCTGGTTCCTCCTGACTCCTCCTGGTCCCTCCTGACTCCTCCTGGCTCCTCCTGGTTCCTCCTGACGACCAGTGTTCTACAGAGCTGTAATCTGTTAACGTTCATTAGGATTAAAGGAGTTTCTCTATCTGAGGACGCTCACAGCGTTGAACAGATTCCATTATTCAGCACACACACTCAGCAGGCGGCCATCTTGTCCCATCAGCCCCTCTGACCACCGCCACATGGGCAGGGCGGGTAAAGCGTCTAACCAGCGCACACAAAGACCAAGTGACCCGGCAGGAGCTGGGATGGAACCGGCAACCCTCTGATTGCTGGAGGACCCTGAACCTGTCCCCTGTATTTATATTAGTAATGTGATTACTTCTCTAATGATGATACTAGATTAATAAGTAAACGCTGTAGTGGATGAGTTCTGCTCTCTTCAGTCAGGAGACCAGGACCAGGTAGACCAAGTCATCAGGCTCAGTCAGATCTGACTCAGAGACTCAAAGGAAAACATGTAAACGTGTAGTCCAGTGATCCTCAGGTCAGTGAGAACACTGGAGACAGACTTCACACAGGACCTGAACATGGTTCCAGTCAGATTCAGGTCTGGACTCTCCCAGCAGCGTGGGCTCATAATAATCAACCTGACCTATTAGGATCAATCCAGACTGTTTACTGTCATTATTTAACGTTATTTAATCGATGCCTCCTCGCTGTAGATATAGAACTGCTAGAACTCAAACCTCCCTTTGAGAACAGGTTTTAATACCCAGGATGTGTCCCCCCCCCCGTAGGAAGAGCATGTCGACGGAGCGCCTCACCCTGGTGAGGAGGGAGATGGCAGCAGAGAGTCGGAGTCGAACCACCTCCTCCAGCAGCTCCTCCACGGGGAAGAGGTCAGTGTTCATCCACCACACGAACTCCTGGTAACCGAGTCCTCCTGGTAGCCGAGTCCTCCTGGTAACCGAGTCCTCCTGGTAACCGAGTCCTCCTGGTAGCCGAGTCCTCCTGGTAAGCGAGTCCTCCTGACACGCTGAGACGTCACAGTGAGGCCCTCTGAGGGGCTTTACTGCGTCCCTCATCAGGAGTCAGAGGATCATAGAAGTATGGCTCACTGATATTTACTAATGTGAGGCCTAAAAACAAGAGAGAGAATCAAATACATGTCACCGTCTGAAGGGAGTAAAGGATTCTGCTCCTCTTCTAGTCTCTGTCTGCGTCTGAGAGCCGGACAGAGAGACTCTGGAGTCTGGACCTGGTCCTGAACCAGGTCTCAGTCAAACACATGATGTTCTGTCTGGATCCTCATCAGAGCTTCTAGCTGGTCCATCTGGTCCAGGAGAGACCTCAGGTTCCCCGTTAGGACGGAGGAAGTGATGGATGAAACTTCTCCTGATCTTCATCCTGACTCCTCCTCTTTACCCAGCTGGATTCTGGGTAACAGGCTGGGTTTGACTGGAGCTGAGAGACATCAGTCAGCTCTCTTTATGTGTCTATCGTTTCTATGGTTACGCATCACAGCAAGTACAGGATTCATGCATCGATCACACCACACACACACACACACACACACTGCAGCAGTCAAATCCCCCGCCCCTCTTTCGCCCCAAAACAAACTGTGATGGAAGGCGTGAGAAACAAACATTATATATATATATATATATATATATATATATATTATATATATATATATATAATATATATATATATATTCTGTTTTCATTGCTCCATACTTGAATGACTGTGTGGAGGTTTGGGGAAACACACATCAGAGTAATCTCCAATCACTATTCATACTGCAAAAAAGAGCCATAAGGACTGTATGTAATGTGGGTTATAGGGAACACACTGTTTTCAAAATTACAAGTGTTAAAATGTATTGATTTGATCAAATTTAAAACAGCAGTCATCATGTTTAAGGCAAGAGATAAATGACTTCCTTGTAATATTCAGAACATGTTTAGTGATAAAGATGATGAGAATAATTTAAGAGGGGTATTAAATTTTAAAAAACAGAGTTCTACAACAAAGAGGAGTCTGTGTACGACAGTATGTGGGGGGGGGGGATTTATGGAAAAAAATATGTAAATATAAATCAATTTAAGAAAAGCTAGAAAAAATGTTTATTGGATCTTGATGTTGATGAGCTGGTTCAGTAGGGTAATACAGGTATGCTACTTGTTACTTACTATAATTATGAGATATTTTTTATTTTATTATTTTATTTTCATTTTCCACATATATTTGTTTTTATTTATATATATATATTTTTTATTTTATTTATTTATTTTATTTTACGATTTAATATGAGAAGTTGATAAGAATAAGTGAGAAAGGGGAGAAATGTATCAGTTTGACTTGTAACTACTCCTTTTCAGACTTTGATTGTTTTGTGTTTTATAAAAATGTTTTATGTTCGGAATAAATAAAGAATTCAATTCAATATATATGTATGTATATATAATATTGTCATATATACTGCATATAATACATTATTTTATATATATGGTATATATTACAATAATATATATATAATATATTATCTCTCTCCCCCTCTCTCTCGCTCTCCCCCCTCCCTCTC
>SSNR01000304.1:176203-205913 GCA_006937965.1 Callopanchax toddi
GTGTCCTGGTTTTATCTACAGTGTCCTGGTTTTATCTACAGTGTCCTGGTTTTATCTACCGTGTCCTGGTTTTATCTACCGTGTCCTGGTTTTATCTACCGTGTCCTGGTTTTATCTACCGTGTCCTGGTTTTATCTACAGCGTCCTGGTTTTTTCCACAGTGTCCTGGTTTTATCTACCGTGTCCTGGTTTTATCTACCGCGTCCTGGTTTTATCTACCGTGTCCTGGTTTTATCTATGGCGTCCTGGTTTTTTCCACGGTGTCCTGGTTTTATCTACCGTGCCCTGGTTTTATCTATGGCGTCCTGGTTTTTTCTACCGTGTCCTGGTTTTATCTACCGTGTCCTGGTTTTATCTACGGTGTCCTGGTTTTATCTACAGTGTCCTGGTTTTATCTACGGTGTCCTGGTTTTATCTACCGTGTCCTGGTTTTATCTACCGTGTCCTGGTTTTATCTACCGTGTCCTGGTTTTATCTACCGTGTCCTGGTTTTATCTACCGTGTCCTGGTTTTATCTATGGCGTCCTGGTTTTTTCCACGGTGTCCTGGTTTTATCTACCGCGTCCTGGTTTTATCTACCGCGTCCTGGTTTTATCTACCGTGTCCTGGTTTTATCTACCGTGTCCTGGTTTTATCTACCGTGTCCTGGTTTTATCTATGGCGTCCTGGTTTTTTCCACGGTGTCCTGGTTTTATCTACCGCGTCCTGGTTTTATCTACCGTGTCCTGGTTTTATCTACCGTGTCCTGGTTTTATCTACCGTGTCCTGGTTTTATCTACCGTGTCCTGGTTTTATCTACCGTGTCCTGGTTTTATCTACAGTGTCCTGGTTTTATCTATGGCGTCCTGGTTTTTTCTACGGTGTCCTGGTTTTATCTACCGTGCCCTGGTTTTATCTATGGCGTCCTGGTTTTTCCACCGTGTCCTGGTTTTATCTACCGCGTCCTGGTTTTATCTACCGTGTCCTGGTTTTATCTACCGTGTCCTGGTTTTATCTACAGTGTCCTGGTTTTATCTACAGTGTCCTGGTTTTATCTACAGTGTCCTGGTTTTATCTACAGTGTCCTGGTTTTATCTACCGTGTCCTGGTTTTATCTACAGTGTCCTGGTTTTATCTACAGTGTCCTGGTTTTATCTACAGTGTCCTGGTTTTATCTACAGTGTCCTGGTTTTATCTACCGTGTCCTGGTTTTATCTACCGTGTCCTGGTTTTATCTACCGCGTCCTGGTTTTATCTACCGCCTCCTGGTTTTATCTACCGTGTCCTGGTTTTATCTACCGCGTCCTGGTTTTATCTATGGCGTCCTGGTTTTTTCCACGGTGTCCTGGTTTTATCTACCGGCGTCCTGGTTTTATCTACCGCCTCCTGGTTTTATCTACCGTGTCCTGGTTTTATCTACCGCCTCCTGGTATTATCTACCGCCTCCTGGTATTATCTACCGCGTCCTGGTTTTATCTACCGTGTCCTGGTTTTATCTACCGTGTCCTGGTTTTATCTACCGCCTCCTGGTTTTATCTACCGCGTGAGAACCTAAGTCAGGATCATGAGTGTTTATTGTTCCCACTGTAGGGTAAACGTAGATCGATGTCTTACAGGGTCACACCGACGAGCTGTGGGGTCTGGATGTTCATCCCACCATGGAGCAGTTTGTTACCTGCTCTCAGGACAAAGTGGTCCACCTCTGGGACACCCATTCCCATCAGCCCCTCTGGAGCAGGACTATCGAGGTGAGGGTTTGTAGAGATGAAACGCCTAATGATGACGCTGAGCTAATACATGATAAGTGAACCTTTCTCCTGCTTCCTGTTTAGGATCCAGGGAGGTCTGCTGGTTTCCATCCCAGTGGAGAAGTTCTGGCTGTGGGAACCATGACTGGAAGGTTGGTTTCTCAGTTTGACCCAAATGAACATCGAAGAGACACATATGGACAGGAAGGACCTTCTAGTGGTCTGTGATGGACTGAAGGACCTTCTAGTGGTCTGTGATGGACAGGAAGGACCTTCTAGTGGTCTGTGATGGACAGGAAGGACCTTCTAGTGGTCTGTGATGGACAGGAAGGATCTTCTAGTGGTCTGTGATGGACTGAAGGATCTTCTAGTGGTCTGTGATGGACAGGAAGGATCTTCTAGTGGTCTGTGATGGACAGGAAGGACCTTCTAGTGGTCTGTGATGGACAGGAAGGACCTTCTAGTGGTCTGTGATGGACCTACTTTAGGCTGGTTGTTGACACTTTTACCGTCCGAGGTTTTAATTCTTATATTTCTTAGATTTGCGAGGCGGGCCGATTAAAAGTCCTCTGAGGACCGCAGACGGCCCGGAGACCAGAGGGTTCCCACCCTGACTTGGAGGATGATTAAAGTCTTTCCTGTTCTGGTTTCAGGTGGTTGGTGCTGGACACCGACACCCGGGACCTGGTTTCTGTTCACACTGATGGCAACGAGATCATTTCCAACATCAAATACTCTCCAGGTGAGCCAGTGGGCTGAATGTAGCGTGATCCGGTCCTGTGGTCCCCCGAGGCTCACGCTGACCTCTCTGTGTCTGTAGATGGAAACCACCTGGCTGTCGCCTCGCACGACAACTTCGTTTACATCTACGCCGTGACGGAGAACGGCCGCAAGTACAGCCGCGCTGGGAAGTGTGTGGTGAGTGGGGGGGTTCCCTACAAGTGCTGTGTGTGTGTCTGTGGGGGGGGGGGGACCTGTACGGGTCTCCAGTTCTACACAAACAACCCTTCACTCACACCTGGGTGGTCCCCAGTTAACCTGACGGAGACGTGTTTGGGTTACACACACTCACACACACAGGTGCTGATCTTCACTCCGCCTGAGGCCTGGGGGACCTGAACATATAACTTTATTGTTCTCTTTGACTATTATTCATCTCATTGTGTCAACACAGAACCTTCCTCTTGATGTGGAGGTTAAAGGTCAGCCTGTGTTTCTCCTCAGGGCCACTCCAGCTTCGTCACCCACCTGGACTGGTCCACAGACAGCCACTACCTGGTCACCAACTCAGGAGACTACGAGATCCTGTTCTGTAGGTGCTCCTCTTTCCTGGCTCTTTGTGACCTTTGACCTCCGTTCAGCTGATTGTTTTGTTGCTTTAGGGGAGGCGTCCACCGGTAAACATGTGACCAACATGGACGCGGTACGGAGCCTGGCCTGGGCCACTTCGACCTGCACGCTGAGCTTCAACACCTTCGGTGGGTCGACGCCTCCTTCACCTTTGACCTCCAGTGGGATTCTGGGTGTTTCTCTCCACCTGCTCATGTCAGAGCTGATGTTTTAACAACTCGGCTCACATCAAAGTTCTGATGAAACATTTTCAATCATGACGTTTCCTGTTCCTCTGAGAGCCCGTAGATCTGACAGCAGGTCTCTGACTCTCAGAACACTTCCGTGTTCTCGTGATCGTCAACATGTGATCACATGTCCCTCCACCAGAAGCACCTGGAGTTTCTGCCTCTGTGAAATGTTTTCTAACCCGTCTGTGTCATTATCCCCCCCGCCTGTCCTGTAGGAGTCTGGCCAGAAGGAGCCGACGGTACGGACATCAACGCCGTGTGCAGGTCACATGATGGATCCCTGCTGGCCTCTGCTGATGACTTTGGCAAAGTGCACCTGTTCTCCTTCCCCTGCTGCCAGCCGAGGGTAGGTCCCGGGGTCACGGGGGGTCACCTGTCAGCTCTGGTCACACGTCACCTTACTGCTGTTAATTCTCAGGAGGTCGTTTAAACCTAACGCTTGTTGACTGTGTGACTGACTACATCAGACGCTGCTATGCTAACGACAAACCGTGGAGAAGGAGCGACATTAAGGGACTTCTAAATCAAAAAGAAGGCCTTCGGTGATCGACAGGAGCACAGAAGGAAGTCAGAGTCCAGCTCAGGAGGCAGAGGAGCAGAAGAGGAATAATCTGGAGCAGACTGAAGGAGGAAGACCATCACAGGCTACAGCTGCAGGCAGGGGGAGAGGTGGGAAAAGAACTCCTTCAACAGGTTTGACCACCCTAACCCTGCCCCGCCCCCTTCTGCTAGCCCTCTCCTCTCTAGCTGACACCACCAGACCGATCTCTCCTACCCCCTGATCACAGCAGACCAGGTGCTCAGAGAACTGAGGACGCTACGTCCCAGCGACGCTGCAGGTCCAGATGGAGTCTCCTCCCGACTCTGAAGGCCTAGAGCTCAGCTTCCCTCTGCAGCACGTTTTCAACCTGAGCCTGGACCAGAGGAGGGTCCCTCAGCGGCATCGTCCTGGTGAGGCCGGTCGCCCTGACGTCACACGCCATGAAGACCATGGAGCGCCTGCTCCTACACCACCTGCGTCCCCAGGTCCACCAGGCCCTTGACCCTCTGCACTTCACGTACCACGAGAAGGTGGGAGTGGAGGACGCATCATCTACCTGCTCCACCGATCCCTCTCTCACCTGGACAGAATCAACGGGGCTGTGAGAATGACATTTCTGGACGTGTCCAGCGCCTTCAACACCATCCGACCTCGGCTCTAAGTGACAGACTGGTGACAGTGGGAGTGGGCGTGGATCATCTGACTGGACTGGAGAACTGCAGGTCTGACACCGTGCTCAGCAGCATCAGAGCTCCACAGGGTCTCTCCAGTCCTGTTCACCCTGAACTCGCCGGACTTCAGAGTCCTGCCACATACAGACGCTCGCAGACGACGCCGCTATCAGGAGAGGAACGGAGGAGGAGTACAGGAAGTGATCCAGGACTTTGTCTCATGGTGCAACTCAAATCACCTGCTCCTCAACACCACCGAGACCAAACCCTTTTTGCATCCTATGCAGGACTTTTCCAAACTCGGCACAACAGCTAAAAACAAAAATCTGTTTTAATTAAAGATTAAAGTTTGTGATTAAAAAAAAACATTTTTCTGGAAAACAAGTGAAAAAAGATTTATTATAAAATATTGATTTTGATGTTTTTCTTTCCTTTTTTATAGTTTTTTGTGAATGAATGAGTTCTTTCTTCCTTCAGGCTCCCAGTCACGAGTACGGCGGTCACAGCAGTCATGTGACCAACGTCGCCTTCCTGCATGACGACAGTCACCTGATCTCCACCGGAGGGAAGGACACCAGCATCCTGCAGTGGGTTGTTGCCTAGGCAACGCTCCTCACATCTCTGATCCCCACAGGCAGGAACCAGCGCTGCATCCGACCCGTCCCTCCTCCTGTCTGCCACCAGGTGGCAGCACTCCTCTGTGCCTACTTTCTACTGAAAACCAACGGCGCCACAGAGACGAGAATCACTGTAATAAATCAGAGTAACGACGCCGTGACGCTGAATGTGGTGAAACCTGTGATTTTAGCTAACTGTGCCTGAACCGTAACCATGACTCCCTCTAACAGGAAGTCCTCCGTTTGAACCAGACATCACGTTCACATTGTGTTTTTCTATTTGTCTCTGAAAACATGAACAGATAGATTTAAAAGCTTTTCTGAAGCTCCAAAATTCAGTTAAAAACCTAAAAGTCCTGAAAGTCAACAGAACGCGGGTCTGGGTCAGAACCTTTAGAGGTGGTTCTGGACGCTCACCGGCCTCTCCTGGAACTAAAAACCTGTTCACTTTTAAACTTGAACCACACCTTTGCAGGGATTTCTTACACAGAATGTAACCAATGATTGTCCAACGCTGGGAGCCAGTGGGCGTCCAGAGGGACCAGCTGGTCCCTCCGATCGTCTCTGACTTTAACCTCTCTTCCTTTTTTGTCCTCCTCCTCGGGTCCTGGTTTCCTGACATGTTGAGGTGCAGGATGTCATGTGATGTCGTTTTAACGGTACTAAGTGTCTGTTTCATTTCACCTTTGACCCCCAGGCTGCTGTGATTGTACTTCTACTGTAACTGTGCTGTGAAGGCACTAGGTGGCGCTGCAGAGCATGGCTGAGGCAGTTGTAGGCCTCTGAGTAAACGTCTCTAATAATCTGAGTGGTGTTTTAATCCTAACCTGTATTACAACTAGATGTTCCTATTATTCTGTCACTTCCATCAGATAGGAGATGTAGGCTGCTGTGCTTTGTCCTCTTCTGTTTTATTAATAAAGTTTGGTTTTGTACCCGTATGGACAGGAAGTGTCTCTTTATGAACAAAACCCATCGACTAGAAACGTTTACTGGGTCAGATCCCTTTACTGGTTCAAATCCCTTTACTGGTTCAAATCCCTTTACTGGTTCAGATCCCTTTACTGGTTCAGATCAAGTCCCTTTACTGGTTCAGATCCCTTTACTGGTTCAGGTCAGATCCCTTTACTGGTTCAGATCCCTTTACTGGTTCAGATCAAATCCCTTTACTGGTTCAGATCCCTTTACTGGTTCAGGTCAGATCCCTTTACTGGTTCAGATCAAATCCCTTTACTGGTTCAGATCCCTTTACTGGTTCAGGTCAGATCCCTTTACTGGTTCAGATCAAGTCCCTTTACTGGTTCAAATCCCTTTACTGGTTCAGATCCCTTTACTGGTTCAGGTCAGATCCCTTTACTGGTTCAGGTCAGATCCCTTTACTGGTTCAGATCCCTTTACTGGTTCAGATCAAGTCCCTTTACTGGTTCAAATCCCTTTACTGGTTCAGATCCCTTTACTGGTTCAGATCAAGTCCCTTTACTGGTTCAGATCCCTTTACTGGTTCAGGTCAGATCCCTTTACTGGTTCAGATCCCTTTACTGGTTCAGATCAAGTCCCTTTACTGGTTCAAATCCCTTTACTGGTTCAGATCAAGTCCCTTTACTGGTTCAGATCCCTTTACTGGTTCAGATCAAATCCCTTTACTGGTTCAGATCCCTTTACTGGTTCAGGTCAGATCCCTTTACTGGTTCAAATCCCTTTACTGGTTCAGATCAAATCCCTTTACTGGTTCAGCTCAGATCCCTTTACTGGTTCAGATCAAGTCCCTTTACTGGTTCAAATCCCTTTACTGGCTCAGATCCCTTTACTGGTTCAGATCAAGTCCCTTTACTGGTTCAGATCCCTTTACTGGTTCAGGTCAGATCCCTGTACTGGTTCAGATCCCTTTACTGGTTCAGATCAAGTCCCTTTACTGGTTCAAATCCCTTTACTGGGTCAGATACCTTTACTGGTTCACATCCCTTTACTGGTTCAGATCAGATCCCTTTACTGGTTCAGATCCCTTTACTGGTTCAGGTCAGATCCCTTTACTGGTTCAGATCCCTTTACTGGTTCAGATCAAGTCCCTTTACTGGTTCAGATCCCTTTACTGGTTCAGGTCAGATCCCTTTACTGGTTCAGATCCCTTTACTGGTTCAGATCAAGTCCCTTTACTGGTTCAAATCCCTTTACTGGTTCAGATCAAGTCCCTTTACTGGTTCAGATCCCTTTACTGGGTCAGATACCTTTACTGGTTCAGATCAAGTCCCTTTACTGGTTCAAATCCCTTTACTGGTTCAGATCCCTTTACTGGTTCAGGTCAGATCCCTTTACTGGTTCAGGTCAAGTCCCTTTACTGGTTCAAATCCCTTTACTGGGTCAGATCCCTTTACTGGGTCAGATCCCTTTACTGGTTCAGATCAGATCCCTTTACTGGTTCAGATCCCTTTACTGGTTCAGGTCAGATCCCTTTACTGGTTCAGATCAAGTCCCTTTACGGGTTCAAATCCCTTTACTGGTTCAGATCCCTTTACTGGTTCAGGTCAGATCCCTTTACTGGTTCAGGTCCCTTTACTGGTTCAGGTCAGATCCCTTTACTGGTTCAGATCCCTTTACTGGTTCAGATCAAGTCCCTTTACTGGTTCAGATCCCTTTACTGGTTCAGATCAAGTCCCTTTACTGGTTCAGATCCCTTTACTGGTTCAGGTCAGATCATTTCAGAAGTCAGACCTGATTTGACCTTGAATATAAATAAAAGCTTTTATTGTGTTAAATTTGTATTGTTGTGGTAAAACCAGCTGATTTATTCAGTCCTACATTAATATATCATATTAATAAGACGGTGCTCCAGAGGGTCGTTAAAACAGCTGAGACGATCAAGCGGGGTTCTCTACCCCTCTGGAGGACCTACAGCGAGCCTAGAACATCCTGACTCCTCCCACCCGGTCCCTTCTTGTTTGAGCAGTTTCTACCAGCCAGGGCTCATAAAGTCAAATCCAACAGACTCAGAAACAGTTTTTACCAACGGCCATGAGGTCTCTGAACTACCAGCTCTAGATGGGCGTGTTGGGATTAATGCTGCTGTTAGTGAGTTAGAACTGATTTTAATAATAATGCATCAGTTTTATATAGCGCTTTTCTAGGTCACTCAGAGACGCTTTACAGAGTTGCATCATTCATTCACACAGTCATTCTCACCGGTGGTGGTAAACTACGACAGACGTCTGTAGCCACAGCTGCCCTGGGGCAGACTGACAGAAGAGAGGCTGCCATTCTGACCATCGGCCCTTCTGACCACCACCAACATTCACACACAGTCACACTCACATTCACACAGGCAAGGTGGGTGAAGTGTCTTGCCCAAGGACACAACGACAATCTAACCCAGCCAGAGCTGGGGATCGAACCGGTGACCCTCTGGTTACCAGACCGGCCGCTCTCCCAACTGAGCTAGTGCCGCCCCGTTTTAACATGAACTTCTTTATTATTTTATTCTGATCTACGTGTTTCTGCACGTTGTCCCAGTCAGGTGATATTTAGACTCAAACATTTCAGGATTTTGAACATCTGATTCAGTTCTTTTGTTTTTCACCGACGTCCTGGTTTTGATTGGATTTATCCTGTTTTTAGTCAAGAAATCCTGATTTGAACACGTTCTGATGACTGACCTGGTTAGGAGCTGGGACCGAAGGCTGGAGCTCGTCTTCTAACCAGCAAGAGGAAACATGACCGGACCGCATCACACCCACACAGGTCCCTCAGACCTCCACCAGGTCCCTCTGACCACCACCAGGTCCCTCAGACCTCCACCAGGTCCCTCAGACCTCCACCAGGTCCCTCTGACCTCCACCAGGTCCCTCTGACCACCACACAGGTCCCTCAGACCACCACCAGGTCCCTCAGACCTCCACCAGGTCCCTCTGACCACCACACAGGTCTCTCTGACCACCACCAGGTCCCTCTGACCACCACACAGGTCCCTCTGACCACCACACAGGTCTCTCTGACCACCACCAGGTCCCTCTGACCACCACACAGGTCCCTCTGACCACCACACAGGTCTCTCTGACCACCACACAGGTCCCTCTGACCACCACCAGGTTCCTCAGACCTGCACCAGTAGGGTTAGGTTATCAAAGGACCTCAGGGACCTGCTAGGATCCCATAAAAACCAGTAGATGTCATATTATTGACGCTTCTCAAAGGAAAAGTATGAAACCTCCACCTCATCGGACATCCGGGAGAGACTCGGAGTAGAGTCGCTGCTCCTCCATGTAGAAAGGAGCCAGTTGAGGTGGTTCGGGCATCTGGTAAGGATGCCTCCTGGACGCCTCCCTCGGGAGGTGTTCTGGGCATGTCCTGCCGGCAGGGGGCCCCCAGGTCGACCCAGGACAAGCTGGAGGAAATCCATCTCCAGTTTGGCCTGGGAACGCCTGGGCGTCCAGCTGAGGAGCTGGTGGACTTGGCCGGGGAGAAGGTGGCCTGGGCTGCCCGACTTGGAATGCTGCCCCCGCGACCCGGACCCGGATAAGCGGAAGAAGGAGAGGCGATGCGAGACAAATAAATATATTTTTACATTTTATATGACATGTCTCACCCTGTAAAGGACGCTCAGAGAAATATTATTAACTAATAACATTTAGACTCAAATTGTCCTTTATTCTTTTTTACTTTTTATAAAACACTGCTTTATTTTTCTCAAGATTTTATTTTTTACAAAACTTTTGTATTTACATTATAAAAACACATTTAAATGTGTGTGTGTGTGTGTGTGTGCGTGTTTCGTAGTTGAGCCAGTCTTAGTGAATTTGGTATTGAGATGCTTCAGGACCTCGTCGTTTCCTCCATGTAACCATCACAGGCAGCATAGCGCTGAGAGCTCCATCCTCTGTGTTTATCTCCGAGTCAGCAGCAGCTGCTGATGTTTAAAACGGAGTAAACAGTCATTATTAATTCAGACTGTGTTTTACAACAGAGAGGTCAGGGGTCAAAGGTTAAAGAGTAAAGAAAAAGAAATCTGCTAAAATATAAAAAATATATTAAACTATAATAAGTTTTCTTCTGCTCTGTGGATTAAAGTTGTTTTCATAGCTGAGAAATCATTCCTCTTTCTAACATGACGTTCATGGCAAAGCTTCAGGAAGCAGTTCTATTTATTAATGATTTAGATGATTTATTATTGATATTAATAATTAGATGATTCAGGACAAGAGATCAGTCTGAAAGAATTACAGTTGATAGAAACATTGGACGGTTTCATGATGAGGTCACGATTAAAGTGATGATGGATGGATCTTTGACTCCGCCCCCTGACTCTAACCCGTCTCCTATTGGTTTTTATTCTAAAGTTTTTCTTGCATCCTGTAAGTTGACAGGTTTTTTTATAAACGGAGATTTTAAATGAACCCTTTGAGCTGAAGAAGATTAAAGGTGACGTTTCAGGTTAAGTCCCTAACCTGGTTCCTAGTCCTGGACAACGCTCCTCATCTGTCCGTGACTCGTTACAGAACCAGGCTACAGGCTGACCCGTTCAGGTGCAGCCTGGTTCCGTGACTCGTCACAGAACCAGGCTACAGGCTGACCCGTTCAGGTGCAGTCTGGTTCCGTGACTCGTCACAGAACCAGGCTACAGGCTGACCCGTTCAGGTGCAGTCTGGTTCCAGGCTACAGGCTGACCCGTTCAGGTGCAGCCTGGTTCCGTGACTCGTCACAGAACCAGGCTACAGGCTGACCCGTTCAGGTGCAGCCTGGTTCCGTGACTCGTCACAGAACCAGGCTACAGGATGACCCGTTCAGGTGCAGTCTGGTTCCGTGACTCGTCACAGAACCAGGCTACAGGCTGACCCGTTCAGGTGCAGTCTGGTTCCGTGACTCGTTACAGGACCAGGCTACAGGCTGACCCGTTCAGGTGCAGTCTGGTTCCAGGCTACAGGCTGACCCGTTCAGGTGCCGGCTGGTTCCGTGACTCGTTACAGAACCAGGCTACAGGATGACCCGTTCAGGTGCAGTCTGGTTCCGTGACTCGTTACAGAACCAGGCTACAGGCTGACCCGTTCAGGTGCAGCCTGGTTCCGTGACTCGTCACAGAACCAGGCTACAGGCTGACCCGTTCAGGTGCAGTCTGGTTCCGTGACTCGTTACCGAACCAGGCTACAGGCTGACCCGTTCAGGTGCAGTCTGGTTCCAGGCTACAGGCTGACCCGTTCAGGTGCAGTCTGGTTCCGTGACTCGTTACAGAACCAGGCTACAGGATGACCCGTTCAGGTGCAGTCTGGTTCCGTGACTCGTCACAGAACCAGGCTACAGGCTGACCCGTTCAGGTGCAGTCTGGTTCCAGGCTACAGGCTGACCCGTTCAGGTGCAGCCTGGTTCCGTGACTCGTTACAGAACCAGGCTACAGGCTGACCCGTTCAGGTGCAGCCTGGTTCCGTGACTCGTCACAGAACCAGGCTACAGGATGACCCGTTCAGGTGCAGTCTGGTTCCGTGACTCGTCACAGAACCAGGCTACAGGCTGACCCGTTCAGGTGCAGTCTGGTTCCGTGACTCGTTACAGGACCAGGCTACAGGCTGACCCGTTCAGGTGCAGCCTGGTTCCAGGCTACAGGCTGACCCGTTCAGGTGCAGCCTGGTTCCGTGACTCGTTACAGAACAAGGCTACAGGATGACCCGTTCAAGTGCAGTCTGGTTCCGTGACTCGTTACTGAACCAGGCTACCGGTTGACCCGTTCAGGTGCAGTCTGGTTCCGTGACTCGTTACAGAACCAGGCTACAGGATGACCCGTTCAGGTGCAGTCTGGTTCCGTGACTCGTTACAGAACCAGGCTACAGGCTGACCCGTTCAGGTGCAGTCTGGTTCCAGGCTACAGGCTGACCCGTTCAGGTGCAGCCTGGTTCCGTGACTCGTTACAGAACAAGGCTACAGGATGACCCGTTCAGGTGTAGCCTGGTTCCGTGACTCGTTACAGAACAAGGCTACAGGATGACCCGTTCAGGTGCAGTCTGGTTCCGTGACTCGTTACAGAACAAGGCTACAGGATGACCCGTTCAGGTGCAGTCTGGTTCCGTGACTCGTCACAGAACCAGGCTACAGGATGACCCGTTCAGGTGCAGTCTGGTTCCGTGACTCGTTACTGAACCAGGCTACAGGCTGACCCGTTCAAGTGCAGTCTGGTTCCGTGACTCGTTACTGAACCAGGCTACCGGTTGACCCGTTCAGGTGCAGTCTGGTTCCGTGACTCGTTACAGAACCAGGCTACAGGCTGACCCATTCAAGTGCAGTCTGGTTCCGTGACTCGTTACAGAACCAGGCTACAGGCTGACCCGTTCAGGTGCAGTCTGGTTCCGTGACTCGTTAGTGAACCAGGCTACAGGATGACCCGTTCAGGTGCAGTCTGGTTCCGTGACTCGTTACAGAACCAGGCTACAGGCTGACCCGTTCAGGTGCAGCCTGGTTCCGTGACTCGTTACAGAACCAGGCTACAGGCTGACCCGTTCAGGTGCAGCCTGGTTCCGTGACTCGTCACAGAACCAGGCTACAGGATGACCCGTTCAGGTGCAGTCTGGTTCCGTGACTCGTCACAGAACCAGGCTACAGGCTGACCCGTTCAGGTGCAGTCTGGTTCCGTGACTCGTTACAGAACCAGGCTACAGGATGACCCGTTCAGGTGCAGTCTGGTTCCGTGACTCGTTACAGAACCAGGCTACAGGCTGACCCGTTCAGGTGCAGTCTGGTTCCGTGACTCGTTACAGAACCAGGCTACAGGCTGACCCGTTCAGGTGCAGTCTGGTTCCGTGACTCGTTACAGAACCATTCTACAGGCAGACCCGTTCAGGTGCAGTCTGGTTCCAGGCTACAGGCTGACCCGTTCAGGTGCAGTCTGGTTCCGTGACTCGTTACTGAACCAGGCTACCGGTTGACCCGTTCAGGTGCAGTCTGGTTCCGTGACTCGTTACAGAACCAGGCTACAGGATGACCCGTTCAGGTGCAGTCTGGTTCCGTGACTCGTTACAGAACCAGGCTACAGGCTGACCCGTTCAGGTGCAGCCTGGTTCCGTGACTCGTCACAGAACCAGGCTACAGGCTGACCCGTTCAGGTGCAGTCTGGTTCCAGGCTACAGGCTGACCCGTTCAGGTGCAGCCTGGTTCCGTGACTCGTTACAGAACCAGGCTACAGGCTGACCCGTTCAGGTGCAGCCTGGTTCCGTGACTCGTCACAGAACCAGGCTACAGGCTGACCCGTTCAGGTGCAGTCTGGTTCCAGGCTACAGGCTGACCCGTTCAGGTGCAGCCTGGTTCCGTGACTCGTTACAGAACCAGGCTACAGGCTGACCCGTTCAGGTGCAGCCTGGTTCCGTGACTCGTCACAGAACCAGGCTACAGGCTGACCCGTTCAGGTGCAGTCTGGTTCCGTGACTCGTCACAGAACCAGGCTACAGGATGACCCGTTCAGGTGCAGTCTGGTTCCGTGACTCGTCACAGAACCAGGCTACAGGCTGACCCGTTCAGGTGCAGTCTGGTTCCAGGCTACAGGCTGACCCGTTCAGGTGCAGCCTGGTTCCGTGACTCGTTACAGAACCAGGCTACAGGCTGACCCGTTCAGGTGCAGCCTGGTTCCGTGACTCGTCACAGAACCAGGCTACAGGCTGACCCGTTCAGGTGCAGTCTGGTTCCAGGCTACAGGCTGACCCGTTCAGGTGCAGCCTGGTTCCGTGACTCGTCACAGAACCAGGCTACAGGCTGACCCGTTCAGGTGCAGCCTGGTTCCGTGACTCGTCACAGAACCAG
This sequence comes from Callopanchax toddi, assembly GCA_006937965.1. Classification (NCBI taxonomy): domain Eukaryota; kingdom Metazoa; phylum Chordata; class Actinopteri; order Cyprinodontiformes; family Nothobranchiidae; genus Callopanchax; species Callopanchax toddi. The sequence continues at coordinate 190,106 of SSNR01000304.1, forward strand.
GCTACAGGCTGACCCGTTCAGGTGCAGCCTGGTTCCGTGACTCGTTACAGAACCATTATTTTTAGAGGCAGGATCAGCAGGATGTTCCTAAAATGTTCCACATCTAAAACATTTGTGCTAACTCAGAAGAGCATCATCACCGTTATTTATTATCCTCCAATCAGCGCGTGTGGTTAACACAACAGTAAACGTACTATAACCTAAACCACCAGGAGACGATCCCATCTCACTGAGAGGACATGTGATCTCCTCGTGACTTGTGCAGTGTTTAATCTTCACAGGTCTCTGAAGGCTTTGGTTGGACTTGTTGTTTCATAAATGAGGTCAGGCGTGTCAGGAAAAGTCTAACCCTGTCTTTGAGGTTTTCTCCCTTTACATCATATTTTTCTCATTATCAGCGTTTCGTGAATAGAAACGTTCTACACACTTTTACCCAGGAGATCTAGATCATTCTAGATCTATATCCAACATCACTTTGACTTCTAAAGTTCTTCATAGATTTGTTGCAAAGCAGTTCTGTGAGAACGCTTTGGAGCTGAGGAAATCCTCAGACTGGTGTCTCTACTGGTCCAGACAGAGGACTGGTGTCTCTACTGGTCCAGACAGAGGACTGGTGTCTCTACTGGTCCAGACAGAGGACTGGAGTCTCTACTGGTCCAGACTGTGGACTGGTGTCTCTACTGGTCCAGACAGAGGACTGGAGTCTCTACTGGTCCAGACTGTGGACTGGTGTCTCTACTGGTCCAGACAGAGCACCGGTGTCTCTACTCGTCCAGACAGAGGACTGGAGTCTATACTGGTCCAGACAGAGGACTGGAGTCTATACTGGTCCAGACTGTGGACTGGTGTCTCTACTGGTCCAGACAGAGGACTGGAGTCTATACTGGTCCAGACTGTGGACTGGTGTCTCTACTGGTCCAGACAGAGGACCGGTGTCTCTACTGGTCCAGGTCTGTCTGGCCCAGGACTCAGAAGGGCTCTGCTCTGTGGATGCAGTCTAACCCAGTGAGCTGAATCAGCAGCAGACAGACTGAGTGAGACCTAAAACCTGGGTCGGTGTCTCCTCTCAGAGACCAGGATGGTGGCTGTGAGGGACAGCAGATCCTTCTAGAACAATACAGTTGTGTTCCAGACCCACTCGGGTCTGGTGAAGTCTCCGTGTGGAGCAGCCTCAGCGCTGCACTTGGAGCTTTCATCTCTGCGTGGCGTCAGCGCCTCACGCTGGTTTGGATCCCCTCCAGCGTCTAGGAGCCTCCATCTGTCTCAACACAACATGCTGATGTCAGCACATTAGATAACTCTGCATCCAGACCACAGAAACCACTAACGCTGGCTGGGCTGGTTTATTTCAGTCCAGGTCCTTCCTAGAGATCCAGGCCACCTCAGGTCGCCTCAGGTCATCAGGTCACCTCAGGTCATCAGGTCACCTCAAGTCACCTCAAAGCTACAGATCCAGATCCTTCAGCTACAGATTCAGGGCAGCGGACTAGTAGATCTGATTCAGTGGCAGGACGACAGTGGGCAGGAAAAGTCCCTCTGAACGGAAAGGAACCAGAACCAGGACCAGGACCAGGACCAGGGCCAGGGCCAGGGCCAGGGCCAGGGCCAGGACCAGGGCCAGAACCAGGACCAGGACCAGGACCAGGACCAGGACCAGGGCCAGGGCCAGGGCCAGGACCAGAACCAGGACCAGGGCCAGGGCCAGGGCCAGGACCAGGACCAGAACCAGGACCAGGACCAGAACCAGGACCAGGACCAGGACCAGGACCAGTCGTCGTTTCTAAAGTGGCAGCAGAACAGGAGGTAGAGCGTAACGCCATCAGAGGAGGAGAAGTCTTTAAACGTGAAAAGTCAAAGTGTTCCAACATGTCTGACTGTAGAACTGGTGTCACTTTGGATCAAAGATCTGATCAATAAATCAATCAATCTGACCTATCAGGTTTTAGGATGTAAACAAACTCCTCCTCTCTGTGATGTGACGTCACTAAAACAACAACATGAACACCAGTCATCCTTTACTCCACTGTCACATTCATCATGAGTCATTACTGCTTTATTCATGTTCAAGGTTTAAATGAAGGAATGAATAAAGGTCTGTCTGGAACACATTCACCACCTGGGGGCGCCACTGAGCAGAAAACCCATCCAGATGATAAGTAGAGAGAGGGAGAGAGAGAGAGAGCAGCGCTGGGAGGACCAGTTCTCCTCAGACTCACTGTCCTCTCACTCGGTTCACCGGCTGGATCCGCTCCCCCCCCCCATCCTCCTCGTTACCGGCAGCTTCTCACTGAGGAAACGATGAGAAGAAAAGACAGAATGTTTTTATGGATACGAACTGAGAAATTAATGGATTAAAAAGGAATCCAAGATTCTGCTTAAGGTGAGGAGATCTATCTATCTATCTATCTATCATCTATCTATCTATCTATCTATCTATCTATCTATCTATCTATCTATCTATCTATCTATCTATCTATCTATCTATCTATCCCTTGTTTCTGGGTCCATGTGGACCTGGGACCCAGTAGGTCTCTGGGTCTGGTCCCAGTCTCCTGATCTTGGTGGACTCGCTGTAAAGAAGCTGAAACAGTTAAAGTTCCTGCTGCAGCAGCAGGGCTGCTGGTGACCTCTGATGGAATGAGACAAACTTTAGGAGAGAAACCTGGAGACAGAGAGCGAGGTCTCACTGAGCAGAGACAGAGGGTTCTGTTGTTGCTGCTGTTCAGGCTCGTGGTGATGTCATTTAAAATATGTGGATAAAACATGGAAAAGTGACATCTAAGTCTCAGCCCTGAAGGCAGATCTGGCTTCCATCAGTTCTTTATCTACAGTCAGGTCCACCACCACTGGGGACACCTCACTAAGAGGTTTATTTAGGAGAGGCTTTAAAGACACGTACACAGTGAACCTAACAGGCATGTTGTGATCTGTGGGGGAACTGGAAAACCCAGAGTAGACCCATGCATGGAGAACCTGCTAGCTCCACACAGACAGGCTGCAGCCGGGATTTGGACCTGCAACCTTATTACGGTGAGGAAACATTGCTAACAACTGCTCCACCAACTGCAGACTAGATGGCAAGATCTGTAGGGACAGGACGTAGTCCTCCAACCAAACTCATGGCTAGTCAGATCAAGAGAGACACTACTGTAGATCAGAGACAATTTAGCAGCTGATTTTCTGGGATTTAAAACAAATGTTGATCTAAAAAGGGCTATCTATCTCATTACAGTTAGAACTCTATATTACCTGTTAGCTAACCTCTACAGTTAGAACTCTATATTACCTGTTAGCTAACCTCTACAGTTAGAACTCTATATTACCTGTTAGTTAACCTCTACAGTTAGAACTTTATATTACTGTTAGTTAACCTCTACAGTTAGAACTCTTTATTACCTGTTAGCTAACCTCTACAGTTAGAATTCTATATTACCTGTTAGTTATCCTCTACAGTTAGAACTTTTTATTACTGTTAGTTAACCTCTACAGTTAGAACTCTATATTACCTGTTAGCTAACCTCTACAGTTAGAACTCTATATTACCTGTTAGTTAACCTCTACAGTTATTACTCTATATTACCTGTTAACTAATCTCTACAGTTAGAACTCTATATTACCTGTTAGTTAACCTCTACAGTTAGAACTCTATATTACCTGTTAGCTACCCTCTACAGTTAGAACTCTATATTACCTGTTAGCTAACCTCTACAGTTAGAACTCTATATTACCTGTTAGTTAACCTCTACAGTTAGAACTCTATATTACCTGTTAGCTAACCTCTACAGTTAGAACTCTATATTACCTGTTAGCTAACCTCTACAGTTAGAACTCTATATTACCTGTTAGCTAACCTCTACAGTTAGAACTCTATATTACCTGTTAGCAGTTTAGCAGAAGACCACTGTTTTTATGTATTTTAAGAAGGTGGCCATGTTGAACTGGTTTGACTCAAACAGTTTAAGTTTTTTCAGTTGTTTACACTCAATTTTGAAAACCAGTTTAATTCATTCAAAAATACTTTCATGATTACCCCAACACCACACTTAATTTGCATAATTCCTAAAGTGTTTGCAAAATGACACATTTCAGTCAAAACATGCAGACATGTGTAAAAATGGTTGTAGTTGTCATTTAACCAACACAGTCCTCAGTGATCAGACACATAAATAAATAACAAACACATTTGTATTGTATATGTGTTATACATGTGTATATTTAACACTGTAAGTGAATGGTACTTACTAGTATGCTATTAGGTACCATTCATTTACAGTGTTTTACGCTAAGCTAAAGCTAAAGGAGTATCAATGGAGGCGAATATCCGCCTGCCGGATCAGGATAACAGCTGGGCTGTTTACTAATAGTTTTTGCCCACTGATCTAACTCTGAGGATTATGACAATAGACAAAACATCACTTCCTGGTGGAGAATCCCTTTAAGATACCATCACAAACAAAACTCCTTTCACATTTTTGTGAGAAAAAACATGCATTTAAAAAAAAGTATTTTATTCAGTCATAACATCACATAAAACAGAAATGGAGTGGGGGGGGGGGGGGGGGGGGGTAGGAAGCCCAACAACAGTAACAACAACAAAAAAAGAGATAAACCAAGACAATCACAGACTTCCTCATATAAATGAATAATACGTTTTACATAATGTTATTAACCGAAAGGGTACAGGCTGAAGTCTGACTTATTAAAGCCTACCATCACATCCACAACCTGTCTACCACCGTCAAGAAAACTACAACTTGTGACAATACAGCTGAGACGTGTTTCATCTTTAACAACAGCATGAGGAATATAGACATAGTATATCATCATTCATTTCCTGTGCTTGGTCATTTTTAAGGAATTAAATTTGAACCTTTTTTGAATGTTTTCAACGAGCTGGAGTTTTTTAAACTATCAGCTGTTCCATAAACTCGTGATGAAAATAAGGACCTATTTTTAAACGGACACTTAAAGCTGCTCTCTGTGCTTTGGTAAACAACGTAGCTTTTAGCATTTTTTTAAAGCCTCTTAACAACGTTCTAACATAGTATAGTTATAAATATATTGTGGAGATTAAAAAAACCCCGAAAGAAATCAATAAAGTAGAGTTGTCCTGCAGTTCTCTAAAACTTCAGCCGGATTGTCTGTCTGCCTCACTTCCTCACTGCTTGGATCCTCCATTAATCCGGCCGGGTGCATTTCGCAGTAGAACATCCAGGAAGTGAGAAAAGGATAGAAACAGCTAACGGCTGTTAGCGCTTCAATTTTAGGAAAAAATACCAGAGTCCCCCCCAAAAAAACACCTTTTCAGCTAGCAGAGAACTAAAAACGTTTGGAGGTGAAAAGAGGAAAAGCTGGAGGAACGTTTCTACGGCTGGAGTTTTGGTCTCTGTTGTTACCGCGGCAACGCATGGTCCGATGTCCGCGGGAAGGCTGGCTTAGCGGTTATACCCGACGGGAGGGGGGAGAGCTCTGAGACGTGTTTCTGTAAAATAACTCGCTTGTTTCCAACGTGGCAGAGTGCCGCTCTACGTTCATAATCGTAACTGCACTTTATTCTTCACGTCTGTTGATAAAGTGTTCTCTACCTGAAGCATCATGATCTGTCAACTTTATGTCTACCTGAGTAGGTAGTTGGGCGATTAATCGAAATAATCGAATATCAAATTTTATAACTCTAATCGATGTCATTTTGCCCATAATCATATGTTTGATATTTTAAAAAATGAAAAGAAGCGAGTAGGTTCCGGATGTCCGTGTCCCTTTAAGAAGCTGTGACTCGACTCAACTAGTCCGTGTCACACGCTAGTCACGTGACTCCTCCTCCTTGCATTTGCAGGAAAATTTAGTGTATGGAGCCATTGTGCTGCTACAGCTTTAGAGCATACAGGTAGCTATCGTCCATTAATCGTTATCGAGGTGAACGCCTCAATAAATCGTGATGCTGTTTGAGGAAATATCGCCCAGCCCTAGTTCGACCAGAAAATAAGTGTTACTTCTACATCTACGTTTCATCATTTCTCTTTTATAACCAGCTCTTCTTTTCCTCTTTTCTTTTTGAATTTGTCCTTTATCTGATTGTAGTTTTAGTTCATTTTAATCAGGTTCAGTTACTGCATAGGTTAAAACACAGAACCCATTAAATAAAGTCAAACTGGACAGAAAGCCTCTGATGAACCTCTGCTGCTGACTCACTTCCTGTTTTCTCTATATCATGCATCATTTATAATGTGGCCAGTAAATAATCCTCCTCTTCCTCGCCTCTCGGATCCAACTATTTCTGACTTTAATGGTAACAGAAGCTGAAGACTCTGAGCTCCAGACTGGAAGACAAAACGGCTGCTTGTGGTTAGCTAAAAGCTAACCGTCTAGTTCTTCAGTCAACTACACACACACACACACACACACACACACACACTCCCACGCCCTGCTTGTTCTCGTTTGTCCTTAAAGTCACACAGTGGCGTGACTTGTGTTTGAGTGATTGTGATGACTTGGCGCTGAAGGATATGTAATCTGTTAGAATGAGAGGGCTGACGTCTCTACAGTCTTCACTGGTTACAAACAGAAACAGGAAACTCTCCGGCTCCTGATGGAACTCTGACCTGATAACGGAGCGTTTCTATCCTGACTTCATATAACCAGTCGTCTCTGGTTCAGCGTGGACCGTTTCCAGCAGGATGGTCAGAATATTAAGAGTGAAGCAGAAAATCACGTTTAAAAGAGGTCAGATGTTCAAAAGAAGTGATGTCATATCTGTCATTAGAGGTGTTTCAAAGGGCCACCGTATGGAGGATGAAGTCTGACATATCTAACAAAAACACTTACAAGTAAATGAATGGCTTATTAAAATATTTTGTCCTAAATATAAAATAAAGTCTTTTCAAAAATTATTTGACCATAAAGTGTGATATAAGTTAAAAATGTTATTTAATTTTCCATCTACAAGATACAAGATGACTTTATTGTCATTGCATCAGCGTCCTGATACAACAAAACTAACTAACTAAACCGTCGCAGACCACCCCAGACCCCAGACACGGCCGCCAGAGGGACACCCTGAGGCAGCCAAAACGCCACCCCAGCAGGAGACGCAGCCCTACGTCAGACCCCCCATCGAGCCCAGCCCCAGGCAACCCCCCACACCCACCACACCGCCCCGGTGGACAAAGCCCAGAACCCCCCCCATCCTTACTATGTGATGGAACTGATCAAAGTTGCCCAGAGAGATTTTTTAGGAGCGGAGGCAGAGGTCGTCTCAAGGTTAATATAGTCCAACAACAGATTCCTATACTGGTTCAAACTGAGATTATTTTTGTTTTTCCAGTTTATGAGGATCGTTTTCTTAGCGATGCATAGGGCCGTTAGAACCATGTGAGCTGAATTCATCTCTGTGATGACATCATCTAAATCTCCCAGTAAGCAAACTGGAGGGGAAGCTGGAATATTACATTTCAGACACTTTGACAGATCTTCACATATCCGGGACCAAAATCTCTGCACAGGTGGACAAAACCAAAGTGCATGAATATAGGTGTCAGGGGTGTTGTCTGTGCAGCTTGTGCAGGTTTCAGATGGTGCATAACCCATCCTGAACATCCTGACCTGTATAGTGAACTCTATGTAGGATTTTATATTGGATTAATTGTAAACTGGGGTTTCTAGTCATTCTAAAAGGTTTTAAACATGTCTGAGACCAGTTTTGGTCATAACTGACCAATTAATTGTTAATTGTTACTGTCACTTCTGGTTTTATAATACCTTGATTCATTTCCTCCTCTTATATTTTCTCCCCTCCTATTGTCTACTGTTTTAGGATCATTACTCAGCACTATTCACTCATTACTCAGCACTATTCACTCATTACTCAGCACTATTCACTCATTACTCAGCATTATTCACACATTACTCAGCATTATTCACTCATTACTCAGCACTATTCACTCATTACTCAGCATTATTCACTCATTACTCAGCACTATTCACTCATTACTCAGCATTATTCACTCATTACTCAGCACTATTCACTCATTACTCAGAACTATTCACTCATTACTCAGCATTATTCACTCATTACTCAGCACTATTCACTCATTACTCAGCACTATTCCCTCATTACTCAGCATTATTCCCTCGTTACTCAGCGCTGTTCCCTCATTACTCAGCATTATTCCCTCATTACTCAGCATTATTCACTCATTACTCAGCACTATTCACTCATTACTCAGCAGTATTCCCTCATTACTCAGCATTATTCACTCATTACTCAGCACTATTCCCTCATTACTCAGCAGTATTCCCTCATTACTCAGCACTATTCACTCATTACTCAGCATTATTCACTCATTACTCAGCACTATTCACTCATTACTCAGCATTATTCACTCATTACTCAGCATCATTCACTCATTACTCAGCACTATTCACTCATTACTCAGCATTATTCACTCATTACTCAACATTATTCAGTCATTACTCAGCACTATTCACTCATTACTCAGCATTATTCACTCATTACTCAGCATTATTCACTCATTACTCAGCATTATTCACTCATTACTCAGCACTATTCACTCATTACTCAGCATTATTCACTCATTACTCAGCAGTATTCACTCATTACTCAGCACTATTCCCTCATTTCTCAGCATTATTCACTCATTACTCAGCACTATTCACTCATTACTCAGCATTATTCACTCATAACTCAGCATTATTCCCTTATTACTCAGCACTATTCACTCATTACTCAGCATTATTCACTCATTACTCAACATTATTCACTCATTACTCTGCACTATTCACTGATTACTCAGCAGTATTCACACATTACTCAGCACTATTCACTCATTACTCAGCACTATTCACTCATTACTCAACATTATTCACTCATTACTCTGCACTATTCACTGATTACTCTGCACTATTCACTGATTACTCAGCAGTATTCACACATTACTCAGCACTATTCCCTCATTTCTCAGCATTATTCACTCATTACTCAGCACTATTCACTCATTACTCAGCATTATTCACTCATAACTCAGCAGTATTCCCTCATTACTCAGCATTATTCCCTTATTACTCAGCACTATTCACTCATTACTCAGCAGTATTCACTCATTACTCAACATTATTCAGTCATTACTCAGCACTATTCACTCATTACTCAGCACTATTCCCTCATTACTCAGCACTATTCACTCATTACTCATCACTATTCACTCATTACTCAGCATTATTCACTCATTACTCAGCACTATTCCCTCATTACTCAGCATTATTCACTCATTACTCAGCACTATTCACTCATTACTCAGCACTATTCACTTATTACTCAGCACTATTCCCTCATTACTCAGCACTTTTCACTCATTACTCAGCACTATTCACTTATTACTCAGCATTATTCACTCATTACTCAGCACTATTCACTCATTACTCAGCATTATTCACTCATTACTCAGCACTATTCCCTCATTACTCAGCACTATTCCCTCATTACTCAGCATCATTCACTCATTACTCAGCACTATTCACTCATTACTCAGCATTATTCACTCATTACTCAGCGCTATTCACTCATTACTCAGCATCATTCACTCATTACTCAGCATTATTCACTCATTACTCAGCACTATTCCCTCATTACTCAGCATTATTCACTCATTACTCAGCACTATTCACTCATTACTCAGCACTATTCCCTCATTACTCAGCATTATTCACTCATTACTCAGCACTATTCACTCATTACTCAGCACTATCCACTCATTACTCAGCACTATTCACTCATTACTCAGCACTATCCACTCATTACTCAGCACCATTCACTCATTACTCAGCACTATTCACTCATTACTCTGCACTATTCACTGATTACTCAGCAGTATTCACACATTACTCAGCACTATTCACTCATTACTCAGCATTATTCACTCATTACTCAGCATTATTCACTCATTACTCAGCACTATTCACTCATTACTCAGCCCTATTCACTGATAACTCAGCAGTATTCACTCATTACTCAGCACTATTCACTCATTACTCAGCACTATTCACTGATTACTCAGCAGTATTCACTCATTACTCAGCACTATTCACTCATTACTCAGCACTATTCACTCATTACTCAGCACTATTCACTCATTACTCAGCACTATTCACTGATTACTCAGCAGTATTCACTCATTACTCAGCACTATTCACTTATTACTCAGCACTATGTGTGGGTGAAGCTGCAGCAAAATAAAATGGAGAAAAACTTCTTCTGGATTTCCTTTGGATCATCAACCTACACTGTTGCCTCCGAGACACTCAGTCAAGCTAACATATAGTCAAACATGTCAATATCAGAAACATGGATGCTAACATGTCAGTGATGGAGGACAGGGCTCATGAAGAGTCAAAAGAAAACCTGAAAGGTGGAATAAAAGATTCTACAAATGAATGTAGAAAAGAAATGACTTTATTGTCACCATAATCACATACAGCTAGATTAAAAACAACACATTCTGCAGTGGTAACGCATATAAAAAAACTTGTGAAAATCTGTGTGTGTGTGTGTGTCTTGAATCTGTTTGAGATCAGAAGAGAGGAGAAGAGTGATGGATGGTATACCAGTAGAAGACGATGAACAACAGCTATAGGAAAAGGTGGGTGTGAAACAGATAGCGCTCGAGGCTTAATTGCTCTCCAGAGCTCCGATAAGCAGCACTTAAGAGCTTGTGTGGTCAACTAATCACTGTGGTTAGAGGTTCTGACTCCAACAGGCTCTGTGACTGGAGGATTGACACCCACCGCAGTAAATCATCGTTTACCGTAGATCACTTTACCATGGGAGGCTGGTAACGATTTCTTTATCAGCCAGAATCGAGTTGGAGACTTAAAAGTGTCAGAACACATGAAAACTTCAGTTGAAATCACACTCGTTTGGTTCACAACTATTTAAAAAGTTTTACAAATGCTCAAGTCAAGTGTGTGTGTGTGTGTGTGTGTGTGTGTGTGGGGGGGGGGGGCTGTAACACAGTGGTGCAAAGCTTTCTTTCTCTAACTATGCCCCATTCAGTGGTAGGTCTAGATTATTAGTACATAGGTTAGACTCACTAGGTTGACACATTCATCAGGTTCACACAACAGAAACTTTCAGCTGATTTTTTCCCGATCCTCCCGTCCAACAATCTTACCGACACCACCCGATTACCACAATGGCTCTGAGATAATACTCCTGTCATGTGGGGAATGCTAAGAGGGCTCTGGGTGCTCATTTATAAAACTTTGTGTAGAATCCTTACTAAAAACGTACTGCTTCCGTTTTTCATGACATTTTGCATCACGGTACATCTACATGGAACGTCACCTCTCTGGAGGAGGAGGAGCTGGAGCTTGTGGAAGAGGCTGAGCGATACCGGCTAGATATAGTCGGGCTCACCTCGACACATAGCATCGGCTCTGGGACCCGAGTCCTGGAGGGGGCTGGACTCTCTTTTATGCTGGAGTTGATTCGGGTGAGAGGTGGAGACTGGGGGGGGGGGGCTTTCTGTTAGCCCCAAGACTCTCTGCCTGTATGTTGGGGTTTACCCTGGGAATGGAGAGCAGTCTCAGACAGATATTTTCAGCTCATGGTGTCGTAGCGTAGCTCCAGGTAGTTCATTAGCAGCTGGAGTCCCTTATCCGTGACGATACAGAATCAGGGGAGGAAGGCGGCAACTCGCTCACACTGTTTACAGTGGGGACGGGGAGCTGCTGACGTCAACTGGGGCTATAGTCGGACGGTGGAAGGAATACTTTGAGGAGCTCCTCAATCCCACCGACACGCATTCCGAGGAGGAACCAGAGCTGGGAGAACTGGGGACGGACTGTCCAATCTCTGGGGCAGAAGTCGCTGAGGTAGTCAAACAACTACGCAGTGGCGGAGCCTCGGGGGTGGATGAGATCCGACCTGGGTATCTCAAGGCTATGGATGTTGTAGGACTGTCGTGGTTGACACGTCTCTGCAACATTGCGTGGTCATCGGGGGCAGTTCCTGTGGAGAGGCAGACCGGGGTGGTGGTTCCCATTTTTAAGAAGGGGGACCAGAGGGTGTGTTCCAACTATAGGGGGATCACACTCCTCAGCCTCCCTGGGAAGGTCTACTCCAGGGTCCTGGAGAGGAGGGTCCGGTCGATGGTTGAACCTCAGATAGAAGAGGATCAATGTGGTTTTCGTCCTGGTCGTGGAACTGTGGACCAGCTCTTTACCCTAGCTAGGGTGATGGAGGGGTCATGGGAGTTTGGCCAACCAATCCACATGTGTTTTGTGGATTTGGAGAAGGCTTATGACCGTGTCCCCAGGGACACCCTGTGGGGGGCGCTCCAGGAGTACGGGGTGGATGGTCTTTTGTTAAGGGCCATTCAGTCCCTGTACCAGAGGAGTGTGAGTCTGGTCCGCATAGCCGGCAGTAAGTCGGACCTGTTCCCAGTGAGGGTTGGACTCCTCCAGGGCTGCCCTTTGTCTCCGGTCCTGTTCATAACCTTTATGGACAGGATTTCTAGGAGCAGCCGTGGTGTGGAGGGGGTGGAGTTTGGTGACAGGAGAATCTCGTCTCTGCTTTTTGCGGATGATGTGGTCCTCCTAGCTTCATCAGGCTCTGACCTTCAGCTCTTGCTGGGGAGGTTCACAGCTGAGTGTGAAGCGGCTGGGATGAGGATCAGCACCTCCAAGTCTGAGGCCATGGTTCTCGATCGGAAAAGGGCGGCTTGCCAACTCCAGGTCGGGAGAGAGGTCCTGCCTCAAGTGGAGGAGTTCAAGTATCTCGGGGTCTTGTTCACGAGTGAGGGAAGGAGGGAGATCGACAGGCGGATTGGGGCAGCGTCTGCAGTGATGGACGCTGAACCGGTCTGTTGTGGTAAAGAGAGAGCTGAGCCGGAAAGCAAGGCTCTCGATTTACCGGTCGGTCTACGTCCCAATCCTCACCTGGTCATGAGCTTTGGGTAGTGACCGAAAGAACGAGATCGCGGATACAAGCGGCTGAAATGAGTTTTCTCCGCAGGGTGTCCGGGCTCAGCCTTAGGGATAGGGTGAGGAGCTCGGACATCCGGGAGAGACTCGGAGTAGAACCGCTGCTCCTCCATGTAGAGAGGAGCCAGCTGAGGTGGTTCGGGCATCAGGTCAGGATGCCTCCTGGACGCCTCCCCAGGGAGGTGTTCTGGGCATGTCCTGCTGGCAGGAGGCCCCCAGGTCGACCCAGGACACGCTGGAGAAAACACTTCTTCAGTCTTGTCTGGGAACGCCTTGGGGTCCTGCTGGTGGAGCTGGTGGAGTCGGCCGGCGAGAGGACGGTCTGAGACTCCCTCGTTAGGATGCTGCCCCCACGATCCAGACCTGGATGAACAGAAGAAGGCGAGGCGAGGCGAGGGGAGGTACAATTACGACCAGGGTGATTTGTCAGTTGGGAGATTCCATTTCTCACGATCAGAGGGGCAGCGTGAGCTGGGGACGGGGTGTGATCAGCTGCAGCTCCGTGTGGTCTGGACCAGGGGCGGAATTAGACTTGAAGAAGATCCGAGACTAAGCCCAGAAGAGTGATGGATTTTTTAGCATGTGCAAAAAAATTGGTGCTTTTTAAAAATGATACAGCACTTTAACTTTCAAAATCTTTCCACCTTAAAGCAGACAAAAAGCACTGGCCTACACGTAAAAGGCTTTAATGAAGCAAAATGAAACCATGAATCAACAATATGAACAACTATCAACATCACTCCGTCAGACCAGGTTCAGGGATTAGACCTCACATCCAGACTGGCTGAAGGGGGACTGGGGAGACACTCCTGCTGATGGACACTGTCTTTATTTTGGGGTCCATGAGGTTTCTAGTCTTTTGGGGACATTTTGTCCCCTGAAGACAGCAGGAGGGTTCAGTTAGTCCTGGACTACATCAGTGATGATCTGAGGCATCATGTTATGTTTAATCAAGACAGAATCTTTACACTTTTGTCCTGTTGAGTTTAATATATTGTTGGTTTGTCTACAGTACTGTAGAAAGAAATAATCTCTGGGACATTAAGATGTCCTCAAATGTCCTCACACCTTTCTATTAATTACAAGTCTCTGAGCAGAGTGTTGCTTCTCTTCCTCTCAGCTTTATTGTGAGTGTTAGCTTTTGTTTTCCCACAATCAATAGCTAATTAGCATCAGGAACATCGTCTTCCTGCCAACACAGACTTTGTTGGTAGTCATGGCGATCCTAAAAATCTGCTGCTTCTCAGTCCATCAGAAGACCCAGTTTACTGGGAAGGATTCAGTCTGACTGAGTTTGTGATTCATTGGCTTCTTGCTGTTCAAGTCCGGTGTTTCATAATTCAGAGACCTCACATTCACACATGTTCCTGAATCATTAGAAATCATTCTAAAAACTTTAAATATAAACAGGGTTCCTACAGCTGTCTGAATTTTCAGATTTCACAGATTTCAAAGTGTTTGAAATGTTAAATATTATATATAACCCTTTATATTATATATGACCCTTTATATTATATATAACCCTTTATGTTATATATAACCCTTTATATTATATAAAACCCTTTATATTATATATGACCCTTTATATTATATGTAACCCTTTATATTATATATAACCCTTTATTTTATATATAACCCCTTATATTATATATAACCCTTTATATTATATATAACCCCTTATATTATATATAACACTTTATATTATATATAACCCTTTATTTTATATATAACCCCTTATATTATATATAACCCTTTATATTATATATAACCCTTTATTTTATATATAACCCCTTATATTATATATAAAACTTTATATTATATATAACACTTTATATTATATACAACCCTTTATTTTATATATAACCCCTTATATTATATATAACCCTTTATTATATATATAACCCCTTATATTATATATAACCCTTTATTTTATATATAACCCCTTATATTATATATAACCCTTTATATTATATATAACCCTTTATATTATATATAACACTTTATATTATATATAACCCCTTATATTATATATAACCATTTATTTTATATATAACCCCTTATATTATATATAACACTTTATTTTATATATAACCCCTTATATTTTATATAACCCTTTATATTATATATAACCCCTTATATTATATATAACCCCTTATATTATATATAACCCTTTATTTTATATATATAACCCCTTATATTATATATAACCCCTTATATTATATGTAACCCTTTATTTTATATATAACCCCTTATATTATATATAACACTTTATCCATCCATCCATTCATTTACTGAAACCGCTTATTCCACCACAGAGGGTCGCGGGGCAGCTGGTGCCTATCTCCAGCGGTCAAGGGGCGAGAGGCGGGGGACACCCTGGACAGGTCGCCAGTCCATCGCAGGGCGACACAGAGACGAACGAGACAAACAACCACACACCCACTCACACCTAGGGACAATTTACCAGCCCAATTAGCCTGACAGTCATGTCTTTGGACTGTGGGAGGAAACCGGAGTACCCGGAGGAAACCCACGCACGCACGGGGAGAACATGCAAACTCCACGCAGAGAGGCCGCAGAGCCGGGACGCGAACCCACGACCTCCTTGCTGCGAGGCAACAGTGCTAACCAACTGCGCCACCATGCAGCCGGGTTTATTTTATATATAACCCCTTATTTTATATATAACCCCTTATATTATATGTAACCCTTTATTTTATATATAACCCCTTATATTATATATAACACTTTATATTATATATAACCCCTTATATTATATATAACCCTTTATTTTATATATAACCCCTTA
>SSNR01000304.1:213310-215810 GCA_006937965.1 Callopanchax toddi
GTGTATAAGAGACAGATATTATATATAACCCTTTATTTTATATATAATCCCTTATTTTATATATAACCCCTTATATTATATATAACACTTTATATTATTTATAACCCTTTATTTTATATATAACCCCTTATATTATATATAACCCTTTATTTTATATATAACCCCTTATATTATATATAACACTTTATATTATATATAACCCCTTATATTATATATAACCCTTTATTTTATATATAACCCCTTATTTTATATATAACCCCTTATATTATATATAACACTTTATATTATATATAACCCTTTATTTTATATATAACCCCTTATATTATATATAACACTTTATATTATATATAACCCCTTATATTATATATAACCCCTTATATTATATATAACCCTTTATTTGATATATAACCCCTTATATTATATATAACACTTTATATTATATATAACCCCTTATATTATATATAACCCCTTATATTATATATAACCCTTTATTTTATATATAACCCTTATATTATATATAACCCTTTATTTTATATATAACCCCTTATATTATATATAACCCTTTTTACTATATAAAACGCTTTATATGATATGTAGCCCCTTTTATTATATAAAACCCTTTAAATTATATATAAACCTATAAATTATATATAAACCTATAAATTATATATAAACCTATATATTATACATAAACCTATATATTATATAGGCCCTTAGATTACATAGAAACACTTAAGGTATATTATATTAAACCAGTGTTTGTAATAACGTAGTTTCAATGAAGAATACCTAACGGCGTTCTTTTATCAGTAACAGAGTAATCTAACTAATTACGCGTTCCGTCCTGAGAACGTCGTTACCATTATGTCATGTATTCCTTCTAGTCATGGTTTAGTCTGTATCTGTCTCTAGGTAGTTCTAGTTCTTTAGTTTATTTTTAGTTCCAGTTATGGTTCATGTTCATGTCAGTTTAGTTCCCCTGTGTTCCTAGCTCCTGCTCTCGCCCCTCCCTCACCTGTTAATTAGTCATTGTTCTCACCTGGCGGCCCCTTGTTATCCTGTTTACCTGCCTCAGTATTTAAGCCCTTCTGATTGTTGGCTCATCGGTTCTGTTAGTCCTGTCCTGTTTTGCTAAGAGTGTTTTGTTAAGGTCCTGTTCCACTGTAGTCATGTCAAGTCCAGTTTAGTCAAGCCATAGTCCAGTTTATTTTCTTTAGCTCCTTTTTATAATAAATACTTTTTTTTTTTTTACCCTTCACCTCCTGCTCCTGTTTCCACCCTCCTCTGCACCATTGGGTCCAGCCTCCCTGTTCATCACACATTAATCCTGTTGTCTCTGAACCACATTCTCAGCTGTCTGAACCCACTGACTGAATCAGTCACCATTTAGACAAAACCATCAGCTGTTCAGACACAACTTCAACACATTTTCATTGTGTGCATGTGTGCTGCATAATAGTGAGCACAGGTGACAAAAGTCCAACACAATGAAAGCACTGCTGTCCCCACTTGAACACTACAAGTCCAACTGGTCCCACTGGTGTCTGATGATGTCAGGGAACATCCACAGTAACCAGTTCAGAGCACTGGTTTGTGAGGCCCTACAATGGACAGAACTCTGAGGAAGAGTTGGTGTCAGAGGAGGTCGAGGTGGTCAGGAAGACAAAGAGCAGTAATATCTGATGACATCAGAGCTGCTGTGATTGACCAGGTTCTGGTCCATGGTCTGAGCCTGAGGGAGGCGGGACAAAGGCTACAACTGGACATCAGAGAAACGGACAGCAGTTTTTAAGAAACGTCTCGCCTCACCTTCTTCCGCTTATCCGGGTCCGGGTCGCGGGGGCAGCATTCCAAGTCGGGCAGCCCAGGCCACCTTCTCCCCGGCCAAGTCCACCAGCTCCTCAGCTGGGACGCCCAGGCGTTCCCAGGCCAGACTGAAGATGTATTTCCTCCAGCTTGTCCTGGGTCGACCTGGGGGCCTCCTGCCGGCAGGACATGCCCAGAACACCTCCCGAGGGAGGCGTCCAGGAGGCATCCTGACCAGATGCCCGAACCACCTCAACTGGCTCCTCTCTACATGGAGGAGCAGCGGTTCTACTCCGAGTCTCTCCCGGATGTCCGAGCTCCTCCCCCTATCCCTAAGGCTGAGCCCGGCCACCCTGCGGAGGAAACTCATTTCAGCCGCTTGTATCCGCGATCTCGTTCTTAAGAAATGTGTCTTAGTAATTGAGAAGACTGTAAAATGAGGTGTGATGAGATGAGGTGAGATGAGAAATAATCTGTGAGCAGGCAGAAAGCAGCTTTTTTAGGAAATTCAAATCATGTGAAAAAGATAGAGCTACTAGAAACTTAGAAATGTGTATCATATACGTCACAGCGGGCTTTGAAGGGTTAAAAATTATTTAAAAAACGTTTCTGCAAAAAACTGACTTGACGTTTGAAAATGATCCTAGAAGCAAACTGGGAACAGGCGGCGGACTACTCCTGGTTTGGTGTTGAT
>SSNR01000304.1:220810-224193 GCA_006937965.1 Callopanchax toddi
GCCCCTGATGACCGACTGATACTCCAGGTGGCTCACTGCAGACTGAAGGTGGTGAGGATGAGTCTCTCCATGGTCTTCATCAGGTGGGAGGTTAGGAGACTGGTCTGTAGTGGTCCAGCTCCCTGGTGTGTGCCGTCTTTGGACCTGGAACCACTCAGGAGGTCTTCCAGAGGGGGGGGGGGACCTTCTCCAGACGGAGGCTCAGGTTGAAGATGTGAGACCTTTACAGAGCGGGTCTCAGTCTGGGACTGACAGTCAGGTCCTGCTGCCTTCTGGTCTCAAACCGCCTCAGTTCTCTCCTCAGTTACCTGGAAAGCTAACGGGTAGAGGGAGGCAGTGGTTCAGTGGTTGGGGATCGAATCCCTCTCTAGCTGGGCTTCCTTGTCATTGTGACCATGGGCAAGGCACTTAACCCACATGGTCCTGGTCAGAGGGTGGTGGTGTCTGTGTGGTTCTAAAGCCAGACCAGTGAGAACCACTGCTCTAAAACCTCTCTGGTGTGTGTGTGTGTGTGTGTGTGTGTCTGTGTGTGTGTGTGTGTGTGTTAATCCAATTAGCTGACATTCCCACACTCTGCTGCTGCAGGTTGTCCTCCAGATTTTCTGCAGCTCGTCATTTAACTGCTGACACCTTCAGAACTCCATCATTGTCTGAGCTTCAGCCTGCAGTTTAGGACTCGGTGTGTGAATCATGCTGACACACTGCAGAGCAAAGAACAGAGAGAAATGATGGCTCTACCTGCCAGACAGGTGGGCTGAGTGAGAATGAACATTTATCTCATCACTGGATGGTGTTGGAGGTATTTCTATCTGGAATCAAATAAAACATTCCACTGATTCAGGAGGCTGACATCAATCCCCGGTTGGCTAACTTCAGCAGGTTCTGGTCATGAAGTAGTGAGGTGGGGACATCTGAAGCAACAAACGGCAGCAAAAGAGAAAAAGCTCCAGGAAGCAAACGACCCAGACTAAGGAGGGCTGGGTTCAGGGGACTGAAGGTGTAGAACCCCTCTACACCCATTGACTCCTGTTTAAGCAGCAGGAAGAAACACACTTTACACCAAACTGCTTCTGGCCTTAGAGCCACCAGATGCAGTATCAGTATTAGTAACTTTCTTCTGTCTGTCTGTACTTTGGTTTGTAACGTTAACATAAAGTTAGTTTTCTTTTCAAACAAACAACAAGACTTGAATTTACAACCAAAACAGGACGAGGCAGAAGTGATGCTTATTGTAGCCTGCCCTATTATCCACCTAAAATAAATAACCAATATACATTTCTTTTGTTTCCCCAACAGAAAATAACCACAATGAAAAGTCATTCATGTCTACACAGACTGTTCATTCTCAGTGAATATTAGACACCTTACACATCCTTTAAACTTTGGTAAAGAAGTTTCTAATCTAATCTACCTCATTCCATGATTTCACACCAACAACAGAAACATCTTGATTTCACATTAGTTCAGACATAAACACACCTCTGAGGTCAGAGCGATCGTCTCTTGGTTTGAAATTAACTTTATTATTATTATTAGCTACTCTGTGGAGAATCTCTATAATGTTTACTTTTACAATATCCCCTAATGTGAGTGTTTTAATGTGTCTAAATAACTGATGGGTTGGTGCGAGGTTTCCCACTTTGTTTACTATTCTAACAGACTTTTTTTGTCATTTAAATTCAGACTCAACACATTTTTCCTGCATTTCCCCAAATCTCTGCACAGTAAGACAAATAAGGCAGAACTAAAGAGCAATCAATCAAAAACAGAGCTTTCTTATTTAGTAATCCCTTGTTTTATAGAGTAGAGCGATAGATTTAGACACTTTGATATCTTCAATATGTGGTTTCCAACTGAGTTTACTCTCCATAATCACACCTAAACATTTAGTTTACTCCATTTAAAAACAGCTTAGCACCGACATCGTCCCTGTTCCCTGAAAATATCATGAATTTAGTTTTACTTTCATTTAGTGATAACTTATTAGAATCAAACCATTTTTTAATGGAGACCAACTCGTTTTCAACCTCTTGTAATAATTTACTCATGATAAATAAAATGTGTATCATCTGCAAACATGATGAGTTTTAACCGAGTCGATTGAGAAGAGATGTCGTTCAGGCAGAGTGTGAATAATTTGGGTCCTAGCACCGAGCCTTGTGGTACACCACATATTACTTTTCCGAGCTGTGAATCTGTATTATTAACAGTTACATATTGAAATCTACTGCTTAAATAACTTTGAAGCCATTAATTAGCTTTACCACGTAGACCATAGTATTCACATGTTTTGAGCAGATGTGTGATCAGTTGTATCAAAAGCCTTACTCAAGTCAGTTAAAACAGCAACTATGAAGCTTTTGATCAGCTGCATCTGCTCGAACAATTCTGTAACTGCTAATGAAGTTGAACGATTCTTCCTACACCCAAACTGATGGTCGTTTAAAAGATCAACCCTTCATCAGCAACCCAACACGTCCAGTCCTCTACTGCCCCCTGGTGGAAGAGCTACAGGTGGAATGGAATCACTCTGTGAACAGCGCCACCAGGTGGCAGCTTTAGTGCCTCATTAGTTATGTGTTATGAGGTGATTGTTGCTCAGGGGAAGAGAGGACATCAACCATGTAGGAGACCAGGGTTCAAACCCCGACTCCACCATGTGTCCAACATACTTGATCAAGGTACTGAATAATACTGATACGTATATAACAAGGTACTGAGGTGTATACAGTATGTAGTACTGAATAATACTGATACGTATATAACAAGGTACTGAGGTGTATACAGTATGTAGTACTGAATTATACTGATACGTATATAACAAGGTACTGAGGTGTATACAGTATGTAGTACTGAATAATACTGATACGTATATAACAAGGTACTGAGGTGTATACAGTATGTAGTACTGAATAATACTGATACGTATATAACAAGGTACTGAGGTGTATACAGTATGTAGTACTGAATAATACTGATACGTATATAACAAGGTACTGAGGTGTATACAGTATGTAGTACTGAATAATACTGATACGTATATAACAAGGTACTGAGGTGTATACAGTATGTAGTACTGAATAATACTGATACGTATATAACATGGTACTGAGGTGTATACAGTATGTAGTACTGAATAATACTGATACGTATATAACATGGTACTGAGGTGTATACAGTATGTAGTACTGAATAATACTGATACGTATATAACAAGGTACTGAGGTGTATACAGTATGTAGTACTGAATAATACTGATACGTATATAACATGGTACTGAGGTGTATACAGTATGTAGTACTGAATAATACTGATACGTATATAACAAGGTACTGAGGTGTATACAGTATGTAGTACTGAATAATACTGATACGTATATAACA
>SSNR01000304.1:259954-275395 GCA_006937965.1 Callopanchax toddi
TAACACATGGTTAGTAACACATGGTTAATAACACATGGTTAATAACACATGGTTAATAACACATGGTTAGTAACACATGGTTAGTAACACATGGTTAGTAACACATGGTTAATAACACATGGTTAATAACACATGGTTAATAACACATGGTTAGTAACACATGGTTAGTAACACATGGTTAGTAACACATGGTTAGTAACACATGGTTAGTAACACATGGTTAATAACACATGGTTAGTAACACATGGTTAATAACACATGGTTAGTAACACATGGTTAATAACACATGGTTAGTAACACATGGTTAATAACACATGGTTTAAGGAGGCATAAACATGGACACACATTCACGCCGATCAAACAGAAAAGGGAGACAGCTGGTGTTAGGAGTCAGAGAACACAGAGACTCAACAGTTAAGCTGTCAACCTTTACTCAGCTAAGCATTTTCCAAAAAGGTGCCGGTCCTCCTGCCCGGGTCAAGCCCCGTGGGACCGATGATCCCCTTTCCCCCCTGAGGTCAGAAAAACACCTGTTCGCCTCTAACAACATGGGAAAGGAAGCCTCAGATCTGTTAGCTCCGAATGCTAACCACCAGCCGAGATGTTTCTCCTGACTTCGTATCCAGGACAATTCGGTCGCCCGAGGCGGCGCAGACCCCCAACTGCTCCCGACGGTCGAGAAGGAGTTTCACTTTCCAGCGGTCGTCCGATCTACACCGGAATTGATCCACGGAACGCCAGTATAGTGAGTAAACCACTCCTGGTAAAACTGAAGGCCTGTTGATAAAGCTAACAGTACACGTAGCTTACCTCAACTAACTCTCCTCCATTTAATCCTTAACTAAATTAAGACAAAACGCCCCTAGTCTAAAATACCACAGACTCAGTCATTAAAGCTTATTTAAAGATCAATTCAGAACACAAATACCATCATGAATGTTAATGCCAAACAACCTGCTACCTGCCTCATGCTAACTGCTTCTCTGTTGTACTGTTCGTACATCTTTTGATATAATAAACGTATAAAGTCTAATTCCTGGGTTCAGACTTCTATTCGTCAATATTAATATACATGATCTACTCACTGTAACGTCAGCAGAACTTAGAAATATCCCCGTAAGGTCTAATGAGCGAAAGCTTCAGAGATAATCCTCTGTGTCGGACTGACAAAACTTATTAGTGATTCTACGGAAGTGTGTGCAGATTATAAACCATAAAAACAGGTTATAATACGCTACATAAATGGCGAGCCAGCCAGGAGTCGAACCTAGAACCTTCTGATTGTTGTGATGGTCACAGAGGTCAGGGGTCAGAGGTTATAGCATATTTGATGATGCTACATGGATGATAGATGGATGATAGATGATGGTGATAGATGGATGGATGATTGATGGATGGATGATGGATGGATGATAGATGGATAGATGATGGATGGATGATGATGATGGATGTTTTAATATAATTTCCTAATAAAACTCTAACTGTTCCTAGCTAATAAAGACTTTGTTGGTTAAATGGTTTCATAGTTAGTTTCTAACTATATGTTTCTAACTTTAACTATAACTTCTAACTTTATTGGTCTGAAGGTTTACTGGTTAAAGCTCTCTTTCAGCACCAGAGGCCCAATCCACCGTTTCCCTCTGATCTCCCAGGTTCAGGTGGTTCAGGTTCTTCTCGCTGACTCAGACATTCTGACTTTCTGGTTTTCGCCTCATCAACAGATCTGCAGGATGTTTGCACTGAAAACAGTCAACAATTCAGAAATAGTCTGAGTTATTTAAGAGGGACAGGCTCTGCTGCCTTCAGCTACGTTGGGTTTCCTGGTATCTGGTCCAGGATCGGATGTTTTCCCATACTGCATCAAACCATTTGATTTCCCACAGACGGCCCGTTTGCTTTGGCAGCTGCAGGAAGAGACTTATTGACTTTTCATTTGTTCAAATTATTGTTTGTCTTCAGTTTCAACATCTGGGCTAAATTTATGAGTTAGTATGAAGCTAAATGTGATGCTCTGAATGCACCAGATCTACGAGTCATCATAATAAACAGCTTCAGAGCTGGTTTCAGTCTGTTTCTGAGAACTCAGATCCTAAATATATACTATAGCTATATATAAATCAGAGCCTACACAGATACAGGCTCAAACACTGGACTGATTTAGGTTTGTTCTACACAGAACACCCCCACCCCCGTCCTGTCCAGCAGTAGAAGAATTAGAACTGATGTCAGAATGTCACAATCAAGCCTTACAGATTCACTATCACAGGTGTGGCGTTACAGCTGCTGCTAGAACGCTCCACCTGACAGATATTCTAAGACAAAATCTCTATGAGAATTTTTCTTTGGTTTCCTTTGAATCCCAATGAATACAAAGTTCAAGTTCAAGTAGGCTTTATTGTCACTTCAACCATATACAGTAGTACACAATGAAACGAAATAGCGTTCCTCCAGGACCAAGGTGCTACATACAACATAAACATATCAACATAAATAAACAGAAATAAAAACTAGCTAACTAACTAACTAGGAGACCTAGGCCTGTTGAGACAACATCAAGTTAACGAGGCAACAAAGACGGCCATGAAGAGGAGGATACAGAAAGAGGAGTGGAGGAGAAAGTTACAGAGAAAGAGAAGAGACGATTACAAAAAGGTTAGGACTAATTCAAGGTGTGTTCAGTGTCAACCACAGCCCTAGTTAATGTCTGAAAACGCCGGAGTCCAGACTTGTGTGAGCGCCTGTGTGTGTATATCAGGTTTCTTCATGGGGTGTTGAGGAGTACAAGGAGCCACAGACCCGCCCCACAAGACCCATGGAAAACACAGAGGAGACCTGAGCCCCAGACATCAGGAGGCCCCCCAGAGTATGAAAATACCAGGAAGACCACTGCAGGAGCAGACCTCCTCTGGAGAAGCACAGAAGACCACCCTGTGGGGGCCACCCAACAGTCGCTGTGCCAGAGTCCCAGGGTGCCACAGCAACAGGCCCACAGGCCCTGCCAGCAGCCGGTCACACCAGAGCAGGCCCAGACCAGACCCAGCAGAGGCCCCCAGCACCCTGGCCCTGGACACCAAGACCCACCAAGACGCTGGCAGAGGGAGGCACCACCCACTGGCAGGAGGTGTGGCAGAGGAGGACAGAGAGCCACATCAGAGGGGAGCCAGGTTGTCTCAGGAGAAAGAAAGAGGGAGGCAAGACCTGACCTGAGAGATAAACAGTCACACACAGACACTCCCAGGTCCAGGGACCAGAACCCTAAGGGCACAACCAGCTGCCAGACCCAGGAGGTGGTCCCTTCATACCAGAGTAACGATGAGCAGACCGTGCTGGCAGAGCAGTCCCCCACCGCAGACCCCGACCAGCTCCACTAAAGGGCTGCATGGTGGCGCGGTGCTTAGCACTGTTGCCTCGCAGCAAGAAGGTTGTGAGTTTGAGTCCCGGCTGCGGCCTTTCTGCGTGGAGTTGCGTGTTCTCCCCATGCATGGGTGGGTTTCCTAGGAGTGCTCCGGTTTCCCCCACAGATCACAACATGCCTGATGTGGTGATTGTTAATGGTATGTACTTTGGATAACAGCGGCTAATAAATGAATAAACATAACATAAACATAACTACCAGCCCCCAGCCCAGGGCAGCAGCCAGAGAGCAGGGCGGACCCCAGTCCCCGTCCACCGCCTCCAATGTGGTGACGCGTGTTGTAATAGGATGCATTTTGTGTTGAAAAAGACTCATTACTGTAGTTTTCTCCAATTTCCTAATATTTCATAGCTGAATCAAAGGTTTGACTTGTGTTTCAGATCCGTTTTAATGAACCCGCCTCATCTCTTTCCATCCTTTCTTTGTGTTCAGGTCCGTCAGCGTAACGAGCTCGGGATCTACCTGATCAACCTGTCGGTGGCAGACCTCCTCTACATCACCACCCTCCCTTTGTGGATCGACTACTTCCTGCAGCACGATGACTGGATCCACGGTCAGGAGAGCTGCAAGCTGTTTGGTTTTATGTTCTACACCAACATCTACGTCAGCATCGCCTTCCTGTGCTGCATCTCTCTGGACAGGTTCCTGGCCGTGGCGTACCCGCTGCGCTTCGTCAAGGTTCGACGCATCAAAACAGGTGGGTGCTTCGGTTCAGGGGTCTTCAAGCTTCAGCATCCAACAAGTGGCTCCTAGTAATGAGAAGGGTTTCTGTTTAGGGAAATTGGTTATCCTCATACATCAGAACCTGACCTCATCAGCTCGAGGAAGAAGGGTCAAACTTTCCCAGAAGCAAACCTCCAACCCTCACGGAAACCCTTCCCAGAAGAGTTGGAGCTGACGTAGCTGTCTTAACCCCCAGCAGGTCATTGAAGTTCATGAGTACTTCTGACCGTTTGTCTCCTCGTCCACTTCCTGACAGGAAATTTAAGTTATCAACTTTTTAATGGAAGACAAATAAAAAATACTTGATCAAGAAGGAAGTCTGTTAAAGAACCCTTTGATCTTTTTTCAGTGACGTGTTTCTAAACCCTGGAAGGTTCCAGTCAGGAATCACAGCTACTGGTTTCCACTGATCCCAGAGCAGATTTTAGACCCTGAACTCGTCCTGATGAGCCTTCAGTCAGACGTAGGACTGATCTGGAATCTGACAGAAGTCTGAGTAACGCTGATGTCTCTCCTCCTCCCTCTCCTCCTCCCTCTCCTCCTCCTGCTCCTCCTCCTCCTGTTCCCTCTCCTCCCCCTCCCCCCCTCCCCCTGCAGCGGTCCTGGTCAGCTCCATGGTGTGGATCATTGAGATCGTAGCCAACTCTGCTCCTCTCTTCCACGACGAGCTCTTCCAGGACCGCTTCAATCACACCTTCTGCTTTGAGAAGTATCCCATGCAGGACTGGGTAGCGGGGATGAACCTGTACAGGACCTTCCTGGGCTTCCTGGCTCCATGGACCGCCATGCTGGTGGCCTACAGGGGCATCCTGGTGGCCGTTCGGTGCAACGTCTCAACGGAGCGACAGGAAAAAGCCAAGATTCAGCGCCTGGCTCTGAGCTTGATTCTGATCGTCCTGCTGTGCTTCGGGCCATACCACGTGCTGCTCCTGGTGCGCAGTGTCATGTTTCTGAGGAAGCCTTGTGACTGCAGCTCAGAGGAGACCCTGTTCGCTGCGTATCACGTATCGTTGGCTCTGACTAGCCTGAACTGTGTCGCTGACCCCATTTTGTACTGTTTTGTAAACGAGGGCGCCAGGAACGATGTGAGCCGGGCCCTGGCGGCCTTAATGTCCTCCGCCTGCCGCAGGCGGCCCTCGTCCTCAATGTCACACGCCGACATACTCAACGCCGGCTCCGTGACCATGGAGACGCCTCTGGCGGCCAAGAAGCCATCTTGCGTCTACGCTGACGGAGGGAAGACGACCAGCTACAAGACGGAGCTGCTGGTCATGAAAGAGGAGTGCCTCCAGATGACCATCCTCGGGGTTAAAAAGTGACCTCTGTCTTCCAGAACCACCGTCCGGCTCCGGGTCCCGGGTTCAGGTCCGGGTCCCGGGTTCAGGTCCGGGTCCCAGGTTCAGGTCCGGGTCCCGGGTTCAGGTCCGGCTCGTTACGCCCCCGGGATCTTCAGGAGAGACTGGCGGACAGATCAAATCAGAGGTTTCCTCTGAAAACGCCAAAAGGAGACAATCCTGGAAAAAAAAAACACAGAGTCAGGTCTGTGAATCTGACAGGTCACTTCAGCATCTGAGGTCACCCAGAGGTCAGTCTAAGGTCACCCAGAGGTCAGACTGAGGTCACCCAGAGGTCAGATTGAGGTCACCCAGAGGTCAGATTGAGGTCACCCAGAGGTCAGACTGAGGTCACCTAGAGGACAGTCTGAGGTCACCCAGAGGTCAGATTGAGGTCACCCAGAAGTCAGATTAAGGTCACCCAGAGGTCAGACTGAGGTCACCCAGAGGTCAGTCTGTGGTCAACCAGAGGTCAGACTGAGGTCACCCAGAGGTCAGACTGAGGTCACCCAGAGGTCATCCAGAGGTCAGTCTGAGGTCAACCAGAGGTCAGTCTGAGGTCAACCAGAGGTCAGACTGAGGTCAACCAGAGGTCAGTCTGAGGTCAACCAAAGGGCAGACTGAGGTCAACCAGAGGTCAGTCTGAGGTCAGTCTGAGGTCAACCAGAGGTCAGACTGAGGTCAGTCTGAGGCCAACCAGAGGTCAGTCTGAGGTCACCCAGAGGTCAGACTGAGGTCAATCAGAGGTCAGACTGAGGTCAGTCTGAGGTCACCCAGAGGTCAGTCTGAGGTCACCCAGAGGTCAGACTGAGGTCACCCAGAGGTCATCAAGAGGTCAGACTGAGGTCACCCAGAGGTCAGACTGAGGTCACCCAGAGGTCATCCAGAGGTCAGTCTGAGGTCAACCAGAGGTCAGACTGAGGTCAGACTGAGGTCAACCAGAGGTCATCCAGAGGTCAGACTGAGGTCAACCAGAGGTCAGACTGAGGCCAACCAGAGGTCAGACTGAGGTCAGACTCAGGTCAACCAAAGGTCAGACTGAGGTCAACTAGAGGTCAGACTGAGGTCAACCAGAGGTCAGACTGAGGTCAGACTGAGGTCAACCAGAGGTCAGTCTGAGGTCAGACTGAGGTCAACCAGAGGTCAGACTGAGGCCAACCAGAGGTCAGACTGAGGTCAACCAGAGGTCAGTCTGAGGTCAACCAGAGGCCAGACTGAGGTCAACCAGAGGTCAGACTGAGGTCAACCAGAGGTCAGTCTGAGGTCAACCAGAGGTCAGACTGAGGTCAACCAGAGGTCAGTCTGAGGTCAACCAAAGGTCAGACTGAGGTTGGTCTGAGGTCAACCAGAGGTCAGTCTGAGGTCAACCAGAGGTCAGACTGAGGTCAACCAGAGGTCAGACTGAGGTCAACCAGAGGTCATCCAGAGGTCAGACTGAGGTCAACCAGAGGTCAGACTGAGGCCAACCAGAGGTCAGACTGAGGTCAGACTCAGGTCAACCAAAGGTCAGACTGAGGCAAACCAGAGGTCAGTCTGAGGTCAGACTGAGGTCAACCAGAGGTCAGACTGAGGCCAACCAGAGGTCAGACTGAGGTCAACTAGAGGTCAGACTGAGGCCAACCAGAGGTCAGTCTGAGGTCAGACTGAGGTCAACCAGAGGTC
The DNA here is from genome assembly GCA_006937965.1 of Callopanchax toddi. NCBI lineage: Eukaryota > Metazoa > Chordata > Actinopteri > Cyprinodontiformes > Nothobranchiidae > Callopanchax > Callopanchax toddi. Next base: position 267,089 of record SSNR01000304.1, read on the forward strand.
AGACTGAGGCCAACCAGAGGTCAGACTGAGGTCAACCAGAAGTCAGACTGAGGTCAACCAGAGGCCAGACTGAGGTCAACCATAGGTCAGACTGAGGTCAACCAGAGGCCAGACTGAGGTCAACCATAGGTCAGACTGAGGTCAACCAGAGGTCAGACTGAGGTCAACCAGAGGTCAGACTGAGGTCAACCAGAGGCCAGACTGAGGTCAACCATAGGTCAGACTGAGGTCAACCAGAAGTCAGACTGAGGTCAACCAGAGGCCAGACTGAGGTCAACCATAGGTCAGACTGAGGTCAACCAGAGGTCAGACTGAGGCCAACCAGAGGTCAGACTGAGGCCAACCAGAGGTCAGACTGAGGTCAACCAGAGGTCAGTCTGAGGTCAACCAGAGGTCAGACTGAGGTCAACCAGAGGCCAGACTGAGGTCAACCAGAGGTCAGACTGAGGTCAACCAGAGGTCAGTCTGAGGTCAACCAGAGGTCAGACTGAGGTCAACCAGAGGTCAGTCTGAGGTCAACCAAAGGTCAGACTGAGGTCAACCAGAGGTCAGACTGAGGTCAGACTCAGGTCAACCAGAGGTCAGTCTGAGGTCAACCAGAGGTCAGACTGAGGTCAGTCTGAGGCCAACCAGAGGTCAGTCTGAGGTCAACCAAAGGTCAGACTGAGGTCAACCAGAGGTCAGACTGAGGTCAGACTCAGGTCAACCAGAGGTCAGTCTGAGGTCAACCAAAGGTCAGACTGAGGTCAACCAGAGGTCAGACTGAGGTCAACCAAAGGTCAGACTGAGGTCAGTCTGAGGCCAACCAAAGGTCAGACTGAGGTCAGTCTGAGGCCAACCAGAGGTCAGTCTGAGGTCAACCAAAGGTCAGACTGAGGTCAACCAGAGGTCAGACTGAGGTCAACCAGAGGTCAGTCTGAGGTCAACCAGAGGTCAGTCTGAGGTCACCCAGAGGTCAGACTGAGGTCAACCAGAGGTCAGACTGAGGTCAGTCTGAGGTCACCCAGAGGTCAGTCTGAGGTCACCCAGAGGTCAGACTGAGGTCACCCAGAGGTCAGACTGATGGTTTCTGGCGTTTAGCTCCAGGCTGGAGTTTTACAGTAATCTAATAAATAAAATGAAGTGAAACTATAAATCCATATTTTATTTCAATGTGAACAAACTGAAGGAGCCACTGCCGTCGGTGCCAGCATCCATTAAAGCTCTGATATTTTCTCTGCTGCTCGCCGCTGGTCTGAAGCCTCCACCATGTTTAACCAGTCACTCAGCGCTGCAGTAGGTTTAAAGGTTTGATGAAGAAATGAAGCCTCAGCTGGGTAGCCTTAAGGTGTCTGCCCTGTATGGAGAGCCAAAAGAGGCACAATTCAATACATATTTAAATAAATAAATGAAGCATTAAATAATTATTTGAATGAGTCATTAATTAAATAAAAAACAACAACTTAAAAACGTCACTAATAAAATTAATTACTTATTGTAAAATAATTAAATGTGCCATAAATAAAAATATTTAATAAAAACGACCTCATGATGGGATTACTTCGTGGTTGTGTCTGTGTGGTGCTGTCAGAGTCCCTCGTCACAGTCGGTGGGCGGGGCTAAGACCAATAAACATGTCGGCTGATGTGAAGGAGGGGATTGAATGTGGTAAATCAGGAGAATGAAATGAATCCAGAAAAGCTTTAGAAGAGTCCAGAACTTGATCAGTATGGGGTGTTATGTTGAAATGTGTCACCCCGTCAGAACGGTGTCCCCACCATCTAAATCACATGACTTACAGCCATCAGGGACATTCTACAACAACGGCCTTGACTCAAATGATGAGTAGTGAACTAGACCAGAAACATTTGGTTTAGTAGGTTTTAGTTTAGATTTTGATGTTATTGATCCTGATCTTTTATTACAAAAACTACAGCGTTATGGTTTTAGTCCAACAGCAGTTCTACGGGCTCAGCCTTAGGGATAGGGGGAGGAGCTCAGACATTCAGGAGAGACTCGGAGTAGAACCGCTGCTCCTCCATGTAGAGAGGAGCCAGCTGAGGTGGTTCGGGCATCTTGTTAGGATGCCTCCTGGACGCCTCCCCAGGGAGGTGTTTCAGGCATGTCCTGCCGGCAGGAGGCCCCCGGGTCGACCCAGGACACGCTGGAGAGAATCTATCTCTGGTTTGGCCCTGGAGCGCCTTGGGGTCCTGCTGGAGGAGCTGGTAGAAGTGGCTGGGGAGAAGACCGTCTGGAGCTCCCTAGGTTGGGATGCTGCTCCCGCGACCCGGACCCGGATAAGCGGAAGAAGACGAGACGAGACGAGAGACATTTTCAGAAGGGTATTGTATTAAAATAATAATCAAAGGTTTCCTCCATGTGGAAACACCCTGTATGAGTGAATCGTTTTTTTACATTGCTGTGTTCAAACTGACCCACTGTCCTGAGACACTTCTGCCTCGTGTTCAATGAGGGATCTGAGTCGGGTCTCTATCCGAACCGGACCGGACCGTACGGCGAGGAAGGAGCAGGAATAAAGCTAAAGGCTAGAGACCGTCCAGTTTCACCGCTGATTACTTTTGGTTTTTGCGGTAGAAGGAGCGTAGGGCCGAGTTTACCGCGACTGGGTAGGCAGGTGAAGAGTGTTGGGTAGGCTGGATCATAGATATCATATATAAAGGCTAGATGAGTCATCCGGGGTTCAACAGCGTAGCTACATGGCGGCCATCTTGGGGCTGCGCGCTGACGTTCTGCCCTCGATGGCAGCAGATGGAAGGTGAGCATCAACTGAACTAAAACCACTCAGAACTCGATGAAAAATGAACAGATTTACAAACGCGTTACTTTCTTACAAACCTTATTGGTGATGGGGGGGTTCTGTGTGTGTGAGGGTCTAAAGGTCTTAAACTGTGTCTTTAATTCACCATGTTCCACCTCTCCAGCTGCTCTGCAGGTTTCACGTCTCTAAAATGTGCTGACACAAGGCCCAGAGTTTGCTTCAAGTTTCACATGTTTCCGTTACGTTTTCTTTTATAAATCTCAAAGTTTCTGTAAAAAGTGACTTACTCAACTTTCAGGCTGGTTTTTTACGTAAGCAGGTTTTAAAAAAGAACACCCTGATGTCTTACCCAAAATAAATTCAACAAAAAGATCAATTTAAAGGATTCAAGGAGACAAAAATAACTTTTCTTCTGATGACATCATCAGGAGGTAAATATGAGAAAACATCATCAGGTGAGGAGACACAGGCACATCGATGTTAACCAGTTTACTGAATAATCTGAAACTTTTGAGAAAGAGTTTATCAATTCAATGACCTGAGAGAGGGAGGATTGTGAATGCTGGAGAAACAGTAATACATCATCTGCATAAAGACTGATTTTATGTTCTATGTCTTTACATTTTATTCCTTTAATATCTTTACTTTGCCTGATTGCTGCTGCTAGCGGTTCAATAAAAACAGCAAACAGTGAGGGGGAGAGTGGACGTCCCTGCCTGGTCCCCCTCTGAAGACAGAAGCTGGCTGATGTCCGGTCGTTTGTCCTGACACGAGCTGTTGGAGAACTGGATAAGATTTTAAACCAGTTTATAAAAGAATTCCCAAAACCAAATTTATGTAGGGTTGCAAATAAAAATTTCCAGTTTACTCTGTCAAAAGCTTTTTCTGCATCTAGAGATAAAATATTAGTTTCAATGTTTTTACTGTTAGAGTAATCTATTAAACTCAGTAATCTACGTGAGTTTGTGGACGAGTGTCTTCCTTTAATGAAGCCCGTCTGATCAGGATGTATAATGAGGGGAGTCACCTTCTCTAATCTTCTAGCGAGGGCTTTACAGATGATTTGAGATCAGCATTAATAAGTGATATGGGACGATAACTGGTAGGAAGTACAGGGTCTTTACCTGGTTTTAACAGGAGACTAATGTTGGCAGAGTTCATATTTGGTGGTAGTCTGCCATTTCCTTCTATTTCCTGTATCATTCTGAAGAAGATTGGAGCTAGAGTATCCCAGAATTCTTTATAGAATTCAGCTGGAAATCCATCTGGACCTGGAGCCTTCTGATTGGGCCTCCTGGAGGTTTTAAGGGCCTCCTGGAGGTTTTAAGGGCCTCCTGGAGGGTTTAAGGGCCTCCGGAAGGGTTTAAGGGCCTCCTGGAGGCTTTAAGGGCCCCTGGAGGGTTTAAGGGCCCCCTGGTGGTTTGAAGGGCCCCCTGGTGGTTTGAAGGGCCTCCTGGAGGTTTGAAGGGTCTCCTGGAGGTTTTAAGGGCCTCCTGGAGGTTTTAAGGGCCTCCTGAAGGGTTTAAGGGCCTCCTGGAGGTTTTAAGGGCCCCTGGAGGGTTTAAGGGCCCCCTGGTGGTTTGAAGGGCCTCCTGGAGGTTTTAAGGGCCTCCTTGAGGGTTTAAGGGCCTTCTGGAGGTTTATAGGGACTTCTGGATTTTTTAAGGGCCTCCTGGAGGGTTTAAGGGCTCCCTGAAGATTTTTAAGGGCCCGCTGGAGGTTTGAAGGGCCCCCTGAAGGTTTTAAGGGCATCCTGGAGGGTTTAAAGGCCACCTGGAGGCTTGAAGGGCCCCCTGGAGGTTTTAAGGGCCTCCTGGAGGTTTTAAGGGCCTCCTGGAGGTTTTAAGGGAGGTCAGCTGGTGTTAGTTGTGAGTCCTAGCCTCGTAAACCTATGGTCCACTGAAACGACTCATTCATTGGGGCGGGACCAACGGTTGTCAATCAAACCGTCTTGACATGCTACTGGATAGCGCTAGAGCCGTTTAGCAACAACCGGAAACAGCTGGTAGATTAAACTTTTACCGTGTCCCGTCGGCAAAGCGGCCAGTAAATCCTCTTTCAAAATAAAAGCCTTAAGTTCCTCTCTCTGTTCACGTCTTAGAGAAAAGCTCAAATCTAAATTGTCCAAAGTTGATAATGCAGACGTTTCAAACGAACGCGGTTCCCGAGTTGCCGCCATGTTGTTTAAATTCAGATGTCATCAGCTAATCCCGCCCTCCAACCCGTTTAGGCATTGTGAGTGGCCCGGTACGAGACTGACCCGACCAATCAGGGGGCTGCAGAGGTTCCAATGAGTATGGCTAGACCAAAGTCTGCAGATCAGACCTGATGGTCTAGTATACTAGGCTAGGTGAGTCCAGGACCATCGCTTGATCCTCTGACAGTTTAGGAAGTGTAATAGAACCTGATTAATCTCATTATCTGATGGTTAATCTGTGGAGAGTATAAGGTTTTGTAAAAATCTCTGACAGTGTTGTTTATACCTTCAGGAAAGAAAATGTTCTTACAATCCAACTTGAAATTCACCAACTCTTTTACAATATGGTCACATTTTTAGATTTGTGCTAAACTAATTGGCCAATGGGGTTAGCAGAAGCTGACTGGCTAAATGTTGAAGATGTTAATAAAAGGAGTTTCAGTCAGATCAGATCAGAGTGGGTCTGGGATGCTGCCAACACAAAGTCACCTTCCTCACTTTGTCTGGACTCACAGGACTAATAACCTGCATCAAGGACTAAACGTGCACGAAGTGCACGTGTGGCTGCATGTGTCCACATTCCACGGAGGTGCTGGATTCTGCTGCAGCGTTAACTCGTTCCCCCATAACTCCACCTGTCAGACGTCATGGATTTATGATCGTATCACCTCCAACGTGGAGGCGGAGTCATCCTCACTCTGCAGGACACAGCAGTGTGTGTGTGTGTGTGTGTGTGCGTGCCACACATGCCCTGATGTCCCTACATTGAGACCAGGTCTCAGGCGGGACGTTGTTACCTGTCCTCTCTGCTCACCTCTACTGGAGGTCTATAAATAGACGAGCTGAGGCTTCGTCAGCTGGAGGTCAGCTGATCATAACATTCATCATCAGGTAGAGACATAGACAAAGACCTTCCTCTCTTTTCCTTTCATCATGTCCCTTCAGGGTCTCCACAGCCAATCACCTGGCTCCCTCAGGATGCAGGTAGTGACTCATACCTGAAGACAGTCCTTACTTTTTCTGTTTTTGAAGGACAGCAGTTGATCTGCTCCCTCTGCTCAGTGACTCATGAGATGAAATAAATCAGCTTCCCTTCTGGGTCACAGGAAAATCAGCTCTTCTAGGAAAAACCCTGGAGGGGACCAAGAGACGGAAGTCTGGACTAGCTCAACAAAGACTCTGTCCTCTGGACTTCTCTGGATGGACAGAGACACTCTTTGGATGAAGAGATCTTCTAGGAAGGAAATCCTTCCAGGTGGACTCCAGACTAGGTCTGGAGGGTGGAGAACCTTCAGTTCAACCATCACATTCACTTACTGTCCTCTCGAGTCATCAGGGACAAAAAGGTCTGTTCCTCAGACCTCACTGAAAAAAAAGATCTGTTGAATTGACATAATTGAAACATGTACATCGGTTGCACGAAATTCAATTATGTTTTTGTTTAGTAACTTAATTATATAATGCCAAATTAATAAATACATGTTATGAGAACATGAATGTTTCATGTTGAGAACTTTTAATCAAATTTTGTTTCTTTTATACGTTCCATTTATGTTGTAGGTATATGAATTACTTAAGTAATACCAACATATTTAATTCATGTTATGAGAACATGAAAGTTTCATGTTGAAATCATTTAATGATATTATGTTTCTTTTATACATTCCATTCATGTTGTTGGTATATGAACTACTTAAATAATACCACCATATTTATTACATGTTATGGGAACATAATTTTTTCATTTTGAGAACTTTTAAGCAAACTATGTTTTTTTTAACAAATTCCACTTATGCTATAGGGATATGAAACCCTTAAATAATACCAACATATTTGATGTATGTCATAAGAACATTAATGTTTTGTTTTGAGAACTTGCAATCCAATTTTGTTTCTCTTTTAAACCTGCCAAAAACTGTTTTAGCAACAAGATACATAAACAATTAGAAATCAGAATACTATACAGTACTAAAAATGACAACACAAATAACAGTTTTCACTTTTATTTCTAAAATGAAACACTTGAAAATTTGGGCATAGAGGTAATAAGAAACCTTTCAGATTTATCATGTGACAGAAATGATCTAAATCAGTTCAATATATTTAGAATTTTTCAAAGTGCAAACAAGTATTAAAACAATACACAATGAAATATTTTGATCACAGTAGGTCTGCAGTTGACCTTTAAGCACTTAACTGGAATACTTCAAGTAATGACAAATAAGCATATTTGAAAGTCTTGTCAACAGCGAGTATGAACATAACACCAAGTCAAATGAAAATGTCTTTATGTAAAGTTGACTTTCTACAGTAAAGGAGAAATCTAAACATTTAAGAAGTTTCTCAGAATAATCTCCGTGGTTATGGCAAGGTTATGTGGTTATGTGTTCATGCGTGCACATCAGTAAATTTAGAATAGCAGTTGTCAACTTTGCAGGCTGTGCTCACAGGTTGCCAGTCTATTCTTCAGGAACTGGGCTTTCTTTGAAAGTGTGGCACCATCTAGCTCCATAACCACTTTCTGGAGGACTTCAAAACTGTACCTGAGTTGATGATAATCGATGTTTAAACTGTACATGAGGCCAAACAGCAGCGCGAAAGCCAGTGGAATATTGTCCAGTTCTTGGATGACGATTTTGCTTTCCAGGGCAATTCCTGCATCGTCTGGGCCAGGCTGGGCTTCATGTCGTTTCATTGTGAAGATCCCCACAGTAGTCTCTCCTCAACAGATTCTTCAAAGGCTGCTTCATCGTCTCCCTGCACAGAAGTTCATAATATATTATTGGATCTAGTATTAAATATGGTACATAACTCAATACAACAGACAAAGATGGTACCCAAATAAATCTAGATCTTACAACTTTGAAGGTGTGTCCCAATTACCAGTTACTCTGTTTTACATATAAGGAATTGTTTCGCTTTTGTAAATGTTGAAGGGATACTCCACCAGTAAGTTATTTTTTGTCTATTGTCATATTCCTCAGACTTAGATAAGTGGGCAAAAACAATTTGTTAACAGCCCAGCCGTTTTCCTGATCTGGCAGGCGGATATTCGCCTCCCTTTAGCATTAGCTTAGCGTAAAACACTGTATGGACCGAACGATAGGATTGGACAATCCAGCTGTGTATCTGCTGCACTTCCTCACTGCTTGGATCCGCCATTAATCCGTCCGGGCGCATTTTGCAGTAGAACATCCCGGAAGTGAGAAAAGGACAGAAGCAGCCGGCTGTTGGCGCTTCCATTTTAGGAAAAAATACCAGTCCCCCCCCAAAAGTATAACACCTTTTCAGCTAGCAGAAAACTAAAAACGTTTGGAGGTAAAAAGAGGAAAAGCTGGGGGAACGTTTCTAC
>SSNR01000304.1:294009-305234 GCA_006937965.1 Callopanchax toddi
ACAACCAGACCTCAGGGACAAACTGACCTCTGGGACAACCTGACCTCTGAGACAACCTGACCTCTGGGACCACCTGACCTCTTGGACAACCAGACCTCTGAGACAACCAGACCTCTGGGACAAACTGACCTCTGGGACCACCTGACCTCTGGGACAACCTGACCTCTGGGACCACCTGACCTCTTGGACAACCAGACCTCTGAGACAACCAGACCTCTGGGACAAACTGACCTCTGGGACCACCTGACCTCTGGGACAAACTGACCTCTGGAACCACCTGACCTCTGAGACAACCAGACCTCTGGGACAACCTGAACTCTGAGACAACCTGACCTCTGGGACAACCTGACCTCTGAGACAACCTGACCTCTGAGACAACCTGACCTCTGAGACAACCAGACCTCTGAGACAACCAGACCTCTGGGACAACCAGACCTCTGAGACAACCAGACCTCTGGGACAACCTGACCTCTGGGACAACCTGACCTCTGAGACAACCTGACCTCTGGGACAACCTGACCTCTGACCTCTGGGACAACCTGACCTCTGAGACAACCTGACCTCTGGGACAAACTGACCTCTGAGACAACCAGACCTCTGGGACAACCTGACCTCTGAGACAACCAGACCTCTGGGACAACCTGACCTCTGAGACAACCTGACCTCTGAGACAACCAGACCTCTGAGACAACCTGACCTCTTAGACAACCTGACCTCTGAGACAACCAGACCTCTGAGACAACCTGACCTCTTAGACAACCAGACCTCTGAGACAACCAGACCTCTGGGACAACCTGAACTCTGAGACAACCTGACCTCTGGGACAACCTGACTTCTGGGACAACCTGACCTCTGAGACAACCAGACCTCTGAGACAACCAGACCTCTGAGACAACCTGACCTCTGACCTCTGGGACATCCTGACCTCTGAGACAACCAGACCTCTGGGACAACCTGACCTCTGACGTCTGGGACAACCTGACCTCTGAGACAACCTGACCTCTGACGTCTGGGACAACCTGACCTCTGAGACAACCTGACCTCTGGGACAAACTGACCTCTGGGACAACCTGACCTCTGAGACAACCAGACCTCTGAGACAACCTGACCTCTGAGACAACCAGACCTCTGAGACAACCAGACCTCTGAGACAACCTGACCTCTGAGACAACCTGACCTCTGGGAAAAACTGACCTCTGGGACAACCTGACCTCTGGGACACCTGCCCTCTGAGACAACCTGCCCTCTGAGACAACCAGACCTCTGAGACAACCTGACCTCTTAGACATCCAGACCTCTGAGACAAACAGACCTCTGGGACAACCTGCCTCTGGGACAAACTGACCTCTGAGACAACCAGACCTCTGGGACAACCTGACCTCTGGGACCACCTGACCTCTGAGACAACCAGACCTCTGAGACAACCTGACCTCTGAGACAACCAGACCTCTGAGACAACCTGACCTCTGAGACAACCTGACCTCTGAGACAACCTGACCTCTGAGACAACCTGACCTCTGAGACAAACTGACCTCTGAGACAACCAGACCTCTGAGACAACCTGACCTCTGAGACAACCAGACCTCTAAGACAACCTGACCTCTGGGACAACCTGACCTCTGGGACAACCAGACCTCTGAGACAACCAGACCTCTGAGACAACCAGACCTCTGAGACAACCTGACCTCTGACCTCTGGGACATCCTGACCTCTGAGACAACCTGACCTCTGACGTCTGGGACAACCTGACCTCTGAGACAACCTGACCTCTGGGACAAACTGACCTCTGGGACAACCTGACCTCTGAGACAACCTGACCTCTGAGACAACCTGACCTCTGGGACCACCTGACCTCTGGGACAACCAGACCTCTGGGACAACCAGACCTCCGAGACAACCTGACATCTGGGACAACCTGACCTCTGGGACAACCTGACCTCTGAGACAACCAGACCTCTGAGACAACCTGACCTCTGAGACAACCAGACCTCTGGGACAACCTGAACTCTGAGACAACCTGACCTCTGACCTCTGGGACAACCTGACCTCTGAGACAACCTGACCTCTGGGACAACCAGACCTCTGGGACAACCAGACCTCTGGGACAACCAGACCTCTGGGACAACCTGACCTCTGGGACAACCTGACCTCTGAGACAACCTGACCTCTGGGACAACCAGACCTCTGGGACAACCTGACCTCTGGGACAACCTGACCTCTGAGACAACCTGACCTCTGGGACAACCAGACCTCTGGGACAACCTGACCTCTGGGACACTCGGACACTATTGGACAAATCCAAAGTAATGCTGTTTTTAAAGACATCCGTCCCCCTTTAAAACCTCCCATAATCAGAACTATTGATGGTAAATCTCTAGTGTCTCACCAGCTAGAAGGACCTGGGACGTCTTCCTGATGGGGACATTCTAATGTTACAAACTTGATCTCCAAATTCAAAGTGCAGCTTGATTTCTCCTACAGGACTAAGTCCTGTTTCTCAGATACCAGCTGTCTGAACCCGTAGTAGATGATGGTGATGTTGTGTTTGTGTGGCTTTTCCACCTGTTACCAGCTGAAACACGTCTTCTAGACTTACCTGGACCAGACCGCCATCTAGTGGACGAAGAGTGAAATCACAACCTCTCGTCATGATTAACCTGTGAGCCTAGAGCAGGTGGGGCCACATTTAATTCATCAAGTCCTCCGAGGGCCAGATTCAGAACGTAGACCAGTGGAGTCCAGTCTGTTCAGACCAGGTATAAAGCTCTGTCACAACGTTTAATAGAAGCCTGCAGAAAACTCATTCTTTTGTGGTTTCTGTTACTTTTAGCTGCTCAATAATGAACATGACTAATTTAAGTCATCAGAACAAAGTTTTTGTTTTTGTAGTAGGATCAGTAGACCTCTGTAGACCGGAGACAGTCTGACCTGTTGCCTTAAATGAAAGAAACATGAGTTTCATTGGCTGATTGTTTTCTGGTTTCTTAGTCTTGAGTCAATCAGAGACAAGAACCAGATCCAGGTCTTTGTTCAGGTTTTAATGCTGCTGGATTTAGTCAGGTTTAATGAATGGAGCTCATTCAACCATTACATTAAAGCGGCACTCCGGAGGATTTCATCAGGAGAGCAGTTTCTGAATCTAGCGTCCAAAGGCTCCTCCTCAAAACATCTCGACACGCGCGTCCGGTCGCATGTGCACACAGCGCATATACGTTGCGGGCATGAACTGTACCGCTCAGTGTGTAGGGTTTAATCACTCACAGTTCACAATCTTATTCCAACAACACTACGAGGGTCTGAAGAGCCCTCTCTGTCCCTGCTGCTTCTGATATTAGCTCTGTTAGCAGAGAGCTGCTGCTGGACTCTGAAGCTGAACTTGACTCGGCCCTGGATGAACTTTCTGACCAAAATAAACGCGTAACCCTGTCAAGCCTTGCCATTCTGTGAGGTGAAAGGTTTAAAAATAAAAATAAATCCGTCTTTAGCTGAAGAATGGGTAGGTTTTTAGTAGAAATGAGCCGTGAGGCTGAGACACAAACAGAGAAACACACGGAGCGTCCTGTACCACAGCGCCCCCTACTGGTACAGGTTGGTCGATGCGCGTGCGTGTTGAGAGAATGCAGACATTTGAATTTCATTGGCTGAAAAATGTCGGCGGCAAGAAATAATGGAAAGGGGTCTCTAGGAGGAAGGAGGGTCTTCATCAGAATGACAGATGTTGTGGAACTCAACCCATAGATCATCGTTTAGACCTGAAATATCATTTAGAACATTTAGAACACTTTGATACAGAGAAAAATGCTCCAGATGGTCCTGCAGCAGGTTGACAGAGCTCAGCATCTACAGAAATAATGAACCCAAACATAAAAGAAACGTTTACTAAAAGCTAGGGGTCGATACCACGTACTCGTATGTTAAAGTTAAATTGATGTGTTTTGGGCTCCCTCTGGTGTCCGTTTTAAATCACTGCATTACACAAGTTAGCATATCGTTTCAGCTTCTAAACGCCTAAATCTACCTGTTGAAATGTCTCCTCAGCCTTCATAGCTTTCTACAGGAGCGGTTATTTACTCCTTCAAAGAAATCAGCTGTGTTCAAGCAGGGAGAGATGGAAAAAATCAGGAATCATGAGCTAAAAACACTCCAGAGCTAGCATAACAGCTAGCCACGTTGGGTTAGCCTAACCCTCTGAGACACGTGACTTCCTGGGTACCGTGACGGCGACGGAGATCTTGCAATCGTGGTATTCTGGATCTAACCACCAGATGGGGCTAAGTGACTTTTCATTAACTCTGTAAAGAGTCAGATTAGCACAGACTGGCTCAAGGAGAAGATTTAAAATATGAAAAAGTTACNGCATATTATCGCTTTAAGTTAAAAACTGGTTAACAGAAAACCAACACTTTAATGTACTGAACCATTTTCATTGGACAAGGTTTTCATTACTCTCTGGTCTGGTAATCTGATTACTGTGATTACTCTCTGGTCTGGTAATCTGATTACTGTGATTACTCTCTGGTCTGGTAATCTGATTACTCCTCCAGACTCAGATACAGCTCTGTAACTATATATCAGTCTGTCTGGTAAATTACTCACGAAATTTCTCCAGATCAGATTCCACCAGGACCAGGACCAGGACCAGGACTAGGACCAGGACCACGACCAAGACTAGGACCAGGACCAGGACCAGGACTAGGACCAGGACCAGCGCTTCCACACAAAGTAAACTCACCGCTTTGACTTTTACTTGGAAAAAAAAGTTAACGTCTCCATTTCTCCTGAAAACAAGCAGCGTCTGGATCATTTTTCTCCATCAGTCTCTGTGGTGGACACCCATCAGTCTCTGTGATGGACACCCATCAGTCTCTGTGATGAACACCCATCAGTCTCTGTGGTGGACACTCATCAGTCTCTGTGATGGACACCCATCAGTCTCTGTGATGGACACTCATCAGTCTCTGTGATGGACACCCATCAGTCTCTGTGATGGACACTCAGTCTCTGTGATGGACACTCATCAGTCTCTGTGATGGACACTCAGTCTCTGTGATGGACACCCATCAGTCTCTGTGATGGACACCCATCAGTCTCTGTGATGGACACCCATCAGTCTCTGTGAGGTTCCCTCCCCTGTCCTACGGTATGGATGGAGCCACTAGAACCTTCCTGCTCTGGGGGGTCCAGGTATAACGAGGTGAGGACTCATCAGATGAAGAACGTCTCTGTGAGGTTTGAGCTCCAGATGAAGAAGTTCAGTCTGGTCTCCTTAAAGAATCAGGGGATCAAACTACAGCAGGAGTCCAGGGTTCAGGAGACGCTCCGGCTGTGGTTCTGGAGGAGTTCTGGACCCGTCTCTAAGGTCCCCTCACAGTGTTTCAGTCAGGTTCAGGTCTGGACTTAGAGCTCCCTTCAGATACAGACGTCACCAAACTCTGAACCACTCGGGTCAAATCAGGTGACCTGAGCTCACCTGCTGGGTTTACTTCAGTCTGGCTGCTGCATCCTGATTGGCTGGAAGGCCTGAGAGGGAGGATTTGTTTAGACCAGTATAAAGGGGTGACATCTGAACTGATCTGCAGCTGAAACCATTTCCTGTTGTTTTGAAATGTTTCTAAAGGAAAAGGATCAGGAAAGAGAGACGATTTAACGAGAATCAGGGTTTCTAAAGCGGTCAAAGGTCACGCCTACAGATCTGATGAAGTTCTGGAGGTTCAGTGATCAGGGTCTCTGTCCTGTTGGCCTCCAGAACCAGAAACCTGCTGGACTGGACAGTAACTGTGGAACCCCACAGGCTGGAGACCATGTCAGAGGAGAACGTTGACAGAACATCTGGAACATGTGGCTGTAAACCCTGAAGGACCTCAGCTTCCTCCAGAAGTCCCTTCAGCTTCACCGTGTCTCCAGTCCAGTCTGCTGTCCAGGTGGACACCCAGGTGTTTATGTTCCTCCACTTCATGATGGACAACGTCCTGCTTCTTCTAAAATCCACATTTACACTGAAGATAAGGTGATTGTTGTCTCCATTCCACAAAGAGGTGAACGACACAGCTACAGGAAGGAGGACGAGAATAAAGAAGGTTCTAGAACTGAGCCTGGTGGAACCCCACAGGAGAACGTCTCTGTCCTCACAGAGAAGGTTCTGATGGAGAGATCTGAGGAGAACCAGTCAGAACCTCCAACCTGTTCCGTAACACGATGAGGACCAGTCTGACCATTACCGAGTCGGGGTTCAGTTGTTTCTCCTGTAGGAGAGCTGAATCGGGTTTATCACTGAACCCTTTGGGGAACTCTTTAGATCCTTTCCAGGGTTTGAACTCATAATAAAATCCTTGAAACAACTGAATGGTTTCAGCTCCTGAACATGTCGTTTATGAGACCAGTCCTTTGGAGAAGGTTTATTTGGTCTTTATGTGCAAAAATCCTCAGCAGATATCTGAAACCATAACGAAAGAAAAGCTCATGTGTCTGAATATTCCATCAGTTTGTTGACTTCCATCAGGAAACAGAAAACAGCCCGGATTAGAACCTCTACCAACCAAAACAAACCCTATAACCAACCATAAAGGAAGAGGGAAACTCTTTTATCCTGATTTATTATTGGATGTTTGGAATAGTTTTAGTGTGATTATGTTTTAAAGCTAGCTGCCCTGACTCTCAGCCTGTAGTTTTAGCTGATTATCACTTATGATACTGTAGTCAGGATGTAAAGGTTCCCTTTGACAAACACTGGTGTGGTATCAGATGAAACATTTACAATAATAGAGTCAAAATCAAAGAAATCAAACTGACAGCTTGCTTTGGTCTCTTCTCCAATCAGACGTCTGGATGTCTTATCCAGCAGGGGGCAGCAGAGGACCTCTGCAGACAAAGGTGATGATGCTCAGAGGAGTTGGTCCACCTACAGGACAGAGGAGTGGGGACTGAATACTTCCTTTTGTTTAGTGGTGAAACCTGGAGGTGATAGATAGATAGATAGAAAGAAAGAAAGAAAGAAAGACAGAAAGAAAAAAAGAAAGAAAGAAAGAAAGAAAGAAAGAAAGAAAGAAAGAAAGAAAGAAAGAAAGAAAGAAAGAAAGAAAGAAAGAAAGAAAGAAAGAAAGAAAGAAAGAAATTCCACTGATATCCAGTCAGGAGGAGGCTGTACTCTAATCTACGTTTTTCCTCTCTAGACTGTGTGTGTGTGTGTGTGTGTGTTCAGTAGTTCAGAGGTGTGTTTTGTGTATATGTGCTGTGTGTAACCATGGAAACCAGAGCAGAAAATCCTAGACGGGTTTATTATTTTACAACAACGAAGGCAGACGCTACTAGTGAGACAGGTTTCTGTCACACACACATTGTTGTTATTTGTTTATATAATTATTACTAGCATTGTTATTGTTGTTTTTGTTATTTTGCATAATATTTTGTTGCTTATTTGTTATTATCATTGTTATTATGGTTGTTTTAATTGTTAATGATACTCTTATTATTGGCATTGTTAATTGTTGATATTGTTATTACTATTATTATTATCAATATTATTATTGTTTATTATCATTAATATTATTATATTATATTATTATTATTACTATTATTATTAATTATTATTATTAATAACATTTATTAGTATTGTTTATTATTGTTATTATTATTATTTATAATTAATAATATTTTTTATTGTTATTTGTATTATTGTTTATTATTATTTATTATATTATTATTATATAATAATAATAATTATTATTATTATTACTATTACTATTATTAATACTATTTTTATTATTATTAGTTATTATTATTATTAATATTTATTATTGTTTATTATTATTTATTATATTATTATTATTACTATTATTAATACTATTACTATTATTAATACTATTATTATTATTATTATTATTATTGTTTATTATTATTATTATTATTATTATTATTATTATTATATTATGATTATTATTATTATTATTATTATTATTATTATTATTATTATTATTATTATATTATCATTATTATTATTATTATTATTATTATATTATTATTATTATTATTATTATTATATTATCATTATTATTATTATTATTATATTATCATTATTAATAATATTATTGTTTATTATTATTATCATTATTATTATTATTATTATTATTATTATTATTATTATTATTATTAATATTATTATTAATATTATTATTTTGGCTGCATGGTGGCGCAGTTGGTTAGCACTGTTGCCTCGCAGCAAGGAGGTCGTGGGTTCGCGTCCCGGCTCTGCGGCCTCTCTGCATGGAGTTTGCATGTTCTCCCCGTGCATGCGTGGGTTTCCTCCGGGTACTCCGGTTTCCTCCCACAGACCAAAAACATGACTGTCAGGCTGATTGGGCTGGTAAATTGTCCTTAGGTGTGAGTGGGTGCGTGGTTGTTTGTCTCGTTCGTCTCTGTGTGGCCCTGCGATGGACTGGCGACCTGTCCAGGGTGTCCCCCGCCTCTCGCCCCTTGACCGCTGGAGATAGGCACCAGCTGCCCCGCGACCCTCTGTGGAGGAATAAGCGGCTACAGAAAATGGATGGATGGATATTATTATTTTTATTATCAATATTATATTATTATTATTATTATCATTATTATTATTATTATATTAATATTATTATTATTATTCTTAATATTATTATTGTTATTATTATTATTATTTTTATTATTAATATTATTATTATTATTATCATTATTATTATTATTATATTAATATTATTATTATTATTATTATTAATATTATTATTATTATATTATTATTACTGTTATTATTATTATTATTTTTAATATTAATATTATTATTATTATATTATTATTATTATGATTATTATTATTATTGTTGTTGTTATTATTATTATTTTTGTTATTATGATTATTATTATTATTAATATTATTATTATTATTGTTATTATTATTATTATTATTGCTATTATTATTATGATTATTATTATTATTATTATTATTTATATTATTATTATTATTATGATTATTATTATTATTATTGTTCTTATTATTTTGATTATTATTATTATTATTATTATTGTTGTTGTTATTATTATTATTTTTGTTATTATGATTATTATTATTATTATGATTATTATTATTATTGTTATTATTATTATTATTATTGCTATTATCATTATGATTATTATTATTATTATTATTGTTGTTATTATTGCTATTATTATTATGATGATTATTATTATTATTATTATTTATATTATTATTATTATTATTATTATTATTATGATTATTATTATTGTTATTGCTATTATTATTATTGTTATTATTATTATGATTGTTATTATTATGATTATTATTATTATTATTATTATTATTATTATTATTATTATTATTATTATTATTATTATTATTATTCTAGGGTCAGAGGGTCAGGGCTCTAGGACCAGACGGGACAGCTTGGACTCCTGGGACTCACCGTTACTCACCTCTTTCCTCTCCTCACCTGGCGATGTCTTCCAACCTGTGAAGATTTTCTGAGTGTGAATCAGACGTTTCTCCTTCCTGTTCTCATCCTGACCTTTACTCATCTAAACCAGGTCTGATGATCCAAACAGAACCAGTGACTGAATCTCTTTTACATTTTAAACCCTCCTGTTTCATGTTTCCTGCTTCGTTGGAGGACTGAAGCAGCGCTTTATGGTTACGTTGGTCATAAAAACTCCATGACATCACCGGAGCAGCCGTTTAGGCTGGAGGTCTCTCAGGTGGCGGAAGGCTTTCATCTCGCTCAGGAAGAAAAACATTAACTTCTTTCTGTTTTCACATGAAACACAGAGCTGACATCATCGTTTCTGTCTGCAGAAAGTTTACAAGCAGAGTTGAATATTTCTATGAAGCTTTCAGAGTTATTTGTTAAATAATTCTCATAGTGGATGAATGATTTCATTATTTTATCATGGAATCAGAGACTAGAGGAGCCTTCAACGTGTCAGCGCAGGTATTGATCCTGAGTCTGAACTAAATCAGACCTTCTGAACTTTAAGACTACACAAGAAAGTAAAGGTAAATAAATAAATGAAAAGAGATCATAATTATTAATATTTGATTATTGTTAATATTATTTTATCATTATTATTGGGTTTATTTTATAATTATTATTGTTATTTTTATTTTCCTTATTTTTGAGGAAAATTTCGTTTACATTTGAAGTATTTTTTTCTAATTGTTTAGTTCATGAAAATAATTGTATTTTTTCATTTTTTGAATGATAAATTTTTCAGAAACAGTTCAGTTATGGTAACGAGGTTCTACTGATCTCAGTGTGGTGAAAAAACAATTCAGCTCAAACAAGACTTCAGGTTTCAGGAAGCAAATAAGACCTGTCGGGTTGGTACTACAGGAAGTACTTCATGTTTCATGTCCATTTCTTAAAAACTGAAGTCTGAAGGTTTGATCACTTTTCTTTCTCTCTTCATTTGTTAACTGAAGTTTTGAGGCAGCAAACTTTTATCCCACATAACCGATCAGCTGAATGATCAGCTGTTTCCCAGAATCAGGGCCAATATGTTGTTTCTGGTTAGTGACCTCTGACCTTCTGCACACCGTTACGCAACAACAGCAACAAGTTGGAGCTTTGCCTTTAGAGCAGAAGGACAAATCCACCTGAAATCAACCCAGTATGGTAAAACTATCACAAGGCTTCACGTGCAAAACGATTTCAAACAGCTGGATGTGAAAAAACTATAGATATGGTGCAAAAAATACCCAGAAAAGGAAATGATGAGTCTGCAGCAAATTCAGTCTCCTAACGCAGCCTGCAGCGCAAATAGAAACTATACCAAAATACACCAAATGTATGTAAAAATGAATCATAAATAGAACAAAACACACCTAATTACAATGAAATACACCATAAATACACTATAGTTATACCAACAGTTACCATAAATACACCTAATTACAATGAAATACACCATAAATACACTATAGTTAAACCAACAGTTACCATAAATACACCTATCTACAATATAATACACCATAAATACACTATAGTTATACCAACAGTTACCTTAAATACACCTAATTACAATATAATACACCATAAATACACTATAGTTAAACCAACAGTTACCATAAATACACCTATCTACAATATAATACACCATAAATACACTATAGTTATACCAACAGTTACCATAAATACACCTAATTACAATATAATACACCATAAATACACTATAGTTATACCAACAGTTACC
>SSNR01000304.1:321207-323848 GCA_006937965.1 Callopanchax toddi
TGGTCAGTGTGTTTGTGTGTGTGTGTGTGTGGGGGGTGGGGTCTGAAATCCCATTTCAGGTAGATTCAGTGGAGTCTGGACCTGCAGTTCTGTGTTGGTTTAAAAACATGGAGTCCTTCTCTGACTGGGGTTTAGATCCAGACTCTGATGTCATGATTGATAATCCACTTCCTGCATCTATGAATCCTGTAAATCAACAGGAAAAAGCATCAACTGCTGAAAACATGAAGTCACATCCATAACTTGCTGAACCATTTTCATGTTAAGCGAACATCAGACAGACACACACGCACGCATGCACACAAAGCATGCCTCATATTCTCAGAACTCTAAACACAAATCCAAAATAACAGACAACGGGCAAAGCCCCTCAGTTATCCTGCAAAAAGAAACTTCACATTCTAAACAGTTATTTCTTCTCTAAATGGGATTTTGTCTTCGAATGACACACAGATCATTCCCAGCACACACACAAACACACACACAAACACACACACACACACACACACACACACACACAAAACAACAGAAGAAATGATTGTATACATTAACAGTAAAAAACTAAGTATACATTTCCCCGTACCGGGCAAGGCCCGGTGGGCCTGCGCGTATTTTGGGGCCGGTCAGGGCGGGACTGTCATAATTCAACAAAATAATAATATTATAAATATTGTTCTTGTCTGACGCGATGGCCTTTTGGTTAATTTCCTTGAAGGACATTGGGCTAATCAAATGAAATCTCTGAGCATCAGCCACCGCCCCGCCCCTTTGACCAAGTTATTACATTTTGCCATTTGAGAGCGTGACCGCAGTTGGAGAGGATGGAAGTGAGTTGAAAATGGATAAACCACAAAGGTGCAAAGGGGGTGAAGAAAAGCGGCAAGAAAAAAGTGATAAAGCTTAGAAATGAACGCAGCAAAATGTGCAAATGTAACCCTTAACCTTTTGTTATATAATAAGTGAGAAATGTGCTCCAATCTGGACCAGAAATCAGAATAACTCTAGTTTCGGTAGGAGAACGAGCGTTGGACAACAATGATGAAGTTTGTTTGTCTTATTATTAATTGTAACAACAATAAAAACAATTTGAACAACAAGAAAAAAACCAATAATCAATATAACAATCAAATAAGCGGCAATCCCAAAATAAAATAACCCAAAATAAACCAGTGTCCTTTATCGTTGGGCCCGTTAATCCACTCTGGGTCTGAGTGAACTGAATGTATCAGAGTTCTTTTCCTACCACTTCCATTCAGGTCTCACCACCTAGCTCGGACTAGGAATCTCTCCCAAAGGTTCGGGGTGATCCTTCGATGGAATCCAACTGGAACGACTCCGTCTCTCAGTCTGTCGACACTCAGTTCTGTATCCTGGAAATGAAAACCTGACCTAACGACGGTCGGAAAAATCCACATTCAGTACAATCGTATAGTTTCACATCATCACCAATCAGCATCATACAACTTATCACAAATAAATTCCATAGTGACTTATCACAACAACATTTAACATTCATGACATTTTATACACTAACATGAAGCAGAATACATAGTAATTTAAAGTTATTGAGCATTAATGTGCTATCATGTCCTGTCTGCAGTGGTTACAGAGCAAAAGAGCACTAAAAATGGACTTCACATCACTTAAAAAATGCATACAAAACACTACTTCATCTGTTTCTCACAGTTTGTGTAAACAACATCACAAAGGAAACAAAATTTTACAAAAAACAGCAACATTCAAGATAATAGGATAGCTAACTTCACATTAGCACCATTTCAGGGTAATGAAGCTGTGTTGATAATAACTTCTCCCTTTTCAGCTCTACTGAGTTTTAACTTTCAAGTGTTCAGTTCTTTAGTGACTCGACAGTTGTTTCCAACGTGGAGACTAAGTTTATTGAGCTTTCTCCCTGTTGAAACATTTGTTTGATTTCTTTCACATAGCCACGTGTAGCCTGGAATGCATCACGCATCAATACAGACTCATCTGTACCAACATATAAAAGCACAAACACACCAGTTAGTGAGTTGGTTGGTGTGTTAGTGAGTTGGTTGGTGTGTTAGTGAGTTGGTTGGTGTGTTAGTGAGTTGGTTGGTGTGTTAGTGAGTTGGTTGGTGTGTTAGTGAGTTGATTGGTGTGTTAGTGAGTTGGTTGGTGTGTTAGTGAGTTGGTTGGTGTGTTAGTGAGTTGGTTGGTGTGTTAGTGAGTTGGTTGGTGTGTTAGTGAGTTGGTTGGTGTGTTAGTGAGTTGGTTGGTGTGTTAGTGAGTTGGTTGGTGTTTTAGTGAGTTGGTTGGTGTTTTAGTGAGTTGGTTGGTTTGTTAGTGAGTTGGTTGGTGTTTTAGTGAGTTGGTTGGTGTGTTAGTGAGTTGGTTGGTGTTTTAGTGAGTTGGTTGGTTTGTTAGTGAGTTGGTTGGTGTTTTAGTGAGTTGGTTGGTGTGTTAGTGAGTTGGTTGGTGTGATTGTGAGTTGGTTGGTTTGTTAGTGAGTTGGTTGGTGTGTTAATGAGTTGGTTGGTGTGTTAGTGAGTTGGTTGGGGTGTTAGTGAGTTGGTTGGTGTGTTAGTGAGTTGGTTGGTGTGTTAGTGAGTTGGTTGGTGTTTTAGTGAGTTGGTTGGTGTGTTAGTGAGTTGGTTGGTGT
>SSNR01000304.1:324709-346224 GCA_006937965.1 Callopanchax toddi
TGTTAGTGAGTTGGTTGGTGTTTTAGTGAGTTGGTTGGTGTTTTAGTGAGTTGGTTGGTGTTTTAGTGAGTTGGTTGGTTTGTTAGTGAGTTGGTTGGTGTTTTAGTGAGTTGGTTGGTGTGTTAGTGAGTTGGTTGGTGTGTTAGTGAGTTGGTTGGTGTGTTAGTGAGTTGGTTGGTGTTGTTAGTGAGTTGGTTGGTGTTTTAGTGAGTTGGTTGGTGTTTTAGTGAGTTGGTTGGTGTTTTAGTGAGTTGGTTGGTGTGTTAGTGAGTTGGTTGGTGTGTTAGTGAGTTGGTTGGTGTTTTAGTGAGTTGGTTGGTGTTTTAGTGAGTTGGTTGGTGTTTTAGTGAGTTGGTTGGTTTGTTAGTGAGTTGGTTGGTGTGTTAGTGAGTTGGTTGGTGTGTTAGTGAGTTGGTTGGTGTGTTAGTGAGTTGGTTGGTGTTTTATTGAGTTGGTTGGTGTGTTAGTGAGTTGGTTGTTGTGTTAGTGAGTTGTTTGGTTTGTTAGTGAGTTGGTTGGTGTTTTAGTGAGTTGGTTGGTGTTTTAGTGAGTTGGTTGGTGTTTTAGTGAGTTGGTTGGTGTTTTAGTGAGTTGGTTGGTTTGTTAGTGAGTTGGTTGGTGTGTTAGTGAGTTGGTTGGTGTTTTAGTGAGTTGGTTGGTGTTTTAGTGAGTTGGTTGGTGTGTTAGTGAGTTGGTTGGTGTTTTAGTGAGTTGGTTGGTGTGTTAGTGAGTTGGTTGGTGTTTTAGTGAGTTTTTTTTGTTAGTGAGTTGGTTGGTGTTTTAGTGAGTTGGTTGGTGTGATAGTGAGTTGGTTGGTGTGATTGTGAGTTGGTTGGTGTGTTAGTGAGTTGGTTGGTGTGTTAGTGAGTTGGTTGGTGTGATTGTGAGTTTGTTGGTGTGTTAGTGAGTTGGTTGGGGTGATTGTGTGTTTGTTGGTGGGTTTTTGAGTTGGTTGGTGTGATTGTGAGTTTGTTGGTGTGATTGTGAGTTTGTTGGTGTGATTGTGAGTATGTTGGTGGGTTTTTGAGTTGGTTGGTGTGATTGTGTGTTGGTTAGTGTGATTGTGTGTTGGTTGGTGTGTTACATGGATCAGTCAGAGCAGGTCACTGATTACCCAGTCCGGTCGAACCAGGTCTGAGTGGAGAGCGGAGGCGTACAGATCTTTATCTCCTCATTTGTCAGAGTCCTAATGCTTCTATCCCTAAACTTCACACCCTGACTGAATGCTGAGGATTTCAGCCACATTGTTTCTTTAAAGGTGCTTTTGTTCAGTTAAGACTCAAGAAAAACAGTCTGGGAGTCGAGTTTTTAGGAGGAGAGGATTCTGAGCTTTGGACAAACAAGGTTTCAAGTAACGAGAAGCTCTGGTGTCTGTTGAAATCAGCTCTTTGTATTATTCCTGTTTCAAATCGATGAGAAAACAGGAGGAAGTCCGAACAAAGTGTTTAAATAATAATAATAGTATTACTTTATCCTCATAGGAACTCATCATCATGACTCAGTGTCAGTGGGCAGCAACCTGGGGGTTTGTTAACCTCCTGCCAAGGAACCCATGTTAATGCGTAGAATGAGGAAGTGAGGCTGAAGTGCTGGGGGTTAAAGGTGATTGTGGTTGTCATGGCAACATCTTTTGGCTCCCTGTCACAGGTCTTATCAGCTGAACTTCTCACATTGACAAGATCACTGGAAATCAACCTGGAATTCCAGGTCTGACCTTTCAGTCAGATGAAGACATGGAGAATCTGGGCAGTGAAGAGGAACCTCCTGGTTCTGATGAGGAACCTCCTGGTGCTGAGAAGGAACCTCCAGGAGTTGAAGAGGAACCTCCTGGTGCTGAGAAGGAACCTCCAGGAGTTGAAGAGGAACCTCCTGGAGCTGAGGAGGAACCTCCTGGAGCTGAGGAGGAACCTCTTGGAGCTGAGGAGGAACCTCCTGGAACTGAAGAGGAACCTCCTGGTTCTGATGAGGAACCTCCTGGTTCTGATGAGGAACCTTCTGGAGCTGAAGAGGAACCTTCTGGAGCTGAAGAGGAACCTTCTGGAGCTGAAGAGGAACCTTCTGGAGCTGAGGAGGAACCTCCTGGAGCTGAGGAGGAACCTCCTGGTTCTGATGAGGAACCTCCTGGAGCTGAAGAGGAACCTTCTGGAGCTGAAGAGGAACCTTCTGGAGCTGAGGAGGAACCTCCTGGAGCTGAGGAGGAACTTCCTGGTTCTGATGAGGAACCTCCTGGAGCTGAAGAGGAACCTTCTGGAGCTGAAGAGGAACCTCCTGGAGCTGAAGAGGAACCTCCTGGAGCTGAAGAGGAACCTTCTGGAGCTGAGGAGGAACC
Organism: Callopanchax toddi; assembly: GCA_006937965.1. Classification (NCBI taxonomy): domain Eukaryota; kingdom Metazoa; phylum Chordata; class Actinopteri; order Cyprinodontiformes; family Nothobranchiidae; genus Callopanchax; species Callopanchax toddi. The sequence goes on from SSNR01000304.1 coordinate 327,039, forward strand.
TCTTGGAGCTGAGGAGGAACCTCCTGGTACTGATGAGGAACCTCCTGGTGCTGAGAAGGAACCTCCAGGAGTTGAAGAGGAACCTCCTGGAGCTGATGAGGAACCTCCTGGAGCTGAGGGGGAACCTCCTGGTGCTGATGAGGAACCTTCTGGAGCTGAAGAGGAACCTCCTGGAGCTGAAGAGGAACCTTCTGGAGCTGAAGAGGAACCTTCTGGAGCTGAGGAGGAACCTCCTGGAGCTGAGGAGGAACCTCCTGGTTCTGATGAGGAACCTCCTGGAGCTGAAGAGGAACCTTGTGGAGCTGAAGAGGAACCTCCTGGAGCTGAAGAGGAACCTTCTGGAGCTGAGGAGGAACCTCCTGGAGCTGAGGAGGAACCTCCTGGTTCTGATGAGGAACCTCCTGGAGCTGAAGAGGAACCTTCTGGAGCTGAGGAGGAACCTCCTGGTTCTGATGAGGAACCTCCTGGAGCTGAAGAGGAACCTTCTGGAGCTGAAGAGGAACCTCCTGGAGCTGAGGAGGAACCTCCTGGTTCTGATGAGGAACCTCCTGGAGCTGAAGAGGAACCTTCTGGAGCTGAAGAGGAACCTCCTGGAGCTGAAGAGGAACCTCCTGGAGCTGAAGAGGAACCTTCTGGAGCTGAAGAGGAACCTTCTGGAGCTGAGGAGGAACCTCTTGGAGCTGAGGAGGAACCTCCTGGTTCTGATGAGGAACCTCCTGGAGCTGAAGAGGAACCTCCTGGAGCTGAAGAGGAACCTCCTGGAGCTGAAGAGGAACCTCCTGGAGCTGAGGAGGAACCTCCTGGAGCTGAGGAGGAACCTCCTGGAGCTGAGGAGGAACCTTCTGGAGCTGAGGAGGAACCTCCTGGAGCTGAGGAGGAACCTCCTGGAGCTGAAGAGGAACCTCCTGGAGCTGAGGAGGAACCTCCTGGAGCTGAGGAGGAACCTCCTGGAGCTGAGGAGGAACCTCCTGGAGCTGAAGAGGAACCTCTTGGAGCTGAGGAGGAACCTCCTGGAGCTGAAGAGGAACCTCTTGGAGCTGAGGAGGAACCTCCTGGAGCTGAAGAGGAACCTCTTGGAGCTGAGGAGGAACCTCTTGGAGCTGAGGAGGAACCTCCTGGAGCTGAGGAGGAACCTCCTGGAGCTGATGAGGAACCTCCTGGAGCTGAAGAGGAACCTCTTGGAGCTGAGGAGGAACCTCCTGCCTGAATCTGGTCTGTGGAGTCCTGGATGAGCTGTTTCAGCTTCAGGTTTCTATGATGTCACCACAGCAGAAGATGGAATTTCCTGTTTCCTGTTTCTGCTGTTCAGGTCTCCTATACAATCCCAGAACTCCTGCTTTTGCTCATAAACACCTCCTTTCTCTGTGATTCATGTACAGTCTCAGGAAGAGGTTTGCATCCATCACATCCACAGAACTAAACGCTTTGAGACTCAAATTGCACCACATTGCAGGAGCTTTCTGTCCGATAATGCGCCATTAAAGTACAGCCTTTGGAACCTCTCCGACAAGCAGCTTGTAAACCACTTGATAGCAGAAGAGGTGAAGCCATAGCTTTTAGTTTAGACATCAACATGTCATGGTCGATCACATCAAAGGCAGCACTAAGGTCCAGTAGTGTTGTACCCACTAGCATGGAGTTGTCGATTGATGCTAACCAGCTATCAGACGTTTGTGTCATTGCAGTACAGGTGGAGTGACCCGTCCTGTAAGCATGCTGAAACATGGTAAACAAATCGTTTTTGGTAAAGTAATCTTGCACCTGCTCAAATACAATCTTTAGCTAGTTGGCAAAATGCTGATAGGCTGCTATTTGGACCACAGGAAGTTGATTTGGTTGAGTAGTGGAATGATCTTACTCTCCTTCCAAAGCTTTGGATACACACCACCAGTCAAACACCTGTTGACAAACTGGTCTAGAAATATTTTTAGCAGATGATTGTAAGAGCCTACTATCTAAACCATCTATCCCCACGACCCACCCAGAGCCAAGGATCTCAGCTACCTTTCCACCTGCACTACCTCCACCTGATGAAATGAAATCCTAATAAAGTTTTTTATCAGCTTGTCAGAGTTAGAATCAACAGTACAATTCATTTTCTCCCTAAGTTTGGAAATCCTGTTGACAAAATAATCACTGAAGTATTCTGCAGTCTGTTGTGGTTTGGTTAAATGAGTTCCATTCACTTCAACAAAGGAAGTACTTTTAGATGTTTTCCTCATAATATAATTTAGTCCATTCCATATCTTCCTACCATCCGTACCACTATCAGAGACTCTCTTTTGATAGTATTGTTTCTTTTTTGATCTATTCACCTTGGTAACTTGATTCCTTAAAATACAATATCATTTTCTATCTACTAAAGAATCTGAATTAACGGCAACTTTTTTCCTACGTCCCTTTTCTCCATTAAGCTCTTCAATTCGGAGTCAACCCAGGGAGCACTTTTGTCTTTCACTGTGAATTTTCTCATAGGGGCATGATTATTTACAATCCTCAAAAAGCTATCCATCAATAAATTAAGGGAGGCATCCACATCGTCTGTGGCACAAACCAAGTCCCAATTGATTTTATCCACATCTTTTAAAAAACTCTCCTGGTTAAATGTTTTATACGTTCTTTTCATGATAATTTTAGGGCAAGCTTTAGGTAATTTAGTTCTCCTGTAACAGGAAGTGGACATTTTAACGAGACTCTCCGCTCAGCCGCTGACGCTCCACTGCTGTTGCCTTCACTGACTCCAACCCAGGCTCAGATACATGAATCTGTCGATTTAATCACAGAAACACCTGGCTGTTGATCTGTTTCCCTCTGAGTTTAGTTATTTATTTGACAATGTGAGGTGGGCCTGATAAAAGGGGTCCGCCGTCCGTATACGGCCCGGAGGCCAGAGCTCCCCACCTGTGATCTAGAACATCGTCTCTAATAAACATCAAACCCCTCCAGGCTTTAGGGCCCCCTGGTGGAGCATCAGGACTAGTACCTTCATCAACAACCTGCCACATCCTGTCCTCTGCTGCCCCCTGGTGGAGGATCTACAGCTGGGGAGGGTCCATTTTATTTCCTTATTACAGGTGTTTTGTTATAAATAATAATAATAATAATAATAATTATTATTATTATTATTATGATTATAATGGATTAGATTTATAAAGCTCTTAAGTGCTTTTTCATTATCCACTCTCTCTGGTGGAGGTTAAACTACGTCTGTAGTCCCAGCTGACCTGGGGCAGTCTGACAGAAGAGAGCAGTGTTGGGGAGAATACTTTGCAAATGTATTCAGTTACATAATACCAAATACCTGTTTTAAAATGTATTTTGTACTGTATTCCGTTACTTTGCTTAATCCTGGTACTGTATTCTAAATACTTAGAATACTTCCCCTATAAAACACGATTTAAGTCTATTTTAAAGTGATGTTCTTGATGTTCACTGCACTCCAGATGGAAAGCTCTTAACATGAAACCACAACAACATCATCAAGCTAACGTCATTTCAGATCCAACACCGACACTGTAAATGTGAGAAATGACAGAACTACCAGGATACAGGCTGTTAAATAAAGCACTAAGGAAGCTAAACTAGAAAGATAAAACTAACTTTAAGGTGTTTCTTCAGATTAGACCTTGAGTCTTTGGACGTAGCTAGCAGTACGCTGAACCGTCATATTTCACTCGCCCTGCTCCTTTTTTAGAGTGAAAGTTAGCTGAATTTCCAGGATGTGAATGCATTTATTCCTCCACTGCTTGGTGGTTTAATCGGCTGCAGTGTGACTCCAACCTTTTGGTCTGAATCCATACGAGGCTACTAGGTTGCTACCTGCTGCTGCCTTGCTATGGCGGCTAGTCAGAAGTGTACCCTGTGTTTTGGTAGGGTTGCTATGGTAACATAGGCACGTTGTTTGGGGAATTATGGAATAGATAACCTTCACAACACGGAGACACACTGCCCGAAATTAATGTATTCATCTTTCTGGAGGAACGTGGAAAACACAAGTATTCCAATGGTATTACGAAAGTAACTGTATTCTGAATACCATGTTTTAAAATAGTAACTGTAACTGAATACATCAGTATTCTAAATATGTATTCTAAATACACGTATTCACTCCCCAACACTGGAAGAGAGGCTACCATCCCGACCATCGGCCCCTCTGACCACCACCAGTATTCACTCAGTCAGGTGGGTGAAGGGTCTCGCCCAAGGACACAACGACAATCTAACCAGAACGGAGCTGGGGATCGAACCGATGACCCTCCAGTTGTCTGACGACTGCTCTACCTACTGAGCTACAGTTACATAACAAACATAATTCTATAGTTTTCATACTAATAATAATCAATAAACATTAGATGTTTTCAATCTAGATTTCTATTTTTATTTGTTTATATTTCTCACATTAAGTTTGAGCCCTTTTTGTCCCAAATGATAAAACCTTTATCTCTCTAGTTCTCTGTGTCTGGACGTTTAGAGGTTAAACTGAAAAACGACTGAATCTCCTCTGACAGCTGATCATTGATGCTTCCTGTCGGAGACAAGCTGTGCTTTAGAACCTCATCCTCCACAGGTCGGCCATGTTTGAGGACCTCTCAGAATCACCCCTTTAGGTTCTGATCTGTTTGGTTTTGTGAGGTTTTCCCTTCATCAGAGTTCACGAAGCTCTAAACGCATTAATGAAACAAAGCTTCACCGCCCCCACCCACCAGACCTCACCTTCTCTTATCAGCCTGAGTCCCAGCCAACCCCCACCCACCCACCTGCAGCGCCAGGCCACATCACCACGGTTACTCATTAACCAGGACTTCCTTTTATCCAGGCCTGACAACCCCGGGGTCACGGCCCGACCCAGAGCCACCGGCTCTGCTCACCGTCTCAACCTGAGGACGTCTCAGAGGACGTTTTCACCAACCGTCGCTGAGACTCAGTTTGAGGTGTTTTTATTAATAAAAGGAGACGGGTCAGACAGAATCAGACAAAACAGAGGAGAAGAACAGGATTCTGGGTGATTCTGTCCAGGTTCAGGGCCCTGTCCTAAGACCAGGTCTAAGACCAGCTGAGTGAAGCTCTGTGATTTGATGCGTTTTATGTTGGAGTTCCTGCTGGTCCTGAGATCCAACCTGACAGTCTGAGAACTTTTTATCGTCTCTTATTAGATCGCTGGTGTTACCATTTCAGAGGGATTCTAAAACGCTTTCTTCATAAATAAACGTCACGGCGTTACGTCAGCGTTCTCCTGGTCACTCGTTGGACTCAAGGCCTGCAGTCTGGAGCTGCTTCGACCTCGACTGATAAGCTGTGTGTGTGTGTGTGTGTGTGTGTGTGGGACCTGGCTGTCTGCCCACTGATAACAGCGTGGGACATACCTGCTGCATTAATGATTGGTCAGCCCTGCCTGCTGCTCTCACACAGGTTTTTATTTTAACACGTTTCTCCATCACTCAGGGCGTAGTAGAAGAGTCGTACCACACTCCAGCTCCATGCTTCGCTCCACAGAGCAGAGCTCCATCTGATTAGAGGACGGCTGGAGTCAGGCGTGTCCTCATTAAGATCAAAGGACTTCAGTCCGGTGACGGCTAATGGAGGGAAGGTCTTTCTCCTCCGTGGCATCAGTGCACAGCGTGCTGCACATCAGTGCACGCCAACCTGCTGTCGCTCCATCAGAGCGTTTTCACCTGCTGCTGCATCCTCCACCAGCATCTCCATGTTTACAGGTATTAGTCTAAAGTTCTAACCATGTGGGGAGCTGGTTCTAGACCTGGAAACGTCCACGCTGGTGACTCAGGTCAGTCAAACAGCTGATCTGATCTGAGCATCTGGTGTCTGAAGAAAACCACAAACATAAGAACAATCCAAATCTTCTGACTGGTTTTCAGTGACGTCTTTTAAAAACCACAGATGAAAACAAAGATCACCTCTACAGACGACCCAGAGGACCTGAAGCTGCTCTTCTCCTTCGTCCTAACTAAAAACACAACCTTTGAACCTTCACCTGGTTGTCCTCTCAGGTTGTTTCAGGTGGCAGCAGCACACGGTGATGGGCTGGAAACTAACACCTTCACACACTTCAGAGTGGACCTTTAACCAAAACGTGACAAACAAAAACCAGGTGTTTCCTCTGGGTCATCCTAAGGTTTGAACTTTTGTCTTTTAAAGAAGCGTTTCTATCACTACGAGACGAATGAAGACATGAATAAAGAGCTCCATTTCAGAAGGTGCTTCCTGTCCATCACAGACCACTAGAAGACCCTTCCTGTCCATCACAGACCACTAGAAGATCCTTCAGTCCATCACAGACCACTAGAAGATCCTACCTGTCCATCACAGACCACTAGAAGATCCTTCAGTCCATCACAGACCACTAGAAGATCCTTCAGTCCATCACAGACCACTAGAAGATCCTACCTGTCCATCACAGACCACTAGAAGATCCTTCAGTCCATCACAGACCACTAGAAGATCCTTCAGTCCATCACAGACCACTAGAAGATCCTTCCTGTCCACCACAGACCACTAGAAGATCCTTCCTGTCCATCACAGACCACTAGAAGATCCTTCAGTCCATCACAGACCACTAGAAGATCCTTCAGTCCATCACAGACCACTAGAAGATCCTTCCTGTCCGTCACAGACCACTAGAAGACCCTTCATGTCCATCACAGACCACTAGAAGATCCTTCATGTCCACCACAGACCACTAGAAGATCCTTCATGTCCATCACAGACCACTAGAAGATCCTTCATGTCCATCACAGACCACTAGAAGATCCTTCATGTCCATCACAGACCACTAGAAGATCCTTCCTGTCCATCACAGACCACTAGAAGGTCCTTCATGTCCATCACAGACCACTAGAAGATCCTTCATGTCCATCACAGACCACTAGAAGATCCTTCATGTCCATCACAGACCACTAGAAGGTCCTACTCAAACATCTCGTTTCCCTCTTTGATTAAAACACTTTTGATTTGATTCTGATCTGTAAAATGTGCCCAAACCAAACTCTGACATCCTCACTTGTGTTTTAACCATCACAACACATTTGTGTCCCATACATGAACACAAGTCACACACACTCACACACACACACACACACACACACACACACACACACACACACACACACACACACACACCACACACACACACACACACACACACACACACACACACACACCACACACACCACACAAACACTCAGTGTGCAGAACAATGGCCGGCTTTGAGGCTGTCAGGAGGAGATGGGCTGCAGCCATTGTTCACTCTGTTTACTCACAGACTCACCTGGCGCTGAGCTAACAGCACCGGCTCTATCTGTCACTGCAGTGGACGAGTCTCACCCACACACACACACACACACACACACACACACACACACACACACACACACACACACACACACACACACACACACACACACACACACACTCAGTGTGCAGAACAATGGCCGGCTTTGAGGCTGTCAGGAGGAGATGGGCTGCAGCCATTGTTCACTCTGTTTACTCACAGACTCACCTGGCGCTGAGCTAACAGCACCGGCTCTATCTGTCACTGCAGTGGACGAGGGTCTCAGCCCACACACACACACACACACACACACACACACACACACACACACACACACACACACAGGATGCAGCCCTGGTCGTTTCAGCATGAAGGATAGAAATAAAGTTAAAGTGAGCTGGGGGTGAGAGAGGGAGGGGCTGTAGAGGAGACTCAGGGGGTGGGGTTGTTTCAGGCTTTTACTACTGTGTAAACACACACACACACGTGCACACACATGTGCACACACTCACACTCAGAAGGCCCAGTTGGGTTTTGATGGGATCAGTGGGAAGCCTCAGAGTGACTCCTCCCCAGACCCTCCCATGTTTGGTTGACAGGGCTGAAAGAACAGGTGTGTGTGTGTGTGTGCACGTGCACGGACTCATACAGGTGTGTTCCGGTGCATCAGGCCTTTCATGAACTTGTGTTTTTTGAATTTTTTAATATAAGTCAGGTGGAGCGTTATAGCAGTGGCTGGAACAGCAAGCCTCAGACATCTAGTCTGATAGCTCTACACCGGACAGGACACGGGGTTACGGTCAGTACACTAGTGCGTACATGAACGTGTGTGGGCAATCAATAAAAAGTGAGGTACAATGAGCTTCTAGTGTTTAAAGTTCAGTTCAGTTGGTTCCTGAGTCCTGATTAAATGTGTCATAAAATCAAAACAATAACGATTTAAGAACCAACAGAAACTGGGTTCATTAAAGAAGATCCGTCCTAAAGGTCACCTGGTCCCTCTGTCCCTGGAGACACTCCACCCACCTGCTGCTGCTGGTGGAGGACGGAGGGACCTGGTGACGCTCGGTCGGTTGGTTATTAATAATAATTATTATTATTTAATTATTAATAATTAAGTATTACTATTAATTAATTATAATTATTATTGTTATTATATGTAAATGTGTAAACAAGCCCTGCGATGGACTGGCGACCCGTCCAGGGTGTCCCCCGCCTCTCGCCCCTTGACCGCTGGAGATAGGCACCAGCTGCCCCGCGACCCTCTGTGGAGGAATAAGCGGCTACAGAAAATGGATGGATGGATGGATGTGTAAACAAACAACCGATAAAGAGACTTGAACTTTAAGGGATTTCTTCGGATGGCAGCGACACTCTTTGGTTCTGGCTCCTCTCGGATTCGCTGTCATCATTTCTGAATGATGGGTTTTGATGGCTGATGTGGTGTTCTGTTCCCCCACATCAGCCTCCTTTGGTGTTAGTAATAAGGTGTGCTGGGGGGGGGGGGGCTATTGTCACCAGCACTGTTCAATCTGTACATGGATGACTTGTCAAAGCAACTAAACAGCTGTCAAACTGGATGTATGATTGGTAACAATCTGATCAATCATGTATGCCGATGACCTGGTCATCCTTTCTCCAGCAGTGCTGGCGTTCAGCCGCTGCTGAATATCTGTTCTGGTTATGGGATAGAGTATGATGTGCAGTCTAACGCTAAAAAGAGTGTTGAACTGATCTGTCGGACCAAAGGAGACAAAGATCTCTGCTCCCGGACTTCTACCTGGCAGGCAAAAAGATAAGCGTTTTAGCGAAAACTAAATATTTGGGTCCCATCATCACGGATGAGCTCTGTGATGATGATGATGACGTTTATCGGCAGTGTCGCATCCTGTACGCTCAAGCTAATATTCTGATCAGGAAATTTCACATGTGTTCAGACAATGTAAAAATCCACCTCTTCAGAACCTACTGTACACCTCTGTATACTCTGTGGTGTAACTATAAGAAAGCTAGCATGCAGAAGCTCAAAGTAGCCTAAAATACTGATGTGAAGAGGATTCTGCTGAAGAAGCCCAGGTCCAGTAGCGCCAGTCTCTTGTTCTGTAACGCTGATGTCAGCAGCTCTCAGGCTCTGATGAGGAGGTTGATGTAGATTTATCCTCCGTCTGAAAAGCTCTGAGAACAGACTCATTCTGGTGATGGTCAGTCCCGTTTATAGTGCAGAGCGCTACCAGTCATCCATGTGGAGACACTGGTATGCATGTCTTTTATAGTTTTATTTTATTTTTTACTTGGTTTTTTTAATCTCTTTTATAGTGTTTTTTATTGTTATTTTTATCGTTTTTAAATTTTTACAATGTGTCTTTTAATGTATATGCCTTTTTAGTGTATGTGTTGTTTTTAATATGGACCTCGCGTCTGACAAATAAAGATGATGATGATGAAGGACTTCAACTATTTCTCCCGACAGAGGCCCGTCAGGAAGCCGTCTGATGATTCGTGAGTTTTATGTTTAGTCCCGTTAATGTCAAGCTTCGGCTGCAGAGCTTCATGGTTCATTGTCATAAACCTTTTGATAAAATCCCATCAGATGGTTTGTGATGATTCTAAAACAAAACCTTTCCTTGTTGTTGTTTGTGTCCGTCTACAGGAGGACAGAACATCCCTGCTCCTATTCGTTGCTCTCCCTCCTCCCATCCACCAGACTGTTCAAACACGCCATGTAAACAGCTGAGAGCGGTGTGTGTGTGTGTGTGGGCTCTATAAACGTGTGTGCATCAGGAACAGCAGGAAAAGGAAAAAGGGATGAAAAACCAGAGAAGAGAGGAAAATTAAAGCAATCAGAAAGGATTACAATTCTGAGATAGTGGAGCAGGAACACAGAGGCCTTTGTTTTCTTATCCTCACCTTGGAGGTTTCTCACATTTTAACCCCATGACTTCTTCACCTCTCAATACCCCCCCCCCCCCCCCCCCCCCCCCCCCCCCCCCCCCCCCCCCCCCCCCCCCCCCCCCCCCCCCGCCTCCACACCCTGCCCCATTCATCCCTCCGCCCTGTGCTCCATCCCAGTGCAAACACTCCTCAGTGCTGCTGAAACAAAGCATGGATGAATAATGGCAGTGAAATGTCACCATTTCTTCATGGCAGCCGCCTCTCCTCCTATCCCCCGCCTCCCCCCAGAGCCGAGCCCATGGTTATCCATTAACCAGGCGCTGCAGCACCTGAACCTGAACAAAGAACAGAAAGAGCCAGCGACACAGACGGAATATGTTTCACTTGTTTTTACATCAAATCCTGGACTAATGTGTGTTAAAGTTCCCACTGGGTGGAGTGGAAATATTTTACTACAAATGTGAAGGAAGAATGAAAGAGGTGGGATTTATGTAAAATTTGAACTTTTTATTTTTAGTCTAATAGAGGAAAAAATACCAGTTCTTTAGAATAATATCACCCAATATGGCAGTAATACATAATACAGCCCATACCAGGTTATATACAGGGTACCAAAGGGTCCTACTGGGCCTTTACAGAGTATAGACAGGCTACCTATAGGGGTATATACAGGGTACCTATAGGGGTATATACAGGGTACCTACAGGGGTATATACAGGGTACATATAGGGGTATATACAGGGTACCTATAGTGTATATACAGGGTACATATAGGGGTGTATACAGGGTACCACAGGGTATAGACAGAGTACCTATAGGGGTATATACAGGATACCTATAGGGGTATATACAGGGTACCTATAGGGTATATACAGGGTACCACAGGGTATATACAGGGTACCTATAGGGTATATACAGGGTACCTATAGGGGTATATACAGGGTACCTAAAGGGGTATATACAGGGTACCTATACGGGTATATACGTAGAGGGTACCTATAGTGGTATATACGTACAGGGTACCTATAGCGGTATATACAGGGTACCTATATGGTATATACAGGGTACCTATAGGGTATATACAGGGTACCACAGGGTATATACAGGGTACCTATACGGTATATACAGGGTACCTATAGGGGTATATAAGTACAGGGTACCTATAGGGGTATATACAGGGTACCTATAGCGGTATATACAGGGTACCTATATGGTATATACAGGGTACCTATAGGGGTATATACAGGGTACCACAGGGTCCTACTGGGCCTATACAGAGTATAGACAGGGTACCTATAGGAGTATATACAGGGTACCTATATGGTATATACAGGGTATAAACAGGGTATCTAAAGGGGTATATACAGGGTACCTATAGGGTATATACAGGGTACCACAGGGTCCTACTGGCTCTACACAGAGTATAAACAGAGTACCTATAAGGTATATACAGGGTACTTACAGGGTATATACAGGGTCCCTATAGGGTATATACAGGGTACCTATAGGGGTATATACAGGGTACCTATAGAGTATATACAGGGTACCACAGGGTATATACAGGGTACCTATAGGGTATATACAGGGTACCTATAGGGGTATATACATACAGGGCACCTATAGGGGTATATACAGGGTACCTACAGGGTTATATACAGGGTATATACAGGGTACCTATAGGGTATAAACAGGGTACCTATAGGGGTATATACAGGGTACCACAGGAGTATATACAGGGTATATACAGGGTACCTATAGGGTATAAACAGGGTACCTATAGGGGCATATACAGGGTACCTATAGAGTATATACAGGGTACCACAGGGTATATACAGGGTACCTATAGGGTATATACAGGGTACCTATAGGGGTATATACATACAGGGCACCTATAGGGGTATATACAGGGTACCTACAGGGTTATATACAGGGTATATACAGGGTACCTATAGGGTATAAACAGGGTACCTATAGGGGTATATACAGGGTACCACAGGAGTATATACAGGGTATATACAGGGTACCTATAGGGTATAAACAGGGTACCTATAGGGGCATATACAGGGTACCTATAGAGTATATACAGGGTACCACAGGGTATATACAGGGTACCTATAGGGTATATACAGGGTACCTATAGGGGTATATACATACAGGGCACCTATAGGGGTATATACAGGGTACCTACAGGGTTATATACAGGGTACCTATAGGGGTATATACAGGGTACCACAGGAGTATATACAGGGTATATATAGGGTACCTATAGGGTATAAACAGGGTACCTATAGGGGCATATACAGGGTACCTATAGGGGTATATACAGGGTACCTATAGAGGTAAATACAGGGTACCTATAGGGGTATACACAGAGTACCTACAGGGGTATATACAGGGTACCTATAGGGGTATATACAGGGTACCTCTAGGGTATATACAGGGTACCTATTGGGGTATATACAAGTTACCTACAGGTGTATATACAGGGTACCTACAGGTTATATACAGGGTACCTACAGGGTATATACAGGGTACCACAGGGTATATACAGGGTACCACAGGTTATATACACGGTACCTATAGGGTATATACAGGGTACCTATAGGGGTATATACAGGGTACCTGTAGGGGTTTTTAAAAGGTACGTACAGGGTACATATAGGGGTATATACAGGGTACATATAGGGGTATATACAGGGTACCTTTAGGGGTATATACAGGGTACTTTCAGGGTATATACAGAGTACCTATAAGGGTATATACAGGGTACCTATAGGGCTATATATAGGGTACATATAGGGGTATATATAGGGTACCTATAGGGGTATATACAGTGTTCCTACAGGGTACTTTCAGGGTATTCATAGGGTACTTACAGGATAGTGGTGGGCTGTTATTTGTGTTAACACGCTGCATTATTATAAAAAAAAAATGTTGCTGTTAATCTATTGTCAAATTTGGGTTTCTGGGTCTATACCAGACATCACCAGATGGCAGACTCCGGTCCAGATCCAAACCCAGATCTGGTTCTGTCCGGACCTGCAGAACATCCATGACCCGGTCCCCTGGTCCAGGTGAAGGAGTGCCCCTTTGCAGCTAAGCCCACACCAACTTCGGCACCTGGCACGCCCCCTCCTCCTGAACTGGACCATGTGGTTTGGAGCTTAACTCAGGTTGGAGGAGATGCGGAAGAGCGCTGACCGAGTTACAAACCCGCGGCAACAACTTGGTAGAGTTCAAGCAGAACTCCTCCTCGCCCCTCATCATCAGGTCTGGACTGGCTGTCTGGTTCCAGGTGTTTCCTGGTGAACCGACAGCCTCAGCGGTGCACGCGCCTCTCGTTAATAAAGTGAATGTGGCAGCGCGCGCTGCTCAAACCCGTTATTCTCAGCATAACTGACAGCTGAACATTCATCAAGTCAAACAACATCAACACTAAAACACATCGACCTGTCAGTGACTTTATCAGAGGTTGTCTTTAGTTCTCAGAGACTCGTATTAATGTTTAAATCCCCTAAAGTGGGTTTATTTAACACAACATGATGAAACAGCCCTATAGGATCATGGGAAATAAACAGTAGAGTAATAAAGACATTTAAGGAGATTTAATCCATTACTGATAAACTGGATGATACAATCAGTTTGAAGTGATTTGATGTAAAAAGAGAGTTGATGCTTTAATCAGGTGACCTGTAAACTAAATGTAATCCTTTCCTGTCAGGAGATGAGAAGGTTTCTACAGTAAAACCATTAAAACAGAGTGAGCCTTAGAAAACAGCTGTAGAGTTAAAGCAGACAGACCTCTGATGACACATCAAGGTGTTTTAGTGTTAAAAGGTTTCATCCTGATAACCTGATCAACCATCAGAGGTTGTTAAAATGAGCTCAGAGCTCGTCTGGTCTGGAGGTTCTGGTTTGTGACTCAGGTCTGGGTTTCTGAGGGAACTTCTGACAGGTTTAGGTCAGTAACAGCTGATCCAAACAGTGGATCCGCTGTTATTAACCTTAAACTCTAGACCTGAAGTATCACCATTCTTCAGCCTCATGAACACACATACTGGTATTATGGACCCTTTGGCAGAATTCAGATGAGTCTGACCAATCAGAGCTCTGACCTGTTACTGAGATGTAGAAGAGATGAATCAGAGTGGAGATGAAGGGATGGATGTGGACCTTTAATGAATGAAATCCTCTTTAAAACCAGCAGTTTGAGTCGACCAGGTTCAGAATGTGATGGTTGATCTGAAACATTTAGGTGACAATCAGAATAAATTCTGTGAAATGGTCACGTTCAGTGGTGGTGATGGAGGTGAGGGTGGAGCAGAGAAACACCAAGGAACAGGGACATGTTGAAAATCAGCGGAGACCATCAGAGTCCTTAGAAACTTTAGAACAAAGTCTCCAAACTCTCAGAGACCAGGTTCTAAAAGAACCTCAGAATCATTTGGATTCGTTTGTTTGAAGTTTGCATCAAACAAGTGAAAGTGCTGTGATTCAGTCCGACTGTAGCTGAGAAGCTAAAAACAAACCGCTAATGATGATGAATGTTTGGAAGCTGAGCGACTGTACCTCCTTTCAGAGACGTTCAGGTAGACAACTAAAAATAACCCTTTAGGAACCGCAGCTGTTTATTTATCCTGATGAAATCAGAGCTCCCTTTGACTCACAGCGGTTTCTACAGAACCACTACGGGACCAGAACCTCTAAAGAACCTTCCTCTCTCTGGGTGTGAGGCGAAGCGAGGAGGAGACACAGGAGACGGGTCAGAGGGAGACGGAGGAGGAGGAGGAGGAGGAGGAGGAGAAGGTGGAGGAGGAGAAGGAGGAGAAGGAGGAGGTGGAGGAGAAGGAGGAGGTGGAGGAGAAGGAGGAGGAGGAGGTGGAGGAGGAGGAGGAGGAGGAGGAGGAGGAGGAGGAGGAGGAGGAGGAGGAGGAGGTGGAGGAGAAGGAGGAGGTGGAGGAGAAGGAGGAGGAGGTGGAGGAGGCTCCTGGTAAATAAAACATCTGATTCATGGAGAGGATGTTTGGAAGGAAGCAGCAGCTCCAAGTTCCTCCCTCTCTGGAGACTGACCTGGACCTGGTCTGTTGTCCCTCTCTGGAGACTGACCTGGACCTGGTCTGTTGTCCCGCTCTGGAGACTGACCTGGACCTGGTCTGTTGTCCTGCTCTGGAGACTGACCTGGACCTGGTCTGTTGTCCTGCTCTGGAGACTGACCTGGACCTGGTCTGTTGTCCCGCTCTGGAGACTGACCTGGACCTGGACCTGGTCTGTTGTCCTGCTCTGGAGACTGACCTGGACCTGGTCTGTTGTCCCGCTCTGGAGACTGACCTGGACCTGCAGAAGGACACGTCCTCCACCATCTGGTCAGTGATCAGGGATCTTCTGACACCGTTTCAGTTTCTTCTGAAGGAAACAAACCAAACCACCGCCCCACCTCATGGCTGCTCGCTCCAAACTAGACTTGTCAGACCAGCCTGGAGATCTAGTCCCTCCAGCGTGTCCGGGGTCGACCTGGGGCTTCCTGAGGAGCAGCGGTTCTACTCCGAGTCCCTCCTGGAGGTCTTATCTCTAAGGCTGAGCCCTCATTTCAGCTGCTTGTATCCATGAGCTAAAGCTCAGGACCGGTGAGGACCAGGACGTGGATCCATGGTAAATCTAGAGCCTTCAAAGCTTTCTGGCTCGGCTCCTTCTCCACAACAGACTGGTCCTCTGATCCTCCTTCCTTCATCAGGAACAAAACCCAGAGATACCTAAACTCCTCCACCTGAGGTAGGACCTCCCCCAGACCAGGTTCCAGATGAGAACCCTGTCTCAGATGTGGAGGTTCTGATATTCACCCCAGATGCTTTAGACCTAACCAGGAGTCAGTGTCCAGCGTCCAGTACCGACCCAACACCAGCTGGGAGTCAGGAGGTTCAGAACCATCATCCATCTCCTGAAGCTGCTTCATCCTCCACAGAGGGAGCTGAGGCTGAACTCTAGAGGTCAAGGGCCGAGAGGCGGGGACACCCTGGACAGGCCGCCAGGCCGTCGCAGTTAACAGCAACATGTTAAACAATAAAACCAGATCCAGAACGAGAGCAGGTCTCCTCAGAGCTCAGGCTCACCCTTAGCTCATGAGTGACAGGCAGTCAGGTGTCGGGATAGTCCTGGGAGTCTGCATAGACCTGGACCAGAATCAGAGGACCTTTAGGACCGGCAGGACAGCGAGGGTTGGACCTCAGTAAGACAACCACAACAGTGATGAGGGTTTTATTAAAACAACAGTAAGAAACGATTTGAACAACAAGAAAAACGATTCAACAACCCAAAAAGAAATCATTCAAACTACATCTGTTCTTTATGGTTCTCTGATAGAACAGCATCAGAGCTCGTTTCTACTTCTAGTCACGCCTCACCTGACCTGCCACCTAGCCGGACTAGGAACCTTCACCAGGCTCCTTCTGGGAGCTATTTGATGATGATTTCTCCCTTTTATCAACTCTACTAAGTTTCACTCTCAAGCTTTCAGTTCTTTAGTAACTTCACTGTTTCCATCGTGGAAGCTAAGGTTGACTGAGCTCCACTCACCGTTCAGACATGTGTTCGGTTTCTCTTATGACCAGTGTGGGCTGATATCCGCCGTGCACCGGTAACGGACTCTACAAAGCATCAACGTGAGGATTTGACCGCTGTCAGTCATCGATACCTTCATTAATGTTGTTTAGGGCGGACAGTCCAGTCGCTGACGCCGTGGAGCAAAGGATTCTAACCTTTAGCATCTGGATGGCCTCCCGTCTAGTTTTCTGGCTCACAACATGTCGTACCGGAAGTGACGCGGCACAACCACATGGGGTTATTAAAACTCCCTGATTGGTCGAATTCCTCCCAAGGAACTATGGGAAATGAAGTGAATCTGTTTCAGCAGAAACTCCTTAAACTAATAAATGTTTCCTCTCCGTTCTGTTGTTGTTTGTCTTTTAAATTCCTGAAATTCTTTATGGTTCCATCCGTCTGGGTTTTAGTTTTCGTCTTTCCGCCGTTCAGTGACCTAACGTTTCTGCTCAGCACAGCCCGGTGGAGGGAGAAGAGACGAACGCTGTCGTTTGGTTTGGTTTGGTTTGGTTTGGCAGAGAAAACCCTCCATCGGCTGTATCACTGATTCTGTCCCAGCGCTGAACCGCCGGAGTGTTCGTGTGAAATATGTAAGTGAGCGTGTGTGAATGAGTGAGTTATGAGTATTATCTATTTATGACACGTGTGTGTGTGTGTGTGTGTGTGTGTATGTGTGTGTGTGTGTGTGTGTGTGTGTGTGTGTGTGTGTGTGTGTGTGTGAAGGAGGATTCCAGCAGCCATGTGTAAACTCTCTCAGCCTGAGAAAAGCCAGTGTTTTTATTTTCAGGCTGCAGCTCCTGTAATGAGTGACAGGAGTCAGATGGTTACAGCTGATTCCATTTGGCCTCACTAATCTCATGATTGGCTCAAAGTCTGACAGCGAGTCACTAAATGACTCAAAAACGACCTGTTTTCTGGACCAGAGGAAAAACCTGCTCACATCAGAGACCCTTGATCCACGTGGTCTAGACTCCAGGAGGCTACCAGGGGAAAACCCACATGTGGAGATTAGAACACGCTAACGCCATGCAGAAAGCCACACCTCCATGCAGCCCATAGGAGAACACTGATGATTAATTCAATCAATCGGACAGAGACCAGGTGTTTCACTAAGTCCTTCCATCCAGTCCCAGAAGGTTGTTGAAGCTCAGATTTTACTGAGTGAAAACCCAAAGGCTTTAGATTCACACCGTCGTCATCTTTATTTCACGATGAATCTTTAGAGATCAGCGTTTAGATGAAAGACTTCCAGGAGCCTGTCCTCTTCTCCAGCAGCATCATGGGAGTCTGGAACCAGTCGGGCCAGTTCTGCTCTGTTTGTTCTGCTCCAGCCTCCTTCAGGCTCATCTTCCTCACGTCGTCTCAGCGTTGGTTTTAGACTGCGTCATCCTGACCTTCATGCTTCATGTTTGTCCATCTGGGTGAACGTTGCTCTCCGTTATGTTGGATATGTTACAACAGATGGAACAAGTTGTTGTAAAAAACAAAATGAAGTTATCTTTTGATCAATGTTCAGGTTCCATTTATAAATAGGTTTAATGGATCAATAGAAAACTGAACGAGAAGGTTAGAGACTGAAATGTTCACTTTTAGAAACAAACAATATGTTTCTATAGGGTTATTATTTAGGGGTTTTGTTTGCTTTTCATAGATCAGTGTAACTGTTTCAGTGCTGCTGAAAAACAACTAAACGTATATATTATATATATATAATAATATATAAATAATATATATAATACATAAAGTATTATATATATTATATATATTAATATATATGACATATATAATACTGTATATATTATTTTATATATTTATATATTATTTTATATATATATTATATATTATATTATATATATTATTTTATATATATATTATATATTACATTATATATATTATATATTATTTTATATATATATATATATATTATTTTATATATATTTTATATATATATATTATTTTATATATATTATATTATATATATTATATACTCTATATATTATATATAATATATACAGTATATAAGATATATAATAATATATATTATATATCATATTATACATAAAATATTATTTATATATTAATATATTATATATATACATTATATATAATATATGATAATATATAATATAATACTGTTCATATTATATATATTATTGATAATATTAATATATTATTTATATAATAATATATAATTATATACTTTTATGTATATATAAATATATAAGAATTATATATTATATTCATATATTTACTATATATATTATATATTATATATATATATACACAGTGTGTGTAAATATATATTATGTATGATATAATATAATATATCTTTTTCATATATTTATATATTCATATATATATTATATATAATGTATATTATATACTGTATATATATATATATATATATATAGATGT